>CM026553.1:23508160-23603275 GCA_015143295.1 Tetracentron sinense
ATGGCCGATGCGGATGTTGTGTCGTATTACACGGCAATTGCAACTAAGTCACTATAACGATAGGTATCCCTTGCTAGGATTGTAGGAACTTGTTCGCATCAGTTGAAGGAGAGCCGGAATTGTTCTCAAGTATCGATCTCGATCACGGCTTCCCACCACTGTTAAAGATTAAGGCGGAAAGATGTTCCCAAAATGCTTTCAGGATTCTGTTGGACTACTACGGAGTTCTTGGTGTGCCTTTGGATCACGAACTGAGACGGCAGACTTTTGGATTTGATGAACCGGGGTGTTCATGACCATACCTAGATCGTGTGGTGATTGATTTGTTGATTGGCACATTCCTTGGTCTTTCCAGAACCGGGAAGATCACCTACGCAACATTAGCATTGCATTTTATCGGAAATGTTAATGAGAGCACAGGCTATACGCCAAAATAGCAGTGTGAGGTTTGGAATTTGAGACGAGGTGGCATTCCTAGGCACGTTGTTCTGCGGAAGGCATCTATGTTGACCCTCGAAGAAGATAGAAGCTGTTATGAGTTGCGGCGAGGCCAAGAGTGTTACTGAGATACGCAGCTTTCTTGGTGCAGGCTACTACAGGAGATTTGTAGAGGTCTCTCTAGCCTTGCTAGACCGCGTACTCACCCTGACAAGAAGATTGCGAAGGTTGTGTGGAGCGACAAGGTGAGACAGTACAGGGAACGAAGACAGAGGCTTACTAAGCTCCTGTCCTTACAGTACACATCTGCCTCTTGGGATGAGGTGTTACAGTGATGCCTCACAAGTTGGACTGGAGTGTGCTATGCAACAACAGAAAGTCATGTGCCTATGCATCAAAGGCAGTTGAAGGAGCATCGAAAAGAAACTATCCATACGGCACGATCTTGGAGGCTTGACGCGGTCGTGTTTGCACTTAATGATTGGCTCATTACCTTATGGGGTGGAGTTCTATGTGTTCACTGATCACATAGAGTTCAAGTACTCTTGTCCAAAAGGGTTGAACTAAGGCAAGGCGTTGGATGGATTTCGGAGGTGACTCGTGATGTACCATTCAATACCAACCGGGTAAAGAAAATGTAGTGGCTGCTGCTTGAGTAGAAGACCTCCGGGGTTTAGCATGAATGGAGTGAGGAATGGAAGCTAATTGTAAGATTGGCAATCGAGACTTAGGGTGAATGACTTGTCCGTTAGATTCCTATCTTGGCAAATGTCACCCGGTTTTTTTTTTCTTTGGCCATACATATAATTTCTGATCCCAAGCATACAAGCCAGCGGATGCTGAATTGTTGGCTTATCGGGACAGAAGTTGCTAAAGGTAGTGAGGACTTCTCTCTCACTAGCCGAGGTGGCTTCACATTCAAGGGGAAGGCTGGTGTTCATGCCAAGCAAACTCTTCGGAGGGAGATTATGGATGAAGCCCACCGGGGCAAAGTACCACTGTAGCATTACAGGGGTAGCCCCCAGAAGAGGTGTACCGGAACCTCAAGAGTCACTTTTGGTGAATCCGGAATATGAAGAGAGGAAGTTGCGGAATATGTAGCAGGTGCTTGGTAGGCAAAACAGGTGTAAAGCAGAAACAGGCGGCAGCGATCTATTACAGTCCCTTCGATTTCCCGAGTGGTAAATGGGAGACTACCATGGGAATTATTCATTAGTTGTCTTGCAAAGACGGACGGGTTCAGATGAGATATGGGTAGTAGTGGATCGTTTGACGAAGGTCCCGTCACTTCTTGCCTTACCGAACACTTTAAACGCTAGTCTTGTTGTCTTGCTTGTACATCAAGGAAGTGGTGAGGTTGCACGGATGCTGTCAGGTATTGTGTCGGATCGGGATCCATAGATTAATGCACGATGCTGGAAAAAGCTTTAAGGAAGCTAGGTTCCGACTCGATTTCAGCACGCTTTTCATCCCCACGCACGGATGAGACAAACCGAAGGGAAGTGTAACCAAGTCATTGAAGACATGCTTCGGCTTGTATGATGGGATTTCAAGAGGCAGTTGGGAAGAGCACTGTGCTTTGTTGAATTCGCCTATCTCAATATACATGCGATCAGCAGTAACCAAAGGGCACATGTGTTTAGGCCTTGTGATGGGCGAGTTGTAGGTCTCCTCTTATTTTTTGGTGGATTTGATGTTGTGTATGGAGAATAGGAAAATTACTTGGTCCAGATGTGTTTTATGAACAACCATTTTTTGTGCAAACACAGTTATATGAGCACTTCGGGATTCGATTGAAGTCTATATGTTAGAATTATTGATTTTCTGACAGAAAAGTTATGCGGACACGCGCCGTAGGGACTTGGAATTTCAAGTAGGGGATCGAGTTTTTGTGAAAGTATCTCCTAGCAAAGGGATCATGAGATTTGGGAAGCGAGGCAAGCTCAGTCCTCGGTATGTTGGGACCGTTTGAGATGATCACGCGGGTTGGTGAAGTTGCTTATCGGTAGCGCTCCCACCTCCACAGGACGCGGTTCACAAACTTTCCACGTGGTCTATGCTTCGGAAGTCGTTGCGGACCTTCGCAGTACTAGAAATTGGAATCCGTTGGAATGTCGAGAAGATCTAGGTGGTGTAGAAGCCGATTCACATATTGGAGCGAAGAGATCAAGTGCTCGCAAAAGACGATCATTTGGTCCTAGTGTCAAGTGGAACGACCTGCCGGGAAGAAGCTACATGGGAGCGTGAAGCCGAAGTCAAAGCAAAGTACCCAGAATTAATTGAATGAGTTTTGTATAAGGTTCTGTATCATTCGACTTGTAATGTCTTGTGATTTGTAATGCAAGTAGGTCTAAATTTCGAGGACGAACTTTTGTAAGGGGGAAGAATGTAGCACCCGGACGTTTTCATCCTAAGGAATAGCCACCTTCGTAGCTTATGGCCATTTTTGTGTCTAATATGGGGATATTTTAATAAATAAAGGAGAAATACGAAAATTCGCAAACATCCAGAAATGTCGTTTCGAAAGACGAACCCAACGCATAGTGGAATCGTCGAAAATCCGGACGAGCGAGTCAAGATATGGTCAAACAGTCCAGAAGATACAGAAGAACCTGGATTCGCCGGTTTCCAGTCAAGCGATCGAGTCGGTCCATAACACGATCGGATCGGTAGCTATCGGCGGTCAGAGTTTGTATGGAGAAAATTTTCCCAGGAGTGAATTCAACCCGATCGCTCGGGTTTAATGAAACCGATCGATCGGTAGGCCTAACCGAATCGGAAAATGAGTCATTAAACACCGATCGCTGGTTCTCGCAGTTTTACAGAATTTTCATCTCAGGGCTTTTCGACATTCGGGTGTTATACCCGTTTCTCTATATAGGATTCCCCGAGCCTTTAGGGGCGTTATCCTCGCTGCGCTCGGAGGAGGCTTTATGGCAGAGATCGCCAGAGACCCGTTTATCTACAGGTTTTCTTGCTACCTAGGGTTTCTTTTCCGCGCCGTGCATCGATGGCGGTTTGAGATCTGAGTTCATTACTCATCGACACGTTTTCCTTGCACAGCATCTCTGGGCTCAAGCTGCGGACTTGGCGCTGCGTCCACGCGTCGGGCCACGCAATCACCTCCGATGTCTTTGCACGAACTGGGGATGTTCTTCTTCTCTGGTCTTCCCGGCCGGTATCTTTTTTTCCTTAGCCGCATAGTTATCGGCCGTCTCTTCCTGCTTTCTTTGTTTGTGTCCTTATTACACCTTTTTCAGCTCGTTATAGTCTATCTGGCTGCACGCCAGTGTGGTACCTGTCTGGTCACATGGCGTCGGGCGTGTTGAGCGACCTGGATGCCTGTGTGGGCATTGCCTGATCATGCTCTGTGGCGCCGGTTGGTACTAAGTACTACTGCTCCTACATCCAGTGTGCTGGCGATCTACCCCCACCCACTAGTACGGCCTTGATCGCTGCTTGTCGGGTTCCTATGACTACGCCTGTAAATTATGCAATAGATCCAAAGATGCCAAGTGGATCGATAAAACTTGATGTAATAAATTAGAAAATGCTGTTATAAGGTTCTAGGAAATCTAGTGGTTATGTATAGGGTGTGATTGTTCGCTTTCCTAAACATGATTATCAAGTAGATACCTTGCCACAAGTTCCTACTGGCATGTTTCAGTGGTTTATGCCCGTACTCAACGCCATATTATAATCCACCTGACCCGTCTGACCGCCACGCATCGCATACCGTAGTCCACGCATACATGACAGGATTGACCGAAGGCTTTCCCAGGCAGGATTTACGACTGTTGGGGCTTATCGTACGATATGTATACCTCCGCTTGGTGCATACGGAGACCAAGACACTCCGGCATTTGCCAGAAGCCGGGTCTCCCTTCCTAACTCAGTGCCACTAAAACAAATAAGACAGGGGCCCTCCCTTCCCTGTCGCAGTGACATCCTCACAAGACATCTCCCAACGCCAGTGCCTCCCAGTGGACCAGTGACCCCTAGCCATGAGCAGTTAGGCGAGAGGTGTCTACCTTCCGACCACCCAAAGAGGTGTACTCTTTCTCAGCAGTGCTACAAGCAAGCATGACATGGCCTGACCCGCCACAGGGAATTTAGGATGAAGGGTCTCCTCCGCACGATAGTTTAACTTCCAAGCAAGCATGACCTGGTCATGCCAGCATATGATACGATGAGGAATCAACGACAAACGGACATCAGCTTCCAGCAAGGAAATGTCTTTTCAGTACGTACAACGTGCGGTCTTTTCAAAGGTTTGTACCTGTGCTTTGAGTGCCTTCAAGCAATGATTCTAATATCCTTATTTCTCTTGTCTACTGATCTGTACTAGTTTCTGTGTGTCATATGCTGACATGTCTCCTGCTTTCATAAGTATGCTATTGATATGCAGTTTTATAAGTACATGCTTTTACGCTATTTATGTACCCCGCGGAATGTCACTGCTTCCGCGACTCTTATGTCCGGATGGGGGCTGGGGGAAGCGCTGCTCCTTTGATTGACTGTTGCCTCGCGCTACTGGGGGTGGAAGGAGCGAGCCTACGGTCGAGCCAGGACCGACTTTTGCGAACATCCCGGTTCGGGTTAACTACTAGTTGGATTTGCGTACGCTTCTGAGCGGATAGCTGTGGGTGAGAATGAGAGCTTTTGAGTCCCTGTCTTTAGGCGAGGGATTGTTGTCGTCCAGCCTTTCTTTTTGGTTCCCTTTTTTTGTATAACTTGGACCATATGTATATACTTAGAGGTTTGTTAGACTTCCGCTGTGTTTTATAGTTATGTTTCCGCTATATTGTCCTCTATTGTATATGCTCTGTGGGGTTTTGCAGGTGGTTTGTCAAGCAAGTCATGTAAGTCATGATTGAGTCGTCCAAGATTCACTCTAACTCCTAGGGTGGGTTTTGGGTCGCGACAGAAGTGGTATCAAAGCCTAGGCTTTAGGTCTCTAGGGTCACTTAGAATCTTATACCACGGCTGACAAGAGCATATGTTAGGAAACAAGTTAGGAAGGAAGTAAGTCGGAGCGAGTCTGGTTCCAAGTGTAAGACTAAACTTTAGTCTTAGTCTAAAATGGTTGCTTTAACCAAGTACGGGTCCTAGGTACGCTAGAACACTAAAGTATAAGTATAATGTGATGAATACTCTGATTACTTGATGTGATGAATATTAGTGTTATACAACTAATACAGATTGAATTATTGTGAAACGACATTGAAATAAACTGTGTTTTCAAGTGAGACTCATGTGGTGCTATTGTTCTCAGGACTTTAGTCATGAGGCGGGGCACACGGGGTCGTGGACC
This sequence comes from Tetracentron sinense, assembly GCA_015143295.1. NCBI lineage: Eukaryota > Viridiplantae > Streptophyta > Magnoliopsida > Trochodendrales > Trochodendraceae > Tetracentron > Tetracentron sinense. The sequence goes on from CM026553.1 coordinate 23,513,913, forward strand.
ACACACCAGAGCTTCATCTTCTTCTAGAGATGAGGATGAGCAGCCGGACCTCTCTCAGGTCTTAGGCTCTATTGCTGAGACACTCGCCATCCTGGCGGCTCGGCAAACTATACCGGCATCAGCGGCACCTACTCCACCGCCCGCAGCTCCGGTACATCGTACGGCTGGAGTTGAGGCATTCAGGAGATTGAGGCCTCCATCCTTCCACGGGAGTGTGGACCCTCTTACTGCGGAGGCTTGGATCCTCCAGGTTGAGAAGATATTTGCGGTGCTCTCTCCTACAGAGGAAGAGAAAGTGGCATGGGCAGTTTTATGCTAGAGGGCGAAGCCCACCATTGGTGGTTGTCCGCATTGAGGACACGGGACTTGACCATGCAAGGTCAACCGTGGACTTGGGAGGAGTTTAAGGACACGTTCTATAAGAAGTATTTCCCGATTGGAGCTCGGGAAAAGAAAGAGAGAGAATTCATCAACCTTGAGCAAGGTTCGATGTCTGTGGCCGCTTATGAGGCCAAGTTCTCGGAGCTATCACGCTTCGCGACACACATGATTGCCACCGAGGCAATGAAGGCGAGGAGGTTTGAGCAAGGGCTCAAGGATGTCATCATGGAGAAAGTGTCAGTTTTCAGGCACGCCACTTACGCCGAAGTAGTGGATAAGGCCTTATTGGTTGAGGCCAATTCTGAAGCAGTGTCTAAGAAGAGAGAGTTGGCGAGAGGCCAAGCCAGTAGTTCAGCACCTCCAGAGAGGCGGAATCGTACCGGCCCTTATCAGTATACATGGCCAGCACCACCGATGAGGCCGACTTATACGGCCCCAGCACCCCGGCAGTATGTACCCCAGGCACCTCGACCTCAGGCTCTTCCGGCCCCACGGCCAGTTACACCTCAGGCAGCGAGGTATACACCACCTCCGGTCCCTCCAGCCTACACATATGAGGTCTGCACTTCATGCGGCAAAAGGCATCCGACAGGAGATTGCCGAAGAGCATCTGGTGGATGTTATCATTGCGGTCGCCAGGGCCACATGATCAGGGATTGCCCTAGCCGGCATTTACCAGGCCAGTCTCAGGGTAGTAGGCCCCCGACACGCCCAGCAGGATCATATCAGGCGTCATCTCAGACTACCCGGTCTACACCTCAGTCTCGCCAGGCGAACCAGGGGCGTGTATTTGCTTTGACAGAGGGTGATGCACTTGCATCTGATGATGTGGTGCAAGGTACGCGTTTGGAATTATTTTGTTTTTCATGATTGATATGTTGCGTTTTATTCCTTGTGTACATACTTGGTATGATATATATATATACCTATGTGTATACTCTGTTGATGCATGGATTAACTCCACTAGTTAAAAATTTCAGGAACCCTACTAGTCAATGAGTATTTGGCTCGAGTATTGATTGATACCGGGTCTACTCATTCGTTTGTCTCGCCGAGTTTTTCAGAAGGTTTTTCTGCAGGGCCAAGTCAGCTAGAACCGGAGTTAGCCATTTCGACTCCTCTCGGCAAAACAGTATTGGCAGATAAAGTGTATAGAAATAGTGTGGTCCAAGTTGGAAGCCACGAATTGGCGGTTGATCTCATCGTCCTTGGATTCCAGGACTTCGATGTTATATTGGGAATGGATTGGTTAGCAGCACATCATGGGCATGTAGCTTGCTTTGAGAAAATGGTACTCTTCAAGCCAGTAGGAGGAAAACCATTCCACTTTCGCGGGTTGAAAAGCAGATCTATTGCTCGTTTTGCGGCATTGAGCTTAGCTAACCCCGAGGCAAAGGACTCATCAACTATTCCGGTTGTGAGTGAGTTCCTGGATGTATTTCCAGAGGAGTTGCCAGGATTGCCTCCAGACAGGGAGATTGAGTTTATGATCGAGCTTGCACCAGGCACAGCTCCTGTATTCAGAGCTCCATATAGAATGGCCCCTATTGAACTCAAGGAGTTAAAGACTCAGTTGGAGGAATTGCAAGGCCTTGGCTTCATTCGACCAAGTGTCTCACCATGGGGTGCCCCAGTGTTGTTTGTTAAGAAGAAAGATGGCTCGATGCGGATGTGTGTCGATTACCGGCAATTGAACAAAGTCACTATAAAGAATAGGTATCCCTTGCCTAGGATTGATGACTTGTTCGATCAGTTGAAGGGAGCGAGATTTTTCTCAAAGATAGATCTTCGATCAGGCTATCACCAGTTAAAGATTAAGGCGGAAGATGTTCCCAAAACTGCTTTCAGGACTCGGTATGGACACTACGAGTTCTTGGTGATGCCTTTTGGACTCACGAACGCGCCGGCAGCCTTTATGGATTTGATGAACCGGGTGTTCAGACCATACCTAGATCGGTGCGTGATTGTATTTGTTGATGACATTTTGGTCTATTCCCAGAACCGGGAAGATCACATACGCAACCTTCGCCTTGCATTGGAAATGTTAAGAGAGCACAAGCTATACGCCAAAATTAGCAAGTGTGAGTTTGGTTGGAAGAGGTGGCATTCCTAGGCCACGTTGTTTCTGCGGAAGGCATCTCTGTTGATCCGAAGAAGATAGAAGCTGTTATGAGTTGGGCGAGGCCCAAGAGTGTTACTGAGATACGCAGCTTTCTTGGGCTGGCAGGCTACTACAGGAGATTTGTAGAGGGTTTCTCTAGCCTTGCAGCACCGCTTACTCACCTGACAAGGAAGAATGCGAAGTTTGTTTGGAGCGACAAGTGTGAGATCAGTTTCACGGAACTGAAGAAGAGGCTTACTACAGCTCCTGTCCTTACAGTACCATCTGGACCTCTTGGGTATGAGGTGTACAGTGATGCCTCACACGTTGGACTTGGATGTGTGCTTATGCAACACCAGAAAGTCATTGCCTATGCATCAAGGCAGTTGAAGGAGCATGAAAAGAACTATCCTACGCACGACTTGGAGCTTGCGGCGGTCGTGTTTGCACTTAAGATTTGGCGTCATTACCTTTATGGGGTGGAGTTCTATGTGTTCACTGATCACAAGAGTCTCAAGTATCTCTTTTCCCAAAAGGAGTTGAATCTAAGGCAAAGGCGTTGGATGGAATTTCTGAAGGACTATGATTGTACCATTCAATACCACCCGGGTAAAGCAAATGTAGTGGCTGATGCTTTGAGTAGAAGACCTCCGGGTTATTAGCATGCATGTTAGTGCAGGAATGGAAGCTACTTGAAGACTTGGCAAATCTGGACATTAGTGTGAATGACTCTGTCCGTAGTCCTATCTTGGCAAATGTCACGGTTCGGCCATACATTATAGATTTGATCCAAGAATACCAAGCCACGGATGCTGAATTGTTGGCTTATCGGGACAAGGAAGTTGCTAAAGGTAGTGAGGACTTCTCTCTCACTAGCCGAGGTGCTATCACATTCAAGGGAAGGCTGTGTGTTCCTGCCAATGCAAATCTTCGGAGGGAGATTATGGATGAAGCCCACCGGGCAAAGTACACTGTGCATCCAGGGGGTACGAAGATGTACCGGAACCTCAAGAGTCACTTTTGGTGGCGGAATATGAAGAGGGAAGTTGCGGAATATGTAGCACGGTGCTTGGTATGCCAACAGGTGAAAGCAGAACACATGCGGCCCGCAGGTCTATTACAGTCCCTTCCGATTCCCGAGTGGAAATGGGAGAACATATCCATGGATTTCATAGTTGGCTTGCCAAAGACGGCAAGGGGTTCAGATGCGATATGGGTAGTAGTGGATCGTTTGACGAAGTCCGCTCACTTCTTGCCTTACCGAACTACTTTCAACTCTAGTCAGTTAGCTGCTTTGTACATCAAGGAAGTGGTGAGGTTGCACGGAGTGCCTGTCAGTATTGTGTCGGATCGGGATCCAAGATTCACTTCACGATTCTGGAAAAGCTTTCAGGAAGCTATGGGTTCCCGACTCGATTTCAGCACCGCTTTTCATCCACAGACGGATGGACAAACCGAGAGAGTGAACCAAGTCATTGAAGACATGCTTCGGGCTTGTATGATGGATTTCAGAGGCAGTTGGGAAGAGCACTTGCCTTTGGTTGAATTCGCCTACAATAACAGCTATCAGGCAAGTATCCAAATGGCACCATTTGAGGCCTTGTATGGGCGAAGTTGTAGGTCTCCTCTCTATTGGGATGAGGTAGGAGAAAGGAAATTACTTGGTCCAGAATTGATTGAACAAACTGCAAACACAGTTAAGATCATTCGGGATCGATTGAAAGCCGCTCAAGATCGCCAGAAAAGTTATGCGGACACGCGCCGTAGGGACTTGGAATTTCAAGTAGGGGATCAAGTTTTTGTGAAAGTATCTCCTAGCAAAGGGATCATGAGATTTGGCAAGCGAGGCAAGCTCAGTCCTCGCTATGTTGGACCGTTTGAGATTATCACGCGGGTTGGTGAAGTTGCTTATCGAGTAGCTCTCCCACCTCACATGGCCGCGGTTCACAACGTTTTCCACGTGTCTATGCTTCGGAAGTACATTGCGGACCCTTCGCATGTACTAGAATTGGAACCGTTGGAAATTCGAGAAGATCTCACGTTGGTTGAGAAGCCGATTCACATATTGGATCGAAGAGATCAAGTGCTTCGCAACAAGACTATCCATTTGGTCCTAGTGCAATGGCAACACCATGCTCGGGAAGAAGCTACATGGGAGCGTGAAGCCGAAGTCAAAGCGAAGTACCCAGAAATATTTGAATGAGTTTTTGTATAAGTTTGTATATGACTTGTAATTTTCTTGTTGATTTGTAATGCAAGTAGCGTCTAAATTTCGAGGACGAAATTTTTGTAAGGGGGGAAGGATGTAGAGCCCCGGACCTTTTCATCCTTAATGAATAGCACCTTCGTAGCTAATTGGCCATTTTTGTAGTCTAATTAATAAATAAAGGAGAAATCGAAAATTCCGAAACATCAGAAATGTGCGTTTTCGAAAGACGAACCCAACGCAAGTTGAATCGTCGAAATCCGACGAGCGAGTCAAAAGATATGGTCAAAACAGTCCAGACATACAGAGAACCGATCGCTCGGTCCAGTCAGCGATCGATCGGTCCATAACCGATCGATCGGTAGCTATCGCGCGGTCAGAAAGTTTGTATGGAGAAATTTTCCAGAGAGTGAAATTTCAACCGATCGCTCGGTTATGAAACCGATCGATCGGTAGGCAACCGATCGATCGGTCATTAACACCGATCGCTCGGTCCTCGCGTTTTACAGAATTTTCACTAAGGGCATTTTCGACATTCGGGTGTTATACCCTTTCTTATATAGGATTACCCGAGCCTTTAGGGCTCATTCTCAACCCTTAGAGTCTTTGAGAGATAGAGAGAAAGGAGAAGGTTTTCCTAAACCTAGGGTTTCCATTTTGAAGAGAAATCAAAGGGGTTTGAGACCCTAGATCATCCTCAAGCACGTTTTCCTTCAAGATCTCGGCTCAAGCTCAGGTGGAGCTCGTGTTCCAAGCTAGGGCAGCAACTCACGGTCGTTTGGAAGAGGGGTTTCTTCCTCATCTCTTCAAGGTCGGTACTTTTTACTACCCTCCTAGTTATAGCCTCTCATTTCCTTATTTCTTCTTGTTTTCCTTCATATATATATATATATATATTATGAGATGGGTGGTATGTATGGTAAATGGAGAGGGATGTTGGCGAATGGATGCCGTGTGGATGATGTAATGAATGAATGGGGAAGGGCATAGTACTAATAATAAACATACAAGTGTGATGTGAGTATAACCCACCTAGAAAAGCATGTTGTAGGGTTAATAAATAATGAATGTACCATGTTTGATGAAATGCCAAGGTGAATAAAATGAATGATAAATTAAGAAAATGCATGTTTAAGGTTTATGGAAATTGCTAGGGTTATGATAGTGTGATTGTTCGCTTTCCCTAAATGATATCAATATTAAATTGCCCAAATCATTGATGTTATGTGTTATGAATTACTCAAATGCCATATTTAATTCCAAATGTAAGTATGCACACGACCTCACGAGCACGCATACATGACATGATTTACCGAGGTTTTCAAGAATGGGATTTAGAGGTGGGGCATATCGTACGATATGTTTTACCTCGCTTTTGGCAAGGACAAGACAATCATGCATTTTCATAAGAAGGGTCTCCCTTCCCTCACAAGTGCATACATCACATAAGAAGGGCCTCCCTTCCCTCGCAAGTACATCTCACAAGAACATCTCACAAGAACATCTCACAAGTGAAAGGACATGACATGAGCATTTAGGAAGAAGGGTCTCCCTTCCCTCACAAGTAGTTTACTCTTCCAAGCATGATACAAGCAAGCATGACATGGCATGACAAGCATGGGCATTTAGGATGAAGGGTCTCCCTTCCCTCACAAGTAGTTTACTTTCCAAGCAAGCATGACATGGCATGACACGCATGATACGATAGGATAAGACAAACGTGACAAGCTTCCAAGCAAGGAAATGGTATTTTCAGTCAAGTCAAGTGCACGGTATTTTCAAGGGTTTTACCGGCTTTTATGAATTCAAGCATGATTATATACTCCTTCACTTTATTGTCCTGATATGAATTTTTCCTGTTTATATGCATGAATTGTCTCCTGCTTTATATATGCTATCTGTATGCTATGACTATTGGTTAGTATTTAGTACCCACTGAGTATTCCATGCTCAGCCGTACTTCTTATGTCGGCAGGTGATGGCGGAGCAGCTGCTCCATTTGATATCTGTGCTCCGAGCCCTTGGGTGGAGGAGGAGTACGTCGAGGAGCCTTTTGAGGAACCTCCAGTTGAGGGTTACCATTAGGTGGTTGTAGATTCTGAGAGGATTAGCTGTGGGTGAGATGAGAGATTTTATCCATGTATTTTGGCGGGTCTGTCCGCACTTTCTTTTGGTTACCTTTTTTTTGTATAAACTTGGACCATATGTATATACTTAGAGGTTTGTTAGACTTCCGCTGTGTTTTATAGTTATGTTTCCGCTATGATGTCCTCTATTGTATATGCTCTGTGGGGTTTTGCAGGTTGGTTTGTCAAGCAAGTCATGTAAGTCATGATTGAGTCGTCCAAGATTCACTCTAACTCCTAGGGTGGGTTTTGGGTCGCGACATTTGTTCTGTTCGATCGCTTATTGGGGATAATATTTAGTGTTTACTCATGCGATGGTTTAGAGCGTCAGATAGACAGCATAATTTGGTTCTCATTGTTCTCCCCCTTATTATTATTTGGGAGATTTGGAAAGAAAGATGCTCCCGAAGATATAAGGATGTGAGTAAGCTTGTAAATGTGATCATTGCTAAAATTTATAAATGGATGGTGGAGCTGGGTTCATTAACTTATAAAAAACCTTTGGATCTTTCTATTTTAAATTGCCCGTATATTGTCTCTTATCAAAGATCCATCATCTTTGTGGTCAAATGGATTAGACCTTTTTAGGGTAGAATGAAATTGAATGTGGATGGAGCTGCAAAAGGTAACCTGGGCCTAGCAGGTGGAGGAGGTATTATCCGAGATTTTTCTGGAGAGATGATTACCTATTTCTATGCATTTTATGGGAATTGTTCAAACTATATTGCAGAAACTAGACCTCTTTTGGATGGGCTTACTCTTTGCCAAAAGCTCGGCATTAGACAAGTTGAGGTTGAATTTGAAGCTAAAAATCTTGTGAAGCTTGGAAGGGTTCTTTACGCTATCCTTGAAATGTGTGGTATTGGAATAAGAAGATACATCAAGTAAGGAATATTTGGTCTTCTTTTAATCATATCTATAGAGAAGCTAACATGGTAGCTGATTTTCTTGCTAATAAAGGTTGTATTACTCAATCTTCAGGACAAATTTTCCCACATCATGATAACTCTTCTAGACTTCAAGCTCTTATATCTCTTGATAAAGCAGGGCGTGGTAAAGTCAGAATGGTTCATAGGGTTTGAGTTTGTTGGCTTGTTGCTTTGTATAGGGGTAAGGTTTCTGCCCCCCCCCCCCCCCCCCCCCCCCCCCCTTTTTTTTCTTATTTCTTTGTAGTCTCCTTGGAGGGGTAAGGTTATATGTCCCCCCCTCCTCTTTTTTTGAGTGAGTCCTTGTAGGGGTAAGGTTTTATGTCCCCCCTATTTTGATCTTTATTATTAATAAACTGGTAGGGGTCCGCCAAACCCCCTACTCCTTTTGAGTAGTTTTTTTTTTTTTTTTTAAAATAAAATCGTTTCGATGGAATCCGGGGTCGTTTGCCTTATTTGGGCACCGAAAGGCTCGAAATCCATACTTAGAAAGTATACTCAGTCCTAAACCTACAAACACGAACAAAATCCAAACCTGTGATATGATTTCGATGTCATTTGATTTAACGCATGTATTTCGATCCAACATATGAGTGAGAATTTGTTTCGATGCAATCTGAGGTCGTTTGCCCGATTTTGGCACCGAGAGGCCCAAAATTCATAGCTAGATAGTATACTTTTGTCTAAACCTACAGACGGGCACCAAATCTAATCCGGGGGTCAGATTTCGATGCCGTTTCTTCTATCGCTTGTATTTCAACCCCACCTAAGTGTGGGAAATCGTTTCGATAGAATCCGATGTCGTTTGCCCGATTTACGCACAGAGAGGCCGAAATTCATACTTAGAAGGTGTACTCTAAACGTAAAAAAAGCTCATCAATTCCAAACAGGGGGTTGGATATCAATGTTATTTCTGCTAACGCGTGTATTTCGACCCAACCTAAGTGTCACAATTCGTTTCGATGGATTCCAAGTTTGTTTCCCCGATATGGGAACCGAGAGGCCCGAAATTTATACTTCAAAAGTAAACTTCAGCATAAACCTACAAGCGCGCATCAAATACAAACCCGTGATTGGATTTCGATGTCATTTTTTCTAACCCGTGTATTTTGATCCAACCTAAGTGTGAGAATTAATTTTGATAGGATGCGAGGTTGTTTCCCCGATTAACGCACTGAGAGACAGAAATCTATACTTAGAAGTATACTTCGGCCTAAACGTAAAAAAGCACACCAATTCAAAACTGGGGGTCGGATTTTGATGTGGTTTCTTCTAACGCCGGTATTTCAACCAAACCTGAGTGTGGGAACTCGTTCCGACCAAATCCGAGGTCGTTTCCCCGATTTGGGCACCGAGAGGCTTGAAATCCATACTTAGAAAGTATACTTCGGCCTAAACCTACAAACGCGCACCAAATCCAAACCATGGGTCAGATTTCGATGTGTAATTTTTTTTCGATGGAATCCGAGGTCGTTTGCCTGATTTGGGCATCGAAAGGCTCAAAATTCATACTTAGAAAGTATACTTCGGCCTAAACCTACAAATGCGCACCAAATCCAAACCATGGGTCAGATATCGATGCCATTTATTCTAATGCTTGTATTTCGACCCTACGTAAGTGTGGGAAATCATTTCGATGAAATCCGAGGTCATTTGCCCGATTTGGGCACCGAAAGGCTTGAAATTCATACCTAGAAAGTATAGTTTCGCCTAAACCTACAAACGCGCCCAAATCCAAACCTGTGATCGGATTTCGATGCCTTTCTTCTAACGCTTGTATTTCGACCCAATCTAAGTGTGGTAAATTGTTTCGATGGAATCCAAGGACGTTTGCTCGATTTGGGCACTGAAATGTTCATAATCCAAACTTAGAAAGTATACTTCGGCCTAAACCTACAAGCGCGAACCAAATCCAAACCAAGGGTCAGATTTCGAGGCCGTATCTCCTAACGTTTGTATTTCGACCCAACCTAAGTGTGAGAAATCGTTTCGATGGAATCCGAGGTCGTTCGCCCGATTTGGGCCCCGAAAGGCTCGAAATCCATACTTATAAAGTATACTTCTTCCTAAACCTACAAACGAGCGCAAAATCCAAACCTGTGATCAGATTTCGATGCCGTTTCTTCTAACGCTTGTATTTCGACCCAATCTAAGTGTGGTAAATTGTTTCGATGGAATCCAAGGACGTTTGCTCGATTTGGGCACTGAAATGTTCATAATCCAAACTTAGAAAGTATACTTCGGCCTAAACCTACAAGCGCGAACCAAATCCAAACCAAGGGTCAGATTTCGAGGCCGTATCTCCTAACGTTTGTATTTCGACCCAACCTAAGTGTGAGAAATCGTTTCGATGGAATCCGAGGTCGTTCGCCCGATTTGGGCCCCGAAAGGCTCGAAATCCATACTTATAAAGTATACTTCTTCCTAAACCTACAAACGAGCGCAAAATCCAAACCTGTGATCAGATTTCGATGCCGTTTCTTCTAACGCTTGTATTTTGACCCAACCTAAGTGTGGGAAATCCTTTCGATAGAATCCGATTTGGTTTGCCTGATTTTCGCACTAAGAGGCCGAAATTCATACTTAGAAAGTATACTTCGTTCTAAACCTAAAAAAGTGCACCAAATCCAAACCGGGGGTTAGATTTTGATGCCGTTTCTTATAACGCGTGTATTTCGACCCAACTTAAGTGTGAGAATTTTTTTGATGGAATCCGAGTTCATTTCCTCGATTTGGGCACCGAGAGTCCCAAAATTGATACTTGGAAAGTAAAAATTTAGCCTAAACCTTCAAATGCACGCCAAATCCAAACCGGGGGTTGGATTTTGATCCAACCTAAGTGTGGGAATTTGTTTCAAAAGAATCCGACGATGTTTGCCCGATTTACGCACCGAGAAGCCGAAATCCATATTAGAAAGTATACTTCGGCCTAAACGTAAAAATGTGCTCCAATTCCAAACCGGGGGTTGGATTTCGATGTTGTTTCTTCTAACGCCTGTATTTTCACCAAACCTGAGGGTGGGAATTCATTTCAAAGGTATACTTCGGCCTAAACCTACAAACGTGCACCAAATCCAAACCGGAGGTCAAATTTTGATGCCGTTTCTTCTAATGTGGGTATTTCTAATGTGGGTATTTCAAACCAACCTTAGCGTGAGAAATTGTTTTGATTGAATCTGAGGTCGTTTGGCCGATTTGGGCACCGAGAGGCCCGAAATCCAAACTTAGAAAGTAAACTTCGGCCAAAACCTACAAACGCATACAAAATCCAAACCTGTGATCGGATTTCGATGTCATTTGATTTAACCAGTGTATTTCGATCCAACATAAGTTTGGGAATTTTTTTCGATGCAATTTGAGGTCGTTTGCCCGATTTGGGCACCGAGAGGCCGAAAATTCATATCTAGAAAATATACTTCTATCTAAATCTACAAACACGCACCAAATCCAAATTGGGGGTCGGATTCGATGTCATTTGTTCTAATGCTTGTATTTCGACCCAACCTAAGTCTGGGAAGTCGTTTCGATGGAATCCGAGGTCGTTTGCCTGATTTGGGCACCGAAAGGCTCGAATTCCATACCTAGAAAGTATGCTTCGACCTTAATGTGCAAAGGCGCGCATATATTCCAAACCGGGGGTTGGATTTCCATGTCGTTTCTTCTAACGCTGGTATTTCGACCCAACAGTGTGGGAAATCGTTTCGATGGAATCCGAGGTCGTTCACCCGATTTGGGCACCGAAAGGCTCAAAATCCATACTTAGAAAGTATACTTCGGCCTAAACCTACAAACGCGCACAAAATCCAAACCGAGGGTCGGATTTCAATGTCGTTACTTTTAATGCTTGTATTTTTTACCTAAACTAAGTGTTGGAAATCGTTTCGATGGAATCCGAGGTCGTTCGCCCGATTTGAGCACTGAAAGGCTCGAAATCCATATTGAGAAAATACTTCGGCTCAAACCTACAAACGAGCACAAAATCCAACCCTGTGATCGGATTTCGATGTTGTTTCTTCTAACGCTTGTATTTCAACCCAATCTAAGTGTGGGAAATTGTGTTGATGGAATTCAAGGTCGTTTGACCGATTATGGCACCGAAAGGGTCGAAATCCATACTTAGAAAGTATACTTCGGCCTACACCTACAAATGCGCACAAAATCCAAACCTGTGATCGGATTTCGATCCCGTTTCTTTTAACGCTTGTATTTCGACCCAACCTAAGTTTGAGAAATTTTCTCGATGGAATCCGAGGTCGTTTCCCCAATTTGGGCACCGCAAGGTTCGTAGTCCATACTTACAAAGTATACTTCGGCCTAAACCTAACGCTTGTATTTCGACCCAGCGTAAGTGTGGGAAATCGTTTTGATGGAATCCGAGGTCCTTCACCCGATTTGCGCATTGAAAGGCTCAAAATCCATACTTATAAAGTATACTTCGGCCTAAACTTACAAACGCGCACAAAATCCAAACCTGTGATCGGATTTCGATGCCGTTTCTTCAAACGCTTGTATTTCGACCTAACCTAAGTGTGGGAAATTGTTTCAATGGAATCCGAGGTTGTTTGCCCAATTTGGGCACCGAAAGGCCTGAAATCCATACTTAGAAAGTATACTTCGGCCTAAACCTACAAACGCGCACAAAATCCAAACCTGTGATCGTATTTCGTTGCCGTTTCTTCTAACGCTTGTATTTCAACCCAACCTAAGTGTGGGAAATTGTTTCGATGGAATCCGAGGTCGTTGCCCGACTTGGGCACCGAAATGCTCGAAATCCATAGTTATAAAACATACTTATAATGTATACTTTGGCCTAAACCTACAAAAGCGCACAAAATCCAAACCTGTGATCGGATTTCGATGCTGTTTCTTCTAACACTTGTATTTCGACCCAACCTAAGTGTGGGAAATCGTTTTGATAGAATCCGAGGTTGTTTTCCTGATTTACGCACCGAGAGGCCGAAATTCATACTTAGAAAGTATACTTCGTCTTAAACAAAAAAAAGTGCACCACATCCAAACCGGGGATTGGATTTCGATGCCGTTTCTTCTAACGTTTGTATTTCGACCAGACCTCAGTGTCAGAATTTGTTTCGATGGAATCCGAGTTCGTTTCCCTGACTTGGGCACCAAGAGGCCCAGAATTCATACTTTGAAAGTAAACTACAGCCTAAACCTACAAACGTGCCCCAAATCAAAAGCTTTGATCGGAGTTCGATGTGATTTGTTCTAACCCATGTATTTCAATCCAACCTAAGCGTGGGAATTTGTTTCAAAAGAATCCAAGGTAGTTTCCTGATTTATGCACCGAGAAGCTGAAATCCTTAATTCGAAAGTATACTTCGACCTAAATGTAAAAAAGCGCACCAATTCCAAACCAGAGGTTGGATTTCGATGTCGTTAGTTTTAACGCCTGTATTTCGACCAAACCTGAGTGTGGGAATTCATTTCAATAGTATACTTTAGACTAAACCTACAAACACTCACCCAATCCAAACCAGGGGTTGGATTTAGATGCCGTTTCTTCTAACTCGGGTATTTCAAACCAACCTTAGTGTGGGAAATCGTTTTGAGGGAATCCGAGGTCGTTTGACCGATTTGGGCACTGAGGGGCCCAAAATGCATACTTAGGAAGTATACTTCGGCCTAAATGTAAAAAAGTGCACCAATTCCAAACCGGGGGTCGGATTTCGATGTCGTTTCATGTAACGCCTGTATTTTGACCAAACCTAATACGCACCAAATCCAAACCGGGGATTGGATTTCGATTCCATTTCTTCTAAGGCTTGTATTTAAACCCCACCTAAGTGTGGGAAATCGTTTCGCTGGAATCCGGGGTGGTTTGCCCGATTTGGGCACCGAAAAGCTCGAAATACATACATAGAAAGTATACTTCGGCTTAAACCTACAAACGTGCAAAAATCCGAACTTGTGATCGGATTTCGATGTCATTTGAGTTAACACTCGTATTTTGATCCAACATATCTGTGGGAATTCGTTTTGATGCAATTTGAGGTCGTTTGCTCGATTTTGGCACCGCGAGGCCCAAAATTCATACCTAGATTGTATACTTTGGTCGAAACCTACAAACGGGCACCAAATCTAATTCGGGGGACGGATTTCGATGCCATTTTTTCTAACACTTGTATTTCGACCCAACCTAAGTGTTGGAAATCGTTTCGATGGAATCTGAGGTCGTTTGCCCGATTTGGGCACCGAAAGGCTCGGAATCCAAACCTAGAAAGTATGCTTCAACCTAAACGTAAATTGGCACAACAATTCCAAACCGGGAGTCGGATTTCCATGTCGTTTCTTCTAACGCCGGTATTTCGACCAAGTCCAAGTGTGGGAATTCGATTCGTTGGAATCCAAGGTCGTTTGCCCGATTTGGTAACCGAGAGGCTCGAAATTCACACTTAGAAAGTAAAATTTGGCTTAAACCTACAAACTTGAACCAAATCCAAACATGTGATTGAATTTTGATGTCATTTGTTCTAACCTGTGTATTTTGATCCAACCTAAGGGTAGGAATGTGTAGAGCCCCGGACATTTTCACATTTAATGCATGACACTTTCGTTGCCATTTTGCCTTTAAAGAGGTATAATTAACAAATAAGGAAGAAATTGGAAATTCCGAAACGTCAGAAATGTTCCTTTTCGAAGTACGAACCCAACGCAAGTTGAATCGTCAAAATCGGACGAACGAGTCAAAAGATATGGCCAAAACAGTCTGGACCTGCAGGCATTGGTAGCTCGGAAGGCACTAAGGACGTAGCTCGGAAGGCGCTAAGGACGTAGCTCGGAAGGCGCTAAGGAAGTAGCTCGGTTATGCACTAAGGACGTAGCTCGGAAGGCACTAAGGACGTAGCTCGGAAGGCACTAAGGACGTAGCTCTGATAACGTGCTCTGATAACGTATACGTTGTGCATCCGTTGTGCAACAGAAAACGGGTACGTTGTACAGCAAACAACATGTACGTTGTACAGCTCACAACGGGCACGTTGTACATAAGACAACGGACAACGAGCTCAGCACTATTCACAACACAACGTGACAACGGGTTCGGCACCCTTCGCAACGGACAACGGGTTCGGCACCCTTCACAACGGACAACGGGTTCGGCACCCTTCACAACAGCACAACGTGTTCGGCACTATTCACAGCACAACGTGTTTGGCACTATTCACAACACAACGTGTTTGACACTGTTCACAGCACAACGTGTTCGGCACTGTTCACAGCACAACGTGTTTGACACTGTTCACAGCACAACGTGTTCGGCACTGTTCACAGCACAACGTGTTTGGCACTATTCACAGCACAACGTGTTCGGCACTATTCACAGCACAACGTGTTCGGCACTCGTTTCTTTGCAGAAATTTCAGTAAGGGTATTATGGTCTTTTGGTCGGTTCACTCTTACCTTAAGAGTTTAACCCGAGCCTTTAGGGCATCATTCAACACTTAGAGAGTTTGAGAGAATAGGAGAAAGGGGAGAAGGCGATTCCAACCTAGGGCTTGTCTTTGGAAGAGAAATCAAAGGGGTTTGAGACCCTAGATCACTTCAAGCTCGGCTCTTCTCCAAGATCTCGGCTCAAGCACTCGTGGAGAGCGTTCTCCAAGCTAGGGCAGCAGCTACACAGTCGTTTTGGAAATGGGATTTCTTCCTCATTTCTTCAAGGTCGGTATTTCTTACTACCCTCCTAGTTATAGTTCTTCTTTTCCTTTATTTTCTTTGTGTTCCTTTATATATCCATGTATTATGAGATGGGTTGTGAATGGTGAATGGTGAATGGTGAATGGAGGTGAATGTGGGCGATTGGATGCCGTGTGTATTGATGTGATGGATGAACGGGGAGGGCATTGGATCCATAATAAACACACCTTTATGATGTGAGTAAACTCACCTAGAAAAGCATGATTTAAGTTTAAATGAATAATGAATAATGAACACACCATGTTTGATGAAATGTCAAGGTGAATAAAATGAGTTGTAAAGTTGGAAATGCATGCCTAATAAATTATGAATATTGCTAGGGCCTATGATAGTGTGTCTTCTTGTTTTCCCTAAATGATATGAATATTACATTGCTCAATCATTGATGTTATATGTGTTGTGAAATTACCCAAATGTCATATTTAAATTTAAATGCAAGTATGTACACGGTCCTCACGAGCACGCATACATGACATGATTTACCGAGGTTTTCAAGAATGGGATTTAGAGGTGGGGCATATCCGACGATATGTTTTACCTCGCTTTTGGCAAGGACAAGACAGTCATACATTTTCATAAGAAGGGTCTCCCTTCCCTCGCAAGTGCATACATATCATAAGAAGAGTTTCCTTTCCCTCGCAAGTACATCTCACAAGTGAAAGGACATGACATGAGCATTTAGGAAGAAGGGTCTCCCTTCCCTGACAAGTAGTTTACTTTTCCAAGCATGATATAAGCATGACATGACACGGCATGACAAGCATGAGCATTTTAGGAAGAAGGGTCTCCCTTCCCTCACAAGTAGATTTCTTTTCCGAACAAGCAAGCATGATACATGACATGACAAGCATGGGCATTTAGAAAGAAAGGTCTCCCTTCCCTCACAAGTAGTTTACTTTTCCAAGCAAGCATGACATAGCATGACACACATGGCACGCATGATACGATTAGATAAGACAAACATGACAAGTTTTCAAGTACGGAAATTGTATTTTCAGTCAAGTCAAATGCACGGTGTTTTCAAGGGTGTTATCGGCTTTTCATGAAATGCAAGTATGATTATAAATTGCCTTATTTCCTTGTTATGATATTGATGGCTCCTGCCTTATATGCGTGAATTGTTTCCTGCTTTATGTATGCTATCCGTATGCTATGACTGTTGGTTAGTGCTTAGTACCCGCTGAGTATTCCATGCTCTGCCGTACTACTTATGTCAGCAGGTTCTGAGGGAGCTGCTGCTCCATTTGATCTTTGTGCTCCTGGTCCATGGGTGGAGGAGTACGTTGAGGAGCCTTTGGAGGAACCTCCCGTAGAGGGTTATCAGTAGGTGGTGTTAGATTCTGAGTGGATTAGCTGTGGGTGAGATGAGAGATATACATTCATGTATTTTGGTGGGTCTGTCCGCACTTTCTTTGGTTACTTTTTGTATAAACTTGGATTTCCATGTGTATATACTTAGAGGTTGTTAGACTTCCGCTGTGTGTTATAGTTATGTTTCCGCTGTCATCCTCTATTGTATATGCTCTGTGGGTTTTTGCAGGTTGGTTTATCAAGCGAGTCATGTAAACCATGATTAGTCGTCCAAAGTTCACTCTAACTCCTAGGGTGGGTTTTGGGTCGCGACAGAATGCTTTCGATAGAATCCGAGGTCGTTTCCCCGATTTACGAACAAACCTGAGTGTGGGAACTATATTCAATGAAATCCGAGGTCGTTTCCCCGATTTGGGCACCGAGAGGCTCGAAATCCATACTTAGAAAGTAAACTTCGGCCTAAACCTACAAACGCGCACCAAATCCAAATCGTGGGTCAGATTTCGATGCCATTTATTCTAACGCTTGTATTTTGACCCAACCTAACTGTGAGAAATTGTTTCGATGGATTCTGAGGTCGTTTGCCCAATTTGGGCACCGAAATGCTCGAAATCCATACTTAGAAAGTATACTTCGGCCTAAACCTACAAACGTGCACCAAATCCAAATTAGGAGTCGGATTTCAATGCTGTTTCTTCTAACGCTTGTATTTCGACCCTACCTAAGTGTGGGAAATCGTTTCAATGAAATCCGAGGTCATTTGCTCGATTTGGGCACCAAAAGGCTCCAAATCCATACTAAGAAAGCATACTTCGGCCTAAACCTACAAACGCCCTCAAAATCCAAACCTGTGATCGAATTTCGATGCCGTTTCTTCTAACTCTTATATTTTAACCCAACCTAAGTGTGGGAAATTGTTTCGATGGAATCCAAGGACGTTTGCCTGATTTGGGGATCGAAAGGTTCGTAATCCATACTTAGAAAGTATACTTCAGCCTAAACCTACAAGCGCACACCAAGTCAAAACCGAGGGTCGGATTTAGATGTCGTTTCTCATAACATTTATATTTCGACCCAACCTAAGTGTGGGAAATCGTTTCGATGGAATCCTAGGTCGTTCGCCCGATTTGGGCACCGAAAGGCTCAAAATCCATACTTATAGAGTATACTTCTACCTAAACCGACAAACGCGCACAAAATCCAAACCTGTGATCAGATTTTGATGCCGTTTCTTCTAACACTTTTATTTCCACCCAACCTAAGTGTGGGAAATCCTTTCAATAGAATCTGAGGTCCTTTGCCCGATTTACGCACTGAGATGCCGAAATTCATACCTAGAAAGTATACTTCGTTCTAAACCTAAAAAAGTGCACCACATCCAAACCGGTGGTTAGATTTCGATGCCGTTTCTTATGACACTTGTATTTCAACCAAACCTAAGTGTGTGAATTCGTTTCGATGGAATCCGAGTTCATTTCCCCGATTTGGGCACCGAGAGGCCCGGAATTCGTACTTAGAAAGTAAACCACGGCCTAAACCAACAAACGCATGCTAAATCCAAACCTGTTATCAGATTTCTATGTGATTTGTTCTAACCCGTGTCAACCAACCTAAGTGTGGGAATTTGTTTCGAAAGAATTCGAGGTCGTTTGCCCTATTTACGCACCGAGAAGCCGAAATCTATACTTAGAAAATATACTTCGGGCTAAACGTAAAAAAGCGTACCAATTCCAATTCGGGGGTTGGATTTCGATGTCGTTTCTTCTAATGCCTGTATTTTGACCAAACCTGAGTGTGGGAAATCGTTTCAAAAGTTTACTTCGGCCTAAACCTACAAACAGGCACTAAATCAAAATCGGAGGTCGGATTTCAGTGCCGTTTCGTCTATCGCGGGTATTTCAAACAAACATTAGTGTGGGAAATCGTTTTGATGGAATCCGGGTCGTTTGGCCGATTTGGGCATCGACAAGCCCAAAATCTAGACTCAGAAAGTATACTTCGGCCTAAACCTACAAACGCGCACAAAATCAAAACTTGCGATCGTATTTCAATGTGTTTTGATTTAACGCGTGTATTTCGATCCAACATTTGTTTGGGAATTTGTTTCGATGCAATCTGAGATTGTTTGCCCGATTTGGGCATTGAGAGGCCAAAAATTAAAATTTAGAAAATGTACTTCAGTCTAAACCTACAAACACGCACCAAATCCAAACTGGTCGGATTTCGATGTTGTTTCTTCTAACTCTTTGTATTTCAACCCAACCTAAGTGTGGGAAATCGTTTTAATGATCTGAGGTTGTTTGCCCGATTTTTGCACCGAAAGGCTTGAATTCCATACCTAGAAAGTATACTTTGGCTTAAACCCACAAACGCGAGCATTGAATCCAAACCGTGGGTCAGATTTCGAGGCAGTTTATTTTAACGCTTGTATTTTGAACCAACCTAAGTGTGGGAAATTGTTTCGATGGAATCCGAGGTCGTTTGCCCGATATTGGCACTGAAAGGGTCGAAATCCATACTTAGAAAGTATACTTCGGCCTAAACCTACAAACGGGCACCAAATCCAAACCGAGGGTCAAATTTTGATGTCGTTTCTTCTAATGCATGTATTTCGACCAAACCTGAGTGTGGGAATTCGTTTCGATGGAATCCGAGGTTCTTCGCCCAAATTTGGGCACTGAAAGGCTCGAAATCCATATTTAGAAAGTATACTTTGGCTTAAACCTACATAGCGTGCACAAAATCCAAACCTGTGATCGGACTTCGATGCCATTTCTTCTTATGCTTGTATTTCGACTCAACCTAAGTGTGGGAAATTGTTTTGATGGAATTCGAGGTCGTTTGCCCGATTATGGAATCAAAAGGCACGAAATCCATACTTAGAAAGTATACTTTGGCCTAAACCTACAAACGCGCACAAAATCCAAACCTGTGATCGGATTTAAATGTCGTTTCTTCTAACGCTTGTATTTTGACCAAGCCTAAGTTTGGGAAATTGTCTTGATGGAATTCGAGGTCGTTTTCCAGATTTGGGCACTGCAAGAGTCGTAGTCCATACTTGGAAAGTATACTTCTGCCTAAACCTACTAGCGCACACCAAATCGAAACCGAGGGTCAGATTTCGATGCCGTTTCTTCTAACACTAGTATTTCGACCCAACCTAAGTCTGGGAAATCGTTTCGATGGAATTTGAGGTCGTTCGCCCAATTTGGGCACCGAAAGGCTCGAAATCCACACTTATAAAGTATACTTTGGCCTAAACCCACAAATGCGCACCAAATCCAAACCGTGGGTCGGATTTCGATGCTGTTTATTCTAACGCTTGTATTTCGAACGAACCTAAGTGCGACAAATTATTTCGAAGGAATCTGAGGTCGTTTGCCTGATATTGGCACCGAAAGGCTCGAAATCGATACTTCGAAAGTATACTTCGGCCTAAATGTTCAAACGCGCACAAATTCCAAACCTGTGATTAGATTTCGATGCCGTTTCTTCTAATACTTGTATTTCGACCCAACCTAAGTTTGGGAAATTGTCTCGATGGAATCCAGGTTCGTCTGCCCGATTTGGACACCGCAAATGTCATAATCCATGCTTAGAAAGTATACTTCGGCCTAAACCAATAGGCATGCACCAAATCGAAACCGAGGGTCGGATTTCAGTGCCGTTTCTTCTAACGCATGTATTTCATCCCAACCTAAGTGTGAGAAATCTCTTTGATGGAATCCGAGGTCGTTTGCCCCATTTTGGCGCCGAAAGGCTCGGAATCCATACTTATAAAGTATACTTCGGCATAAACCCACAAACGCGCACCAAATCTAAACTATGGGTCGTATTTCGATGCCGTTTATTCTAATTCTTGTATTTCTAACCAACCTAAGTGTGGGAAATTGTTTCGATGGAATCTGAGGTCGTTTGCCCGATATTGGCACTGAAAGGCTCGAATTCTTTACTTAGAAGGTATTTTTTTTTTTTGGAAGGTAAGCTGGGGTTAGGCGGACCCCGACCAGATATATTAATAGAAAAAGAGATTACAATCTAAGGTATTTACAACCAACTCTGTCCTTCTCAAGAAGAGAAGAAAGATCAGAGGGAAATTCTCTAGGTATTTACTTAGAAGGTATACTTCAGCCAAAACCTACAAACGTGCACAAAATCCAATCCTGTGATCGGATTTCGATGTTGTTTCTTCAAACACTTGTATTTCGACCCAACCGAAGTTTGGGAAATTGTCTCGATGGAATCCGAGGTCGTTTGCCCGATTTGGGTACTGCAAATGTCGTAATCCATACTTAGAAAGTATACTTCGGCCTAAAGCTACAAGCGCGCACCAAATCGAAACCGAGGGTCGATTTCGATGCCGTTTCTTCTAACACTTGAATTTCGACCCAACCTAAGGGTGGGAAATCGTTTTGATGGAATCCGAGGTCGTTTGCCCGATTTGGGAACCGAAAGGCTCGAAATCCATCTTTATAAAGTTTACTTCGGCCTAAACCCACAAACGCGCACAAAATCCAAACCTGTGATCGGATTTTGATGCCGTTTCTTCTAATGCTTGTAATTCGACCTAACCTAAGTGTGGGAAATTGTTTCGGTAGAATCCGAGGACGTTTGCCCGATTTGTGCACCGAAAGACTCAAAATCATTACTTAGAAAGTTTACTTCGGCCTAAACCTACAAACGCGCACAAAATCCTAACCTATGATCGGATTTCGATGCCGTTTGTTCAAACGCTTGTCTTTCGACCCAACCTAAGTGTGGGAAATTGTTTGGATGGAATCCGAGGTCGTTTTCCCTATTTTGGCACCGAGAGGCTCAAAATCCATACTTAGAAAGTATACTTCGGCCTAAACCTGTAAACGCACACCAAATCCAAACCGAGGGTCGGATTTCGATGTCCTTTCTTCTAACGCTTGTATTTCGAGCCAACCTAAGTGTGGGAAATCGTTTCGATGGAATCCCAGGTCGTTTGCCCGATTTACGCACCGAGAGGCCGAAATTCATACTTAGAAAGTATACTTCGTTCTAAACCTAAAAAAGTGCACCACATCCAAACCGAGGGTTAGATTTCGATGGCGTTTCTTCTAACACGTGTATTTCGACCCAACCTCAGTGCCAGAATTTGTTTCGATGGAATCCAAGTTCGTTTCCAAGACTTGGGCACCAAGAGGCCCGAAATTCCTACTTTGAAAGTAAACTATGGCCTAAACCTACAAACGTGCCCCAAATCCAAACCTGTGATAGGATTTCAATATGATTTTTTCTAACCCGTGTATTTTGATCCAACCTAAGTGTGGGAATTCGTTTCAAAAGAATCCGAGGTCGTTTCCCTAATTTACGCACCGAGAAGCCGAAATCCATATTTAGAAAGTATACTTCGGCCTAAACATAAAAAAGCTCACCAATTCCAAACCGGGGGTTGGATTTCGATGTCGTTTCTTCTAACGCCTGTATTCTGACCAAACCTGAGTGTGGGAATTCATTTCGAAAGTACCTTTTGGCCTAAACCTACAAACATGCACCAAATCCAATCGGGGGTCGGATTTAGATGCCGTTTCTTCTAACGCGGGTATTTCAACCAACCTTAGTGTGGGAAATTGTTTCGATGGAATCCGAGGTCGTTTGGTTGATTGGGGCACCAATAGGCCTGAAATCCATACTTAGAAAGTATACTTCGGCCTAAACCTACAAACGGGCACAAAATCCAAATCTGTGATCGGATTTCTATGTCATTTGATTTAACGCGTGTATTTCGATCCAACATAAGTTTGGGAATTCGTTTCGATCCACTCCGAGGTCGTTTGCCCGATTTGGGCACCGAGAGGCCCAAAATTCATATTTAGAAAATATACTTCGGTCAAAACCTACGAACGGGCACCAAATCCAAACCGGGGGTTGAATTTCGATGGTGTTTCTTCTAATGCTTGTATTTCGACTCAACCTAAGTGTTTTTTTTGGGGGGGAGGAAAGTTGGGGTTAGGCAGACCTCGACCAGGTAAATTAAACGAAACAAATTACATCTTTAAATACTGATGGCCCCTAGCATCGTCACTAAAAATTTTAGCTAGAGTTAGGGGAAATTCATCAGTGGAAAGGAAAATCTCACTAGGAGAGTTACAAAACTTAGAGAGGAAGTCTGCCTTGTTTGTTTCACGCGGCACAAATCTAATGGAAAACCTGTCGAAGCTTCTAATTAGGACTTCAATATCCATCAGAACATTGGTAGATTTCCAAGGCCATACACATGCTTTGGATATACAGCACACCGCCCAAGAGGAGTCAGATTCCACCTGGATACTCATCAAATGCAATCGAGTGGCTTCTTCAAGACCCCTTCTCACGGCCAGGAGCTCCAAATCCAGAATCGAGTTTGAGTTACTAGTCCCGGCAAAAGCATGAACCACAACACCATTGTGATTTCGAAAAATGCATCCATAGCCGTGGTGAGTTGGTGACAAGGCTCCATCCGTATTAACTGTAATAACACCCGGTTCGGGAGGCAGCCAAGAGACCCAGGTAATGGTTTTTGTTCTCCATCTCAGCCTTAAGTTCCAGTTGTCTGCAATGGATCTGTTCCGAGGGCAGTCATTAACTTGATTCAAGTCTCCACCAAACTTGAGGGATACTTCCTCCATAATATTGTAAATAACAAAATCAGCTTGCATTAGAATATTATTAACCCTCCTTCGGTTCCTCTCCCCCCAAATATGGTACACAAAAGCTCCTAAAACCACCTTTCGGATCCGATTAGCAAAACTCTTACCACTCCACCTCTGGCTATACCATTGGATCATGTCATTGAAAGTAGGGAAGGAACGAGGTTGCACCTGGATTTTTTGGGCTAAAGCATTCCAAATGCTGATGGAAAAAGGACATAACATAAACAAATGAGAGTGGTCTTCATGGGATCCATTGCAAAGTAAGCACCTAT
This sequence comes from Tetracentron sinense, assembly GCA_015143295.1. Lineage (NCBI taxonomy): Eukaryota > Viridiplantae > Streptophyta > Magnoliopsida > Trochodendrales > Trochodendraceae > Tetracentron > Tetracentron sinense. The sequence continues at coordinate 23,537,608 of CM026553.1, forward strand.
CATCATTTATGACACCCCAACGGAGTAACTTGTCTCTCGTCATCAGCGCCTCCTTTATAGCCATCCATAGAATGAAAGAATGCCGAGGAATGTTTCCTATGTACCAAGTTAATTCATGCCATCGAACCATCCCATTTCGGGGTCTAATAGACTCCCAGGCCGAAATAAGCGTGAAGACACCATGGTGATCTGGTTTCCATATTATTTTGTCTGCAATGTCAGGAGCCATGGTCTGGATATAATTAATCTCATCCCAAGCCTCAAAAAGTTCTGGCTCAGTGGGGATAGGAAGATCCCAACTATTCCCATCTCGTAAGGCGTCAATAGTAGCACTCCTGTTAATACCATTCATAGGAAGGCTAAGGTGCCAGTTTTGGTGTAAGAGAATACCTCGAGGATGCCAAGGGTCCAACCAAACCCATGTAGATTGCCCATTCCCAATCAAATGTGTTACTGCACGCTCAGACAGGTGCCGTACATTTAGAATACTTCGAATACTCCATGATAGCGAAGATGGCATGTTCAGGGTCCAAACGGAGTTGCTCCTCAAGTATTTGCTGTAGAACCACCGAACCCAAATAGATTCGTTGTTACAGGCCAGCTCCCACACCCTTCTCATAAGGGCACTTTTATTCCAATCTTCCACTCGCCTCAAGCCAAGGCCCCCTTCGGAACGCGGCATACAAATGGTACTCCAAGCTACCTTGTGACACCGTTTATCCATATCAACTCCTCCCCATAGGAATCCAGCAAATATACTCTCTATAGTTCGAGATGTGGCTTTAGGTAACAAAAACACATTGCACCAGAATAATGGAAAGCTACTCAAAACAGCCTTGATAAGTTCTATCCTCCCTGCATAGGATAGACTTCTATGTTTCCATGAAGCCATACGAGCCTGAATCTTCTCAACAAGAGGAGTGCAGTCTCTCTTCGTAAGCCGGGTAGTAGATAAAGGAACTCCGAGATATCTCACTGGTAGGCTGCCTTTGTTTATGCAAAGGATACGCTCAATCAAATGGAGGTTTCTGCTGGTCACATTACTTACAAAAAATTGCGATTTGCTGGTGTTGACATCAAGGCCAGAGATTTTGAAGCTGTCAAGAGTTGCTTTGATACTTGTAATAGACCCAATATTGGCTTCAGAAAAAATAATAATATCGTCAGCGAAACATAGGTGAGTAATCAAAGGAGTAGTGCAGAAAGGGTGTGGCTTGAGTAACCCTACACGCGCTCTAGAGTCGAGTTCATGCGAAAGAACCTGCATAACGATCATAAAAAGGTATGGAGAGACGGGATCCCCTTGTCTTAATCCCCGACCACAACCAAAGAATCCCTCCCTATTTCCATTAATCATCACGGCAAATTTTGCTCCCGTGATCAAAGCCATGATGCGGTCAATAAAGATCCCAGGGAACCCCATAGTTGCCATTGCTTCCTCAAGGAATTTCCAGCTCACCGAGTCATATGCTTTCTGTAAGTCTAGTTTTATTGCAATTCTCGGCTAGCCTTTGTGAAGGTGGTAGTTATGGACTAGGCTTTGGCACAACAATATATTATCCGTAATCCGACGCCCTTTAATAAATGCAAACTGGCTTGGTCCAACTATAGAAGGCATCACAACCTGCATTCGATGAACCAAGATTTTGGAGATGCATCTGTAAATGACATTGCACACAGAGATCGGTCGAAATTCACTAAATGAGCATGGCCTATCAACTTTAGGAATTAAGGATATCAACGTAGCATTCATCTCCCCCAATAGCTTCCCGCTTTCAAAGAAACTAAGAATTGCTCTCGATACATCTTGGCTTACAATAGTCCAGCAGTGTTGGAAGAATTTTGCAGTAAAACCATCTGGGCCTGGTGCTTTCTCGCCATCAGAACTAAATATTGAGGCTTTTATCTCATCCATCAAGATAGGACCGCACAGCAAGTTTTGCTCATCCCTGTTTAAGGAGTTCATGGTAGGAAATTCAAATCGGGCCTGGTTTTCACTATGATTACCTTGTAAGGTATTGGAGAAGTAATGAACTGCTTCTCTAGCAATCTGTTGCGCGTCCGTAATGATGGTTCCCCCACGATCACGGATAGAATCGATTCTATTCCGGCTTCTCCGGGCACAAAGAGATTTATAGAAAAAAGCACTGTTGGAGTCACCAAGTTTTAACCAAGTTACACGGGACTTTTGCCTTAATTCGGCTTCTTCCCATTTAAGGAGCTCAGCCAGTTTATGTTTAGTAGTCCGATGGTCCAACTGGATAGGGGCACTATCTGGTTCCAAATTAAGCTTGATGGTGATCTCTTCCAACTTTGCCCTGCATTCAGCCACCTGTTTTTGGATATGCCCAAACGTTCTACAACTTCACTCTTTGAGAGCCATTTTGACAGCCCGTAGTTTTGAAACAAGCTTAAACATAGGTGTCCCACGCACCTCTGTAGTCCAGGCTTCAGAAACAATAGCTAGGAAATCTTCATGAGTGGTCCAAAAATTATAAAACTTGAAGGACTTACTAGATCTTTGAGTCTCAAAATTGAACCTAGCAACAATCTGGGAGTGATCAGATGTATTCCCACCCTTAAAAAAAGCCTCAGCTTCAGGAAATCTCTGATTCCATTCTGGATTGACAAGACATCTGTCCAGTTTGCAAGAAATACGACCTGGTCCAATGCTTCCATTCGACCACGAGAACATGCCTCCCTTCCATTTAAGGTCAACTAAATTCGCATCATCCAAGCAGCTCAGCCCCGGTTGCAGGAATCTTTGTGGCACACGATTACCACCCCTTTTTTCTGAGCTATAAAGGGTAGTATTGAAGTCGCCAAGAACCATCCAGGCAATACTATGGGATCTCGCAAATCCGGATATTCCCCTCCACAGGTTTTCCCGTTGGGAGAATAAGTTAGAGCCGTACACGATAGTAACCATACTGGGGGATGTCCAATTCGTTTTAATGACCATGCAGTGTATAAATTGGTCAGCGATGTGCAATGGGGTGACCGTTAGCTGCGCGGTATCCCATATGATCCAGATCCTGCCATTCGGCACAATAGAGTAATTATCAATGCGCGCCCACGTAGGCGCTAGCTTCTTCATAACTTTGCTAGCATTCTCCTCCCTGATTTTTGTTTCAAGTAGACCAGCAAAACTAACCTTGGTTTTGTTCAAAAAATCAATAGTGTCTTTCTGCCTGAGAGAGCTATGGAGCCCTCTAACATTCCAGGAACTAAGCAACATAGATAACAGAAGCAAGATACAACAAAACAAAACGACCACGCCCAACCCCTGCATTTAGGTTATGGGAATATCTACACTAGTGCCTACAGCACCCTCAATACCACTGCCCATATGAGCATGCTCCTGACCGAGCTGAATTTTTTCCATCAGAGAGTACCCTCGGTTTTCAAGCCGCTCTCCCCCCTGGTCACAAAGGCCTGAGCTGTCAGGTTCGAGAGGATTTTCACCGTGCTCTGTAGGACTGAGCACTGCAAACCGATTAGGACTATCCACCCTTGATTGTAGCCCCTTAGGTAAAACCTGGCTTTTGGCAGTTATAGGCAGGATTGTCCATGGTTCCGTATCCTTGTCTCCCCTCGTACGATCTTGTGCCACTGCGGTAGCTTCTGTTTCCACCAACTGTTCTATTACATTTGAATCCTCCACCACCTTGTCATTCTCATTTGACTGCACCATCCCTTCCTCATTTTCAGTTCCCCTCTTAGCAGGAGCCTTGTTATGTTGTACAATAGTCCATTTGGTTTTAGGTACAGGCATGCGGGATCGACTCCGACTTCTACGCTTGGCCTTTCCCTCCATCATGTCCATCCCTCCTTTGAGCGGGCTGCATTGGCCAGTGGAATGGCCAAACACACAACAACTGGCGCAGCGGGGAGGTTTCCAATCATATTCAATATTAATATGGATGTCCTCGCTACCATTCAGACTAAATCGTATTTCTTTCGGCAATTCTTTGTCCCCTGTAATTGCAATAGATACTCTAGCATAGTCCATTCGCTTGTGCGCTAGAGTCGGTCTATCAACACTGATAGGGGTTCCAATAAAGCTGCCTATAGCACCTAAGCAAGCTCTATTCCACAAGAACACTGGCAAATTGTACAGCCGAACCCAAATAGGTAAGTCATTTATCTCCACCTTATCCAACTTGAGGTGCCTATTCCACTCACGGAGGATCAGAACTGCTTGGCGAACATGCCAAGGTCCACCCTCTAGAATTCGTTCTTTATCCTCTGAGCACAAAAATTTGAACAGGTAGTACCCGCTTTCCAGCGCTATGATATCCACCTCGCCTTTTAGTTTCCACAGCCTATTAACCGAGTTCTTGGTAGTGAAGTAGGAAGGTTTGGATCCTAGGAAAAACCCAACCAACGTATTCTTCCACTTTCTGGATATCAGATTCAGAACGTTCTAATATAAATTTTCCATTCCTTACAATAGGTGGAACAAAAGAAAGGGAGTGATCAGACTCCCCTTGAGGTGAAGCTCCAAACAAACCTCTCCATGCACCTAAGTGTGGGAAATCGTTTCGATAGAATCCGAGGTCGTTCGCTCGATTTGGGCACCGAAAGGCTCGAATTCCATACCTAGAAAGTATGCTTTGGCCTAAACATGAAAAGGCGCATCAATTCCAAACCGGGGGTTGGATTTCCACGTCGTTCCTTCTCACGCTGCTCTTTCGACCAAACCTGAGTATGGGAATTCGTTTCGTTGGAATCTGAGGTCGTTTCTCCAATTTGGGCACCGAGAGGCTCGAAATCAAATCTTAGAAAGTATACTTCGGCCTAAACCCACAAACGCGAACCAAATGTAAACTGTGGGTTTGATTTCGATGCCGTTTATTCTAACACTTGTATTTCGAGCCAACCTAAGTGTGGGAAATTGTTTCAATGGAATCCGAGGTCGTTTGTTCGATATTGGCACCAAAAAGCTCGAAATCTACCCTTAGAAAGTATACTTCGGTCTAAACCAACAAACGCCTACTAAATCCGAACCAAGGGTTAGATTTCGATGCCGTTTCTTTTAATGCTTGTATTTTGACCCAACCTAAGTATGGGAAATTGTTTTGATGGAATCCGAGGTTGTTCGCCCGATTTGGTCACCGAAAGGCACGAAATCCATAATTAGAAAGTATACTTCCGCTTAAATCTACAAACGAGCATAAAATCCAAACCTGTGATCGGATTTCGACGCTGTTTCTTCTAACGCTTACATTTCGACCTAACGTAAGTGTGGGAAATTGTTTCGATGGAATCTGAGGTCGTTTGCCGAATATTGGCACCGAAAGGCTCGGAATCCATACTTAGAAAGTATACTTCGACCTAAACCTATAAACGCACACCAAATCAAATCCAAGGGTTGGATTTCGATGTCGTTTCTTCTAACACTTGTATTTCGACCCAACCTAAGTGTGGGAAAGTGGGTTGATGGAATCCGAGGTCATTCGCCCGATTTGGGTACCGAAAGGCACTGAATCCATAATTAGAAAGTATACTTAGGCTTAAACCTACAAACGCGCATAAAATCCAAACTTGTGATCGGATTTTGATGCCGTTTCTTCTAATGCTTGTATTTTGACCCAACCTAAGTTTGGGAAATTCTCTCGATGGAATCTGAGGTCGTTTGTCCGATTTTGGCCCCGAAAGGCTCGAAATCCATACTTAGAAAGTATACTTCGGTCTAAACCAACAAAAGCGCACCAAATCCGAACCGAGGGTTTGATTTCGATGCCGTTTCTTCTAACGCTTGTATTTCAACCCAACCTAAGTGTGGGAACTTGTTTCGATGGAATCTGAGGTTGTTTTCCCGATTTGGGCACCGAAAGGCTCGAAATCCATACTTAGAAACTATACTTCGGCCTAAACCTATAAACGCGCACAAAATCCAAACTTGTGATCAGATTTTGATGCCGTTTCTTGCAACGCTTGTATTTCGACCCAACCGAAGTGTGAGAAATTGTTTCGATAGAATCCGAGGTCGTTTGCCCGATTTACGCACTGAGATGCTTCGTACTTAGAAAGTATACTTCATCCTAAACCTAAAAAAGTGTACCACATCCAAATCGGAGGTTAAATCAGCCTTTTCTTATAATGCGTGTATTTTGACCCAACCTAAGTCGAATTCGTTTCGATGAAATCCGAGTTTGTTTCCCCGATTCGGGTATCGAGAGGCCCGAAATTCATACTTAGAAAGTAAACTACGGATTAAACCTACAAACGCGCGCCAAATCCAAACCTGTGATAGGATTTCTATGTGATTTGTTTTAACCTGTGTATTTCCGTCCAACCTAAGTGTGGGAATTCGTTTTGAAAGAATCTGAGGTCGTTTGCCCGATTTACGTACTGAGATTCCAAAATTTATACTTAGAAAATATACTTCGGCCTAAACGTAAAAAAGCGCACCAATTCCAAACCGGGGGTTGGATTTTAATGTCGTTTCTTCTAATGCCTGTATTTTGACCAAACCTAAGTGTGAGAATTCGTTACGAAAGTATATTTCGGCCTAAACCTACAAACACGCACCAATTCAAAATCGGAGTTCGGATTTCGATGCCATTTTTCTAACACAGGTATTTTAAACCAACCTTAGTGTGGGAAATTTTTTCGATGGAATCCGAGGTCGTTTGCCTGATTTGGGCACCAAAAGGCTCGGAATGAATACTTAGAAAGTATACATCAGACTAAACCTAGAAATGCGCACAAAATCTAAACTTGTGAGCAGATATCGATGTTGTTTCTTCTAACGCTTTTATTTCGACCAAACCTAAGTTTGGGAAATTCTCTCGATGGAATCCGAGGTCGTTTGTCTAATATTGGCACCGAAAGGCTCGAAATCCATACTTAGAAAGTATACTTCGGCCTAAACCTACAAACGCGTACAATATCCAAACTAGTGATCGGATTTCGATGCCATTTCTTGAAACGCTTGTATTTCTACCCAACTTAAGTATGGGAAATCGTTTCAATGTAATCTGAGGTCGTTTGCCTGATTTACGCACTGAGATGCCGAAATTAATACTTAGAAAGTATACTTCATCCTAAACCTAAAAAAGTGCACAACATCCAAATCAGGGGTTAGATTTTGATGCCGTTTCTTATAACGCGTGTATTTCGACCCAACCTAAGTCTGAGAATTCGTTTCGACGGAATCCGAGTTTGTTTCACCGATTTGGGCACCAAGAGGCCCGAAATTCATACTTAGAAAGTAAACTACAGCCTAAACCTACAAACGCGCGGCAAATCCAAACCTGTGATAGGATTTCTATGTGATTTGTTTTATTTAACCTGTGTATTTCCATCCAACCTAAGTGTGGGAATTCGTTTCGAAAGAATCTGAGGTCGTTTGCCCAATTCACGCACCGAGATGCCGAAATTTATACTTAGAAAATATACTTCGGCCTAAACGTAAAAAAGCGCACCAATACCAAACCGGCGATTGGATTTTGATGTAGTTTCTTTTAATGCCTGTATTTTGACCAAACCTAAGTGTGGGAATTCGTTACGAAAGTATACTTCGGCCTAAACGTACAAACACACACCAAATAAAAACCGGAGTTCGGATTTCGATGCCATTTTTCTAACGCAGGTATTTCAAACCAACCTGAGTATGGGAAATCGTTTCGATGGAATCCGAGTTCGTTTGGCCGATTTGGGCACCAACAGGCCCAAAATCTATACTTAGAAAGCATACTTCGGCCTAAACCTACAAACGCGCACAAAATCCAAACATGTGCTCGGATTTCGATGTCATTTGATTTAACGCGTGTATTTCGATCGAACATAATTTTGGGAATTCGTTTCGATGCAATCCGAGGTCGTTTGCCTGATTTGGACACCGTTTGTTTGAGAATTCATTTCGATGCAAATCCTTTCGAAGCAATCCATACTTAGAAAGTATACTTCGGCCTAAACCTACAAACGTGTATTTCGATCAAAATACAAATGCCTGTATTTTGACCAAACCTAAGTGTGGGAATTCGTTACGAAAGTATACTTTGGCTTAAACCTACAAGCGCGCACCAAATCGAAACCGAAGGTTGGATTTGGATGCCGTTTCTTCTAACGCTTGTATATCGACCAAACATAAGTGTGGGAAATCGTTTCGATGGAATCCATGGTCGTTCGCCCGATTTAGGCCCCGAAAGGCTCGAAATCCATACTTATAAAGTGTACTTCAACCTAAAATTACAAACGCGCACAAAATCCAAACCTGTGATCGGATTTCGATGCCGTTTCTTCTAACTCTTGTATTTCGAACCAACCTAAGTTTGGGAAATTGTCTCGATGGAATCCGAGGTCGTTTACCCGATTTGGGCACCGCAAGGGTCATAATCCATACATAGAAAGTATACTTCGGCCTAGACCTACAACCACACACCAAATCAAAATCGAGGGTCGGATTTTGATTCTGTTTCTCCTAACACTTCTATTTTGACCCTACCTAAGTGTGGAAATCATTTCGAAGGAATCTGAGGTCGTTCACCTGATTTCGGCACCAAAAGGCTTGAAATCCATACTTATAAAGTATACTTCGGCCTAAACCTACAAACGTGCAGCAAATCCAAACTTGTGATCGGATTTCGATGTTGTTTCTTCTAACCCTTCTATTTTGACCCAACCTAAGTGTGGGAAATTGTTTCGACAGAATCCGAGGTCGTTTGCCCGATTTTGGCACCGAAAGGCTCGAAATACATACTTATAAAGTATACTTCGGCCTCAACTTACAAACGCAAACTAATTCCAAACCTGTGATCGGATTTCGACCCAACCTAAGTGTGGGAAATTGTTTCGATGGAATCCGAGTTTGTTTTCCCGATTTGGGCACCGAAAGGCCCGGAATCCATAAGTAAACTACAGCCCAAACGTAAATGTATTTCGATCCAACCTAAATGTAGGAATTTGTTTCGAAAGAATCCGAGGTTGTTCGCCAGATTTACGCACCGAGATGTCGAAATCCATGCTTAGAAAGTATACTTCGGCCCAAACGTAAAAAAAGCGCACCAATTCCAAACTGGTGGTTGGATTTCGAAGTCGTTTCTTTTAACGCCGGTATTTTGACCAAAACTAAGTGTGGGAATTCGTTTCAAAAGTATACTTCGACCTAAACCTAAAAACAAGCAACAAATCCAAACAGGGGGTCAGATTTCGATGCCATTTCTTCAAACGCGGGTATTTCAAAACAACCTCCACAATTTTTTCTGGACAATGAAAATTCCCGTTGAATGTTCTTGGAGCTGGCGGAAAATTCTTCAATCAAGAGTTCTGGCCAAAGATCATATTACTCATTCCATAGCTGATGGATCCAGAACTTCCCTCTGGCATGATCCCTGGCATTCATTGGGCATTCTCTTTGAGCAATTCGGTGAGCGCCTTCAATATGATTTGGGTCTTCCAAGAGATGCTACAGTTGCCTCTATCATCTCTGACTCTTCCTGGAATCTGCCACCTGCAGTTTCAGCAGATCTCTCAACAGTTTGGAATGCTCTTCAACAGACGGATATCAATTCTTCCTTACCAGCTGATCGTGTGATTTGGAAACTTAATAGCAAAGGATCTTACTCTCTCAAGTCAGCCTGGAATAGCCTTCGCTCCAATCAGCCCTCTGTTCCTTGGTGGAGCCTTGTTTGGTCTGGTAAGTTTATTCCCCGTCACTCCTTTATCTCCTGGCTTGCCATATCCAACAAACTTCTTACTCAAGACCACCTCCTATCCCTCAATATCATCACCCATTCCCGTTGTTTTTTCTGTTGGGCATCTTCTGAAAGCACCCAACACTTATTTTTTGAATGCCTCTTCACTAACCAAATCTGGAAAACCATCCTTCGCCTTTGTCGCTACTCTTCCCGACAAATTTTGTCTTGGAACAACGAGATTGATTGGGCTGCTACAGCTTTTCATGGTCGGCAACTTATCCAAAACATCAAGAGAATAGCCTTCAGTGCTACTATATACCACATATGGAGTGAAAGAAACAATCGAATCTTCTCCAACACCTTCAAGCCCGTGGACTACATCACTGCCTCCATAATTACAGATACCAAGCTCAAGATTGAGGCCTTAAATGCTCAAGTGGAAGACACGGCCTCAACTAGAGAATTCCTTAATGCTTGGCAGATTACTGTTGGTTTCTTTCTTAAACCGCAGAGATGGTGCTCATGGTCCCCGCCTCCTCTAGGCTTCTGGGTTCTAAATAGTGATGGCTCAATTAGAAATGGTGCAGCGGGTTTCGGTGGCATTCTGCGTGATTGCAATGGTCATCCTCTTCTCGCATTCGCGGAAGGAGTGGAGGGAACTGATATCCTACAGCTGGAAATCCTAGCCATTGAAAGAGGCATTGATCTAGCTATGGCCCAAGGTATTCAGCACCTCCATATTAATACAGACTCGCTGCAAGCCTCTCAGTTACTGAACGCTTCTAATGATCCTCCTTGGTACTTGGCGAATTTAGTTATGAGATGTATTCTCAAGCTATCCCACTTTTCAGCATATTCTATTCATCATATTTGGCGGGAAAGTAACTCGGCAGCTGATTTTCTAGCCAAATTTTGTATTCTCAATAGCTCTATTGTTCTTTTGCCAAGGGAGTTTCCCTCTGCACTTTTATCCATTTTGGAAAAGGACAGATCGGGTTGTAATTACCTTAGATTGTAATCCCTTTTCTTTTTTAATTTATATATCTGGTCGGGGTCTGCCTATCCCCAGCTTACATTCCAAAAAAAAAAAAAAAACCATAGTTCGGAAATTTTTTTGATGGAATCCGTGGTCGTTTGGCCGATTTGGGCACCAAGAGGCCCGAAACCCATCCTTAGAAAGTATACTTCGGACAAAACCTATAGACGCGCACAAAATCCAAACATGTGATCGGATTTCGATGTCATTGGATTTTACCCCTGTATTTTGATCCAACATATGTTTGGGAATTCGTTTCGATGCAATCCGAGCTCGTTTGCCCGATTTGGGCATAGAGAGGCCCAAAATTCATATCTAGAAAATATACTTCGGTGTAAACGTACAAACGCGAACCAAATCCGAACGTATGTGTGGGAAATCGTCACGATGGAATCCGAGATCGTTTGCCCGATATTGGCACCGAAAGGCTCGAAATACATACTTAGAAAGTATACTTCGGCCTAAACCTATAAACGTACACCAAATCCAAACTGAGGCTCGGATTTCGATGTCGTTTCTTCCAACGCTATTATTTCGACCCAACCTAAGTGTGGGAATTTGTTTTGATGGAATCCGATGTTGTTCACCCGATTTGGGCACCGAAAGGCACGAAATCCACAATTAGAAAGTATACTTCGGCTTAAACCTACAAACGCACATAAAATCCAAACTTGCGATCGGATTCGATACCGTTTCTTCTAACGCTTGTATTTCGACCCAACCTAAGTTTCGGAAATTCGCTCGATGGAATCCGAGTTTGTTTGCATGATTTCGGTACCGCAAGGGTTGTAATCCTTACTTAGAAGGTATACTTTGGCCTAAAACTACAAGCACGCACCAAATCGAAACCGAGGGTCGGATTTCAAATGCCATTTCTTCTAACGCTTGTATTTCGACCCAACATAAGTGTGGGAAATCGTTTCGATGGACTCCGAGGTCGTTCGCCCGATTTAGGCACCGAAAGGCTCGTAATCCATACTAATAAAGTATACTTCGGCATAAACCTACAAACGCAAACAAAATCCAAACCTGTTATCGGATTTCGATGTCGTTTCTTCTAACGCTTGTATTTCGACCGAACCTAAGTGTGGGAAATTATTTCGATGGAATCCGAGGTCGTTTGCCTGATTTGGGCACCGAAAGGCTCGGAATCCATACTTAGAAAGTATACTTCGGCCTAATCCGACAAACGCGGACAAAATCCAAACCTGTGATCGGATTTTGATGTCGTTTCTTCTAACTCTTGTATTTCGGCCCAGCCTAAGTTTTGAAAATTGTCTCGATGGAATCTGAGGTCGTTTTCTCAATTCGGGCACCGCAAGGGTCATAATCCATACTTAGAAAGTATACTTCGGCCTAAACATACAACCTCGCACCAAATCAAAACTGACGGTTGGATTTCGATGCGTTTCTTCTAACACTTGTATTTTGACCCAACCTAAGTGTCAGATATCGTTTTGATGGAATCCGAGGTCGTTTGCCTGATTTCGGCACCGAAAGGCTCGAAATCCATACTTAAAAAGTATACTTTGGCCTAAACTTACAAATGCGCACAAAATCCAAACCTGTGATCGGATTTCAATGCCATTTCTTCTAACGCTTGTATTTCGACCCAACCTAAGTGTGGGAAATCGTTTCAATAGAATCCGAGGTCGTTCGCCCGATTTCGGCACCAAAAGGCTCGAAATACATATTATAAAGTATACTTCGGCCTAAACCTACAAACGCGCACTAAATCCAAACCTGTGATCGGATTTCGATGTTGTTTCTTCTAACACTTGTATTTCGACCAAACCTAGGTGTGGGAAATTGATTCAATGGAATCCGAGTTCGTTTCCCCGATTTGGGCACCGAAAGGCTCGGAATCCATATTTAGAAAGTAAACCCGCCTAAACCAACAAACGAGCACGAAATCTAAACCTGTGATCGGATTTCGATGTGATTTGTACTAACCCGTGTATTTCGATCCAACCTAAGTGTAGGAATTCGTTTCGAAAGAATCCGAGGTCGTTTGCCCGATTTACGCACCGAGAAGCCGAAATCCATACTTAGAAAGTATACTTCGGCCCAAACGTAAAAAAGCGCACCAATTCCAAACCAGGGGTTGGATTTCAATGTCGTTTCTTCTAACGCCGGTATTTTGACCAAAACTAAGTGTGCGAAATTTTTTTGATGGAATCGGAGGTCGTTTGGCCAATTTGGGCACCGAAAGGCATGAAATCCATAATTAGGAAGTGTACTTCGGCTTAAACCTACAAACGCGGATAAAATCCAAACTTGTGATTGGATTTCGGTGCCGTTTCTTCTAATGCTTGTATTTCGAACCAACCTAAGTTTGGGAAATTGTCTCAATGGAATCCGAGGTCCTTTGCCCGATTTGGGCACCGCAAGGGTCCTAATCCATACTTAGAAAGTATACTTCAGCTAAACGTACAACCGCGCCCCAAATCGAAACCGAGGGTCGGATTTCGATGCCGTTTCTTCTAACGCTTCTATTTCGACCCAACCTAAGTGTGGGAAATCATTTCGGTGGAATCTGAGGTCGGTCACCCGATTTCGGCCCCAAAAGGCTCGAAACACATACTTATAAAATATACTTTGGCCGAAACCTACAAACGCGCAAAAAAACCAAACCTGTGATCAGATTTCAGTGCCGTTTCTTCTAACGCTTGTATTTCGACCTAACCTAAGGGTGGGAAATTGTTTCGATGGAATCCGAGTTCGTTTTCCCGATTTGGGCACCGAGAGGCTCGGAATCCATACTTAGAAAGTAAACTACGGCTTAAACCTACAAACGCGTGCCAAATCTAAGCCTGTGATCGGATTTCGATGTGATTTGTTCTAACCCGAGTATTTTGATCCAACCTAAAAGTAGGAATTCGTTTCAGAAGAATCCGTGGTCGTTTGCCCGATTTTCGCTATTTGGGCCTCGAGAAGCCGAAATCCATGCTTAGAAAGTATACTTCGGCCCAAACGTAAAAAAGCGTACCAATATCAAACCGGGGGTTGGAATTCGATCTCGTTTCTTCTAACGCCAGTATTTTGACCAAAACTAAGTGTGGCAATTCGTTTTGAAAGTATACTTTGGCCTAAACCTAAAAACACGCACCAAATCCAAATAGGATGTCAGATTTCGATGCTGTTTGTTCTAACGCGGGTATTTCAAAACAACTTCAGTGTGGGAAATTTTTTCGATGGAATCCGAGGCCATTTGGCCGATTTGGGTACCGAGAGGCCCGAAACCCATCCTTAGAAAGTATACTTCGTTCCAAACCTACAAACGCGCACAAAATCCAAACTTGTGATCGGATTTCGATGTCATTTGATTTAACGCGTGTATTTCGATCCAACATAAGTTTGGGAATTCGTTTCGATGCAATCCGAGGTCGTTTGCTCGATTTGGGCACCGAGAGGCCCAAAATTTATATCTAGAAAATATACTTTGGTCTAAACCTACAAACGCGCACCAAAATCCAAACTTGTGATCGGATTTCGATGCCGTTTCTTCTAACGCTTGTATTTCGACCCAACATAAGTGTGGGAAATTATTTCGATGGAATCCAAGGTCGTTTGCTTGATTTGGGCATCGAAAGGCTCGAAATCCATACTTAGAAAGTATACTTCGGACTAAACCTAGAAACGCACACAAAATCCAAACCTGTGATCGGATTTCGATGCCGTTTCTTCTAAACGCTTGTATTTCGACCCATCCTAAGTGTGGGAAATTGTTTCGATGAAATCCGTGGTCGTTTTCCCAATTTGGGCACTGAAAGGCTCGAAATCCATACTTAGAAAGTATACTTCGGCCTAAACCTATGAATGCACACCAAATCCAAACCGAGGGAAGGATTTCGTTGTCGTTTCTTCTAATGCTTGTATTTCGACCCAACCTAAGTATGGGAAATCGTTTCGATGGAATCCAAGGTCGTTTGCCTGATTTGGGCACCAAAAGGCTTGAAGTCCATACTTAAAAAATATTCTTCGGCTCAAACCTACAAACACGCACAAAATGCAAACCTGTGATCGGATTTCGAGGCCATTTCTACTAACACTTGTATTTTGACCCTACCTAAGTTTGGGAAATTGTTTCGTTGGAATCCGAGATCGTTTGCCCGATTATGGCGCTGAAAGGCTTGAAATCCTTACTTAAAAAGTATACTTCGGCCTAAACCTACAAACGCGTACAAAATCCAAACCTGTGATCGGATTTCGATGCCGTTTCTTCTAATGCTTGTATTTCGACCCAATTTAAGTGTGGAAAATCATTTTGATAGAATCCGAGGTTGTTTGCCCGATTTATGCATTGAGAGGCTGAAATTTATACTTAGAAAGTATACTTCGCACTAAACCTAAAAAAGTGCACCACATCCAAACCGAGGGTTAGATTTCGATGCCCTTTTTTCTAACGCGTGTATTTCGACCCAACCTCAGTGTCTTTGTTTCGATGGAATCGGAGTTCGTTTCCAAGACTTGGGTACCAAGAGGCCCGAAATTTCTACTTTGAACTAAACTACAGCCTAAACCTACAAACGCGCCCCAAATCCAAACCTGTGATTGGATTTTGATGTGATTTGTTCTAACCCGTGTATTTCGATCCAACCTAAGCGTGGGAATTCGTTTCGAAAGAAGCTGAGGTTGTTTCCTGATTTATGCACCAATAAGCCGGAATCCTCACTTAGAAAGTATAGTTCGGCCTAATCGTAAAAAAGCTCACCAATTCAAAATTGGGGGTTGGATTTCGATGTCGTTCCTTCTAACAGCTGTATTTCGATCCAACCTAAGCGTGGGAATTCGTTTCGAAAGAAGCTGAGGTTGTTTCCTGATTTATGCACCAATAAGCCGGAATCCTCAGTTAGAAAGTATAGTTCGGCCTCATCGTAAAAAAGCTCACCAATTCAAAATTGGGGGTTGGATTTCGATGTCGTTCCTACTAACAGTTGTATTTCGATCAAACCTGAGTGTGGAAATTCGTTTCAAAAGTATACATCGGACTAAACCTACAAACACTCACCAAATCCAAACCGAGGGTTTGATTTCGATACCGTTTCTTTTAACGCGGATATTTCAAGCCAACCTTTGTGTGGGAAATCGTTTCGATGGAATCTGAGGTCGTTTGACCGATTTGGGCACCGAGGGGCCTACAATGCATACTTAGAAAGTATACTTCGGCATAAATGTAAAAAAGCGCGCCAATTACATACCAGGAGTCGGATTTCAATGATGTTTCATCTAACGCCAGTATTTTGACAAAACCTAACGTGCACCAAATCCAAACCGAGGTTTGGATTTTGATGCCATTTCTTCTAAGGCTTGTATTTCAAACCCACTTAAGTGTGGGAAATCGTTTCAATGGAATCCGGGGTCATTTGCCTGATTTGGGCACCGAAAGGCTCGAAATCCATACTTAGAAATTATACTTCGGCCTAAACGAACAAACGCGGACAAAATCCAAACCTGGGATCGGATTTCGATGTCATTTGATTTAACGCGTGTATTTTGATCCAACATGTGAGTGGGAATTTGTTTCGATGCAATCTGAGGTCGTTTGCCCGATTTTGGCACCAAGAGGTCCAAAATTCATACCAAGATAGTACACTTCGGTCGAAACCTACAAACAGGCACCATATCCAATCTGGGGTCGGATTTCGATGCCGTTTCTTCTAACGTTTGTATTTCAACCCAACCTAAGTGTGGGAAATTGTTTCGATAGAATCTGAGGTCATTTGCCTGATTTACGCACCGAGACGCCGAAATCCGTACTTAGAAAGTGTACTCGAAACAAAAAAAGCACATCAATTCCCAACCTATGTGTCACAATTCCTTTCAATGGAATCCGAGTTCGTTTCCTCATTTTGGGAACCGAGAGGCCCGAAATTTATATTTCGAAAGTAAACTTCAGCTTAAACCTACAAACGCGCACTAAATCCAAACCTGTGATCGGATTTCGTTGCCATTTGTTTTAACCCATGTATTTTGATGCAACCTAAGTGTGAGAATTCAGTTTGATAGAATCTGAGGTCGTTTCCCCGATTTACACACCGAAAGGCCGAAATCCATACTTAGAAAGTGTACTTCGGCCTAAATGTAAAAAAGCGCACCAATTCCAAACCGGGGGTCGAGGTCGTTTGCCCGATTTGGGCACCGAGAAGCTCGAAATGCATACTTAGAAAGTATACTTCGGACTAAACATACAAATGCTGTGATCGGATATTGATGTTATTTCTTCTAATGCATGGATTTCGATCCAACCTAAGTGTGGGAATTTATTTCGATAGAATCCGAGGTTGTTGCCTGATTTGCGCACCGAGAGGCAGAAATTCAAACATTGAAAGTATACTTCGTCCTAAACCTACAAAAGTACACCAAATCCAAACCGAGGGTTTGATTTTGATATCGTTTCTTCTAACGCGTGTATTTTGACCCAACCTAAGTGTGAGAATTTATTTCGATCGAATCCGAGTTCGTTTCCCGGATTTGGGCACCGAGAGGCCCGAAATTCATGCTTAGAAAGCAAACTTCGGCCTAAACCTACAAACGTGCACCAAATCCAAAACTGTGATCGAATTTCGATGTCATTTGTTCTAACCCAAGTATTTCGATCCAACCTAAGTGTCGGAATTCGTTTGGATAGAATCTGAGATCGTTTTCCCGATATACGCACCGAGAGGCCGAAATCCAAACACGCACAAAATCAAAACCTGTGATCCGATTTCGGTGCCGTTTCTTCTAAAGCATGTATTTTGACCCAACCTAAGTGTGGGAACTAGTTTCTAAAGAATATGAGGTTGTTTGCTCGATTTGGGCACCAAGAGGCCAAAATCCATACTTAGAAAGAGAATACTTCGGCCTAAACGTAAAAAGCGCACCAATTCAAAACCAGGGGTTGGATTTTGATGTTGTTTCTTCTAATGTGTGTATTCGACCAAACTTAAGTGTGGGAATTCGTTTCGATGGAATCCGAGGTCGTTTGCGCGATTTCGGCACCGAGAGGCTCGAAATCCGTACTCAGAATGTATACCTTGCCCTAAATCCACAAACCCGTACAAAATCCAAACCTGTGATCGCATTTCGAAGTCATTTCTTCCAACGCGTGTATTTCAATCCAACTGAAGTGTGGGATTCATGGTCGTTTGCCCGATTTCCACATCGAGAGGCCGAAATCCATACTTCGAGAGTATACTTCCGCCTAAAGGTAAAAAAATTGGCACCAATTCCAAACTGAGGGTCGGATTTGGATGCTGTTTCTTCTAACGCGTGTATTTTGACCCAATGTATGTGTGAGAATTCGTTTCGAGGGAATCTGAATTCGTTTCCCCGATTTGGGCATGGAGAAGCCTGAAATTCATACTTAGAAAGTAAACTTCCGCCCAAACTTACAAACATGCACAAAATCCAAACCTGTGATCGGATTTCGATGTCATTTGTTCCAACCCTGTGTATTTTAATCCAGCATAAGTGGGGGAATTCCTTTCGAAAGAATCTGAGGTCGTTTCCCCGATTTACACTATGAGGGGTCGATATCCAAACCTTGAAAGTACACTTCAACCTAAACGTAAAAAAGCGCTCCATTTCCAAACTAAAGGATAGATTTTGATGTCGTTTCATCTAACGCTTGTATTTTGACCCAACCTAAGTGTGGGAAATCATTTTGATGGAATCCGAGGTCGTTTGCCCGATTTGGTGACTCAATCTAAGTGTGAGAATTTGTCTCGATGAAATACGAGTTCATTTGCCCTGTAGAGCCCCGGACCTTTTCACATTTAATGCATGACACGTTCGTTGCCATTTTGCCTTTAAAGAAGTATAATTAATAAATAAGGAAGAAATTGGAAATTCTGAAATGTCAGATATGTTCCTTTTCGAAGTACGAACCCAACGCAAGTTGAATTGTCAAAATCGGACGAACGAGTCAAAAGATATGGCTAAAACAGTCTGGACCTGCAGGCAATCGATCGCTCGGTTATGCACTTGAGGACGAGCTCTGGAGAGGCACTAAGGACGTAGCTCGGAAGGCGCTAAGGACGTAGCTCTGATAACGTGCTCTGACAACGTGCTCTGATAAGGCACAGACAACGCATAGACAATGTACTCTGATAACGTAGCTCTAGCTCTGATAACGTATACGTTGTGCATCCGTTGTGCAACAGACAACGGGTACGTTGTACAGCTCACGACGGGCACGTTGTACATAAGATAACGGACAACGAGCTCAGCACTATGCACAACACAACGTGACAACGGGTTCGGCACCCTTCACAGCACAACGTACTCGGCATTATTCACAGCACAACGTGTTCAGCACTATTCACAGCACAACGTGTTCGGCACTATTCACAGCACAACGTGTTCGGCACTATTCACAGCACAACGTGTTCGGCACTATTCACAGTACAACCTGTTTGGCACTATTCACAGCACAACGTGTTCGGCACTATTCACAGCACAACGTGTTTGGCACTATTCACAGCTCAACGTGTTCGGCACTCGTGTTTTTGCAGAAATTTCAGTAAGGGTATTATGGTCTTTTGGTCGGTTCACTCTTACCTTAAGAGTTTAACCCGAGCCTTTAGGGCTCATTCTCAACACTTAGAGGATTTGGGGGATTAGAAGAGAGGAGAAAGGGTTTCCTAAGCTATGGTTTTGCTTTTGGAGAAGAATCAAAGGGGTTTTGAGACCCTAGATCACTTCAAGTCCGGTTTTTCTCCATGATCACGGCTCAAGCACTCGTGGAGAGCGTTCCCCAAGCCAGGGCAGCACCTCACGGTCGTTTTTGGAAGGGGTTTCTTCCTCATTTCTTCAAGGTCGGTACTTCTTACTACCCTCCTAGTTATAGTTCATCTTTTTCCTTTATTTCTTTTGATTTTCTTTCATTTACACATGTGCTATGAGATGGATGGTTTTAAATGGTGAATGGAGATGGAATGGGCGATTGGATGCCAAGGGTTGTGTTGTGATGATTAAAATGGGGAGGGCATTGTATCCATAATAAACACACCTTTATGATGTGAGTAAACTCACCTAGAAAAGCATGATTTAGGTTTAAATGAATAATGAATAATGAACACACCATGTTTGATGAAATGCCAAGGTGAATAAAATGAGTTGTAAATTAGGAAATGCATGCCTAATAAATTATGAATATTGCTAGGGCCTATGATAGTGTGTTTTCTTGCTTTCCCTAAACGATATGAATATTACATTGCTCAATCATTGATGTTATGTGTTGTGAAATTACCCAAATGTCATATTTAAATTTAAATGCAAGTATGTACACGGTTCCCACGAGCACGGCATGCATGACATGATTTATCGAGGTTTTCAAGAACATAGTTAGAGGTGGGACATATCCTACGATATGTTTTACCTTGCTTTTCACAAGAAAACAAGAACCAACATTCCACGAGGGGTCTCCCCTCACTCACAAGTGCATATCATGAAGAAGGGCCTCCCTTCCCTCGCAAGTACATACATATCATGAAGAAGGGTCTCCCTTCCCTCGCAAGTGCATTGCATAAAGAAGGGTCTCCCTCCCCTCTCAAGGCATCTCTCAAGCGCATCTCACAAGGATATCTCACAAGTGTATCTCACAAGTTACATGATCACAAGCAAGCACGCATGACATGCATGACATGACACGTACGACACGCTCGACAAGATCAAGTAAGACAAACACGACAAGCTTTCAAGTACGAAAAGATATTTCAAGCCAAGTCAAGTGCACGATGTTTTCAAGAGGTTTTATCGGCTTTCTACGAAATACAAGCTTGATTATAAATTGCTTTACTTCCTTGTATGACATGAATTGTTTCCGTCTTAACATATATGAATTGCTCCTGATTTATGTATTGCCATTTTTATGCTATGACTATTGGTTAGTATTTGGTACCCGCTGAGTATTCCATGCTCAGCCGTACTTCTTATGTCGGCAGGTTCTGAGGGAGCTGCTGCTCCATTTGATGTTTGTGCTCCTGGTCCAAGGGTGGAAGAGGAATATGTCGAGGAGCCTTTGGAGGAACCTCCCGTAGAGGGTTATCAGTAGGTGGTGTTAGATTCTGAGTGGATTGGCTGTGGGTGAGCATGAGTGATTATATCCATGTATTTTGGCGGGCATGTGTATATACTTAGAGGTTGTTAGACTTCCGCTGTGTTTTATAGTTATGTTTCCGCTGTCATCCTCTATTGTATATGCTCTGTGGGTTTTTGCAGGTTGGTTTGTCAAGCAAGTCATGTAAGCCATGATTAGTCGTCTAAAGTTCACTCTAACTCCTAGGGTGGGTTTTGGGTCGCGACATGCCCGATTTGGGCTCCAAGAGGCCGAAACCATGCTAAGAAAATATACTTCTGCCTAAACATAAAATAGCGTAGCAATTCCATACCGGGGTCGGATTTCGATGTTGTTTCTTCTAACGCCTTTATTTCGACCAAACCTAAGTATGGGAAATCGTTTCGATTGAATCCAAGATCGTTTGCCTGATTTGGGCATTGAGAGGCACCAAATCCAAAACGGGGGTCGGATTTCGATGCCGTTTCTTCTAACGCCTGTATTTCAACCCAGCATATGTGTAGGAAATCGTTTCGATGAATCCGAGGTCGTTTGTCTTATTTAGGCATGGATAGGCTCGAAATTCATACTTAGAAAGTATACTTTGGCCTAAACCTATAAACACGTACCAAATCCAAATCTGTAATCGGATTTCGATGTCAATTGATTTGACGCGTGTATTTCGATCCAACCTAAGTGTGGGAATCGTTCCGATCGAATCCGACATCATTTCCCCAATTTGGGCTCCAAGAGGCTCGAAATGCATACTTACAAAGTATACTTCGGCCTAAACAAACAAATGTTGTGATCGGATTTTGATGTTGTTTCTTCTAACGCGTGTACTTCGATCCAACCTAAGTGTGGGAGTTCATTTCGATAGAATTCGAGGTTGTTGCCTAATTTGCGCACCGAGAGGCTGAAATTCAAACATTGAAAGTATACGTCGTCCTAAACCCACAAAAGTGCACAAAATCCAAACCAAGGGTTGGATTTTGATGCCATTTCTTCAAGCACATGTATTTCGACCAAACCTAAGTGTGAGAATTCATTTTGATCGAATTCGAGTTCATTTCCCTGATTTGGGCATTGAGAGGCCCAAAATTCGTGCTTAGAAAGCAAATTTCTGCCTAAACCTACAAATGCGTTCCAAATCTAAACCGGGGGTCAGATTTCGATGCCATTTCTTCTAACACTTGTAATTCGACCCAACTTAAGTATGGGAAATCGTTTCGATGGAATTCGAGGTCGTTTGCCCAATTTGGGCACCGAGAGGCTCGAAATCCTTACTTAGAAAGTATACTTCGGCCTAAACGTAAAAAAGTGCACCAATTCCAAATCGGGAGTCAGATTTCAATGTCGTTTCTTCTAGCGCCTGTATTTTTTTTTTTTGAAAAAGGAAAGCTGGGGTTAGGCAGACCCCGACCAGAATAAATTAAAAACAAAGAGATTACACTCTTACGAATCTACAACCCCAAGCATCATCCTGAATTAGCTTACATAATTGGAGGGTGAACGAGTCACTATCTAATAAAATCTCACCACTAGAGGGATAAAGCTTGGAGAGAGCATCTGCTACCTTGTTAGCCTCCCTATAAACATGAGAAATAGACACCAAGCAAAGCCTACCCATAATTGATTGTCATCCAATAAACAATATAGAGCCCATGGACGAGAGCAAGTCTTGGAGACACACTTGACTGCCCATAGCGAATCAGATTCTATCTGAATCCTATGAAAGCCTAACCGAATAGCTTCCTCAAGCCCTCTTTTTATAGCAAAAAGCTCCATTTCGATTACCGTACCAATAGTTTTTGTTCCCGCACAAGCGTGCACCACCAGCCCTTCCGAATTCCGGAAGACGCAACCATACCCGACCCAGGAACCTCCAACAGCTCCATCTGTGTTTATCTTAATAACACCATGATCTGGGGGAATCCAGGAGACCCACTTTATCGGGGAAGGCGGCCCAACGAACAGCCAAATCCCACTTGTTACAAAGAAGACGAAGTCGCGCAGAATCCTGAATAGCAACCGGTGAGCAATCAAACCTAATTTTGACATCCATTATGATGTCCTTTAGCACCACACTTGGAAGGCGTTTAGCATTTGTAGTCCACCGCCGATTCCTTTCCTTCCATAAATGATAGCCGAAGGCACCCAAGACAACCCGACGAATATGGTTTGCAAAACTAGGAGACCGCCACTTCCTACCATACCACCGAACCATAGTACTCCACGATGAAAATCTTCTAAGCTGAATATGAGGGAGCTGGGACAGCTTTTTCCATAGGAACTCAGCGTAGTCACAGCGAGTAAACAGGTGGTCATGTGTCTCGGCTTGATAGGTACAAAGTAAACACCTATCACACCCAATAGTTCCCCATCTAAAGAGTTTGTCCTTAGTCATTAAAACTTCTTTGGCAGCCATCCACAGAATAAAAGCATGACGAGGAATGTTATCCCCAAACCACAAAAGGTTATGCCAACTAATAGGAGAATGATGAATACGAATAGTTTCCCAATCTGAAGAAAGAGTGAAAGACCCATGAACAGAAGGTTTCCAAATAATTCTATCAGTCTCCTCACCGTTCATCGTTTGAACATTGCTAATCTCATCCCAAGCATCAAACAGCTCCGGGTCATCTGGCGGAGCAATTCTCCATTCATTTCGATGTCGGATGGAATCAACAGTGGCCAAGCGGCCTAACCCCTTCATCGGGAGGCTGAGCTGCCATTCTTGGTTCATCAGCACCCCCAAAGTGTGCCATGGTTCTAACCAGAGCTTCGTCCTCTTGCCATTTCCAATTAAGTGCTTAACCATTGGTTCCGCAATAGAGCGCACCCGTAGGATACTACGAGTACTCCATGAAGGGGAGTAGGGAATAGCCATAGTCCAGATAGAGTCCCTTTTGAGGTATTTACTTGAGAACCAGTGGCTCCATATGGATTCAGACTGAGCAGCTAGCTCCCAGACTCTTCGCATCAACAAGCATGTATTCCACTCCTTAATCTTCCGCAGCCCCAGCCCTCCTTCACATGTGGGCTTACACACCGCATCCCAAGCAACCTTATGATTTTTCCGATCCATATCCACGCCCCCCCATAGGAAACGAGCAAAATTTATTTCAATAGAATGGATAATCGATTTCGGGAGCGCAAAAACTGAGCCCCAGTATATTAGAAAGCTAGATAACATTGTTCTAATGAGCTCCAACCTCCCAGCATAGGAAACGACTTTGTTCTTCCATGAGGTCAATCTCTTTTGAATCCTCTCCAATAATGGAAAGCAATCCCTAGAGGTGATACAAGTAGAAGAGAGTGGGAGGCCCAGATACTTAATTGGCAAAGTACCTTTTTTAATGCCTAATAGATCTTCAATCTTCTTAGTAAATCTGATGTTCACATTGCCAAAAAAACATTGGGACTTGTCCAGGTTAATTTCCATTCCCGACTCCTTGTACCGCTCAAGAGCAAGATGAATGCATCTGATGGAGGCACTGTTGGCTTAAGAGAAAATGATTAAGTCATCTGCAAAGCAGAGATGAGTGAGCAAAGGGGACTTGCAATAAGGGTGGGGAGTGAGGGAACCCTCTTGCGCAAGACGGGTTATGTCACTAGATAACACCTGCATGATCATCATAAATAGATAGGGCGACATTGGTCTCCTTGTCGAAGGCCCCGACCACCAGAGAAGAATCCCTCCCTCTTACCATTGACCATAACAGCGAAGGTAGCACCCGTAATGCAAGCCATTACTCTACCCACAAAAAAAAGAGGGAAGCACATTTTAAGCATGACTGCCTTCAAGAAACTCCAGGACACAGAGTCATAGGCTTTCCGTAAATCAATCTTTATAGCAACCCTTGGCTTTCCTCTAGCAAGATGATAATTATGGAGTAGCTCTTGGCATAGAAGAATATTGTCGGAAATCCGACGACCCTTAATAAAACCAGATTGACTATAGGATCAATGATATCATGCATCACGCGCTGGAGCCGACCCACCAAGATTTTGGAGATGATACGATACACCACATTGCACACTGAGATAGGACGATAATCCAAAAATGTCCTAGGTTGATCCACTTTTGGAATTAAAGAGATTAAGGTCCCATTCATTTCTCGCAACAGTTGACCACTTCGAAAAAAGCTCAATATGGCTAATGCAAGGTCAGGTCCAACAAGGTCCCAACATATTTGGAAAAAATGGGCAGTGAACCCGTCCGGTCTAGGGGCTTTATTCCCGTCAGAAGAAATGGGCAGTGAACCCATTTCGATGGAATCCGAGGTCATGTCCTCGATTTGGGCACCAAGAGGCTCGAAATCCATGCTTAGAAAGTATACTTCAGCCTAAACCTACAAATGCGTTTCAAATCTAAACCAGGGGTCAGATTTCGCTGTGATTTCTTCTAACGCTTGTAAATTCGACCCTACTTAAGTGTGGGAAATCGTTTCGAAGGAATCCGAGGTCGTTTGCCAGATTTTGGCACCGAAAGGCTCGAAATCCAAACTTCGAAAGTATACTTCGGCCTAAACCTGCAAACATACACAAAATCCAAACCTGTGATCCGATTTCGATGCAATTTCTTCTAAAGCATATATTTTGACCCAACCTAAGTGTGGGAATTCGTTTCTATAGAATCTGAGGTTGTGTGCTCGATTTGTGCACTGAGAGGCCGAAATCTAAACTTAGAAAGAGTATACTTCGGCCTAAACGTAAAACAGTGCACCAATTCAAAACCAGGGGTCGGATTTCAATGTCATTTCTTCTAACGCATGTATTCGACCAAACCTAAGTGTGGGAATTCGTTTCGATGGAATCCGAGGTCGTTTGCCCGATTAGGGCACCGAGAGGCTCGAAATCCATACTCAGAAAGTATACCTCGAGATCGCATTTCGAAGTCATCTCATCCAGTGTGTGTATTTCAACCCAACCGAAGTGTGGGAATTTGTTTCGATAGAATCCGAGGTCGTTTGCCCAATTTATGCACCGAGAGGCCGAAATCCATACTTAGAGAGTATACTTCCGCCTAAAGGTAAAAATGCGCACCAATTCCAAATCGAGGGTCGGATTTGGATGCTGGTTCTTCTAACGCGTGTATTTCGACCCAACCTGTGTGAGAATTCGTTTCGATGGAATCCGAGTTCGTTTCCCCGATTTGGGCACAGAGAAGCCTGAAATTCATACTTAGAAAGTAAACTTCGACCCAAACCAACAAACGCCAACCAAATCCAAACCTGTGATCGGATTTCGATGTAATTTTTTTCTAACCCATGTAATTCTACCCAGCCTAAGTGGGGGAATTCTTTTCGATAGAATCTGAGGTCGTTTCCCCGATTTACGCTACGAGGGGCCGAAATTCAAACTTAGAAAGTATACTTCTACCTAAACGTAAAAATGCGCTCCAATTCCAAACCAGGGGTCGGATTTCGATGTCGTTTCTTCTAACGCTTGTATTTCGACCCAACCTAAGTGTGGGAAATCATTTCGATGGAATCCGAGGTCGTTTGCCCGATTTGGGCACCAAAGAAGCTCGGAATCCGTACTTAGAATGTATACCTCGGCCTAAACCAACAAACGCGCAACAACTTCAAACTTGTGGCTGCATTTCGATGTCATTTCTTCGATCGCATGTATTTCGACCCAATTGTCTCGATGGAATCCGAGTTCTTTTGCCCGATTTGGGCTTCAAGGGGCCGAAATCCATACTTAGAAAATATACTTCTACCTACACGTAAAAAAGTGCACTAATTTTAAACCGCAGTCGGATTTCGATGTCGTTTCTTCTAACGCCTTTATTTCGACCTAATCTGAGTGTGGGAATTCGTTTCAATTGAATCCGAGGTCATTTCCCTGATTTGGGCACTGAGAGGCTTGCAATCCATACTCAGAAAGTATACTTCGGCCTAAATCTACAATTGCGCACCAAATCCAAACCGGGGATCGGATTTCGATGTCGTTTCTTCTAGCGCGTGTATTTCGACTCAACATATGTGTGAGAAATTGTTTCGATTAATCCGGGGTCGTTTGTCTTATTTAGGCACCGATAGGCTCGAAATTCATACTTAGAAAGTATACTTCGGCCTAAACCTACAAACGTGCACCAAATTCAAACTTGTGATCGGATTTCGATGTCATTTGTTCTAACCCGTGTAACTTTGATCCAACCCAAGTGTGGGAATTCGTTTGGATAGAATCTGAGGTAGTTTTCCCGATTTACGCACCGAGAGGCCGAAATCTTTACTTAGAAAAAATACTTCGGCCTAAACGTAAAAAAGTGGACCAATTCCAAATTGGGAGTCGGATTTCAATGTCTTTTCTTCTAGCCCCTGTAGTTCGACCAAAACTGAGTGTGGGAATTCATTTCGATGGAATCCGAGGTGATGTCCCCGATTTGGGCACCAAGACGCTCGAAATCCATACTTAGAAAGTATACTTCGGCCTAAACCTACAAATGCGTTTCAAATCTAAACCGGGGGTCAGATTTCAATACCATTTCTTCTAACACTTGTAATTCGACCCAACTTAAGTATGGGAAATCGTTTCGATGGAATCCGAGGTCGTTTGCCCAATTTGGGCACCGAAAGGCTCGGAATCCATACTTAGAAAGTATACTTCGGCCTCAACCGGCAAACACGCAAAAAATCCAAACCTGTGATCCGATTTCGATGCCGTTTCTTCTAAAGCATGTATTTTGACCCAACCTAAGTGTGGGAATTCATTTCTATAGAATCTGAGGTTGTGTGCTCGATTTGGGCACGGAGAGGCCGAAATCCAAACTTAGAAAGAGTTTACTTCGGCCTAAACGTAAAAAAGCGCCCCAATTAAAAATCGGGGGTCGGATTTTGATGTCATTTCTTCTAACGCATGTATTCGACCAAAACTAAGTGTTGGAATTCGTTTCGATGGAATCCGAGTTCGTTCCCCCGATTTGGGAGGGAGAAGCCTGAAATTCAAACTTAGAAACTAAACTTCGACCCAAAACAACAAACGCTCACCAAATCCATTCCTGCGACCGGATTTTGATGTCATTTGTTCCAACCCGTGAATTTCGATCCAGCCTAAGTGGGGGAATTCTTTTTCGATAGAATCCGAGGTCGTTTCCCCGATTTACACTACAAGGGGCCGAAATCCAAACTTAGAAAGTATACTTCAGCCTAAACGTAAAAATGCGCTCCAATTCCAAACCAGGGGTCAGATTTTGATGTCGTTTCTTCTAACGCCTGTATTTCGACCCAACCTAAGTGTGGGAAATCATTTCGATAGAATCCGAGGTTGTTTGCTTGATTTGGGCCCCGAGAAGCTCGAAATCCGTAGTTAGAATGTATACCTCGGCCTAAACCAACAAACGCGCAACAAATTCGAACTTGTGATCGCATTTCGATGTTGTTTCTTCTATCGCATGTACTTCGACCCAATCTAAGTGTGAGAGAATTCGTCTCGATGGAATCCGAGTTCATTTGCCCGATTTGGGCTTCAAGAGGCCGAAATCCATACTTAGAAAATATACTTCTGCCTAAACGTAAAAAAGTGCACCAATTCAATACCCGGGGTTGGATTTAAATGTCGTTTCTTCTAACGCCTTTATTTCGATGTAACCTGGGTGTGGGAATTCGTTTCGATGGAATCCGAGGTCGTTTCCCCGATTTGGGCACCGAGAGGCTCGTAATCTGTACTTAGAAAGTATACTTCTGCTAAATCAACAAACGAGCACCAAATCCAAACCGGGGGTCGGATTTCGATGTCGTTTCTTCTATCGCTTGTATTTCGACCAAACATATGTGTGGGAAATCATTTCGATTAATCCAGCGCCGTTTGTCTAATTTAGGCACCGATAGGCCCGAAATTCATACTTAGAAAGTATACTTCGGCCTAAACCTATAAACCCGTACCAAATCCAAACTTGTAATCGGATTTCGATGTCATTTGATTTGACGCGTTTATTTTGATCCAACCTAAGTGTGGGAATTCGTTTCAATGGAATCCGAGATCATTTCCCCAATTTGGGCACCGAGAGGCTCGAAATTCATTCTTAGAAATTATACTTTGACCTAAACATACAATCGCTGTGATCGGATTTTGATGTTATTTCCTCTAACGTGTGTATTTCGATCCAACCTATGTGTGGGAATTCATTTCGATAGAATCCGAGGTTGTTGCCAGATTTGCACACCGAGAGGCCAAAATTCAAACATTGAATGTATATTTGTCCTAAACCTAAAAAAGTGCACCAAAATCCAAATCGAGGGTTGGATTTTATGCCGTTTCTTCTAACGCGTGTATTTCGACCCAACCTAAGTGTGAGAATTCATTTCAATGGAATCCGAGTTCGTTTCCCCGATTTAAGCCCCGAGAGGCCCGAAATTCATGCTTAGAAAGCAAACTTCGACCTAAACCTACAAACGTGCACCAAATCCAAACCTGTAATCGGATTTCGATGTCATTTGTTCTAACCCGTGTATTTTGATCCAACCCAAGTGTGGCAATTCATTTGGATAGAATTTGAGGTAGTTTTCCCGATTTAAGCACCGAGAGGCCGAAATCCATACTTAGAAAGTATACTTCAGCCTAAATGTAAAAAAGTGCACCAATTCCAAACCGGGAGTCGGATTTCAATGTCGTTTCTTCTACCGCCATTAGTTCGTCCAACACTGAGTGTGGGAATTCATTTCAATGGAATCCGAGGTCGTGTCCCCAATTTGGGCACCGAGAGGCTCGAAATCCATACTTAAAAAGTATACTTCGGCCTAAACCTACAAATGCGTACCAAATCTGAACCAGGGGTCAGATTTCGTTGCCATTTCTTCTAACGCGAATAACCAAACTTAAGTATGGGAAATCGTTTCAAAGGAATCTGAGGTCATTTGCCGGATTTGGGCACCGAAAGGCTCGAAATCTATACTTAGAAAGTATACTTCGGCCTAAACCTGCAAACACGCACAAAATCCAAAGCTGTGATCTGATTTCGATGTCGTTTCTTCTAAAGCATGTATTTTGACCCAACCTAAGTGTGGGAATTTGTTTCTATAGAATCTGAGTTTGTGTGCTCGATTTGGGCACTGAAAGGCCGAAATCCAAACTTAGAAGGAGTATACTTCGGCCTAAACGTAAAAAAGCGCACCAATTCAAAACCGGGGTCGGATTTCAGTGTCATTTCTTCTAGCGCGTGTTTTCAACTAAACCTAAGTGTGAGAATTCGTTTCGATGGAATCCGAGGAGGTTTGCCCAATTTGGGTACCGAGAGGCTCGAAATTCGTACTCAGAAAGTATACCTCACCCTAAACTTACAATCCTGCACAAAATCCAAACCGGTGATCGCATTTCGAAGTGAGTTCATCCAATGCGTGTATTTCAACCCAACTGAATTGTGGGAATTCGTTTCGATAGAATCCGAATTCATTTGCCCGATTTACAAACCGAGCGGCCGAAATCCATACTTAGAGAGTATACTTCCGCCTAAAGGTAAAAAAGTGCTCCAATTGCAAACCGAGGGTCGGATTTCGATGTTGTTTCTTCTAACGCATGTATTTTGTCCCAACCTATGTGTGAGAATTTGTTTCAATGGAATCCGAGTTCGTTGCCCGATTTGGGCACGGAGAAGCCTGAAATTCAAACTTAGAAACTACACTTCGACCCAAACCAACAAACGCGCACCACATCCAAACCTGTGACCAGATTTCGATGTCAATTGTTCCAACCCGTGTATTTCGATCTAGCCTAAGTGGGGGAATTCGTTTCGATAGAATCCGAGGTCGTTTCCCCGATTTATGCTACGAGGGGCCAAAATCCAAACCTAGAAAGTATACTTCAGCCTAAACGTAAAAATGCGCTCCAATTCCGTCGGATTTTGATGCCATTTCTTCTAATGCTTGTATTTCAACCCAACCTAAGTTTGCGAAATCATTTCGATGGAATCCGAGGTCGTTTGCCCGATTTGGGCACCGAGAAGCTCGAAATCCGTACTTAGAATGTATACCTTGGCCAAAACCAACAAACCCGCACCAAATTCAAACTTGTGATCGCATTTCGATGCCATTTCTTCTAACGCGTGTATTTTGACCCAATCTATGTGTGAGAATTCATCTCGATGGAATCCGAGTTCATTTGCCCGATTTGGGCTTCAAGAGGCCGAAATACATACTTAGAAAATATACTTCTGCCTAAACGTAAAAAAGCGCACCAATTCAATACCCGGGGTTGGATTTCAATGTCATTTCTTCTAACGCCTTTATTTCGACCAAACCTAGGTGTGGGAATTCGTTTCGATGGAATTTGATGTCGTTTCCCCAATTTGGGCACTGAGAGGCCCTAAATTCATACTTAGAAAGCAAACTTGGGCCTAAACCAACAAACGTGCACCAAATCCAAACCTGTGATCGGATTTCGATGTCATTTGTTCTAACCCATGTATTTTGATCCAACCTAAGTGTGGGAATTCGTTTCGATAGAACGTGAGGTCGTTTTTCCGATTTACGCACCAATAGGCCAAAATCCATACTTATAAAGTACACTTCTGCCTAAACGAAAAAAATCGCACCAATTCCAAACCGTGAGTCAGATTTCAATTTCGTTTCTTCTAACACCTGTATTTCGACCTAAACTCAGTGTGGAAATTCATTTCGATGGAATCCGAGGTCGTGTCCCCCGATTTGGGCACCAAGAGGCTCGAAATCCAGACTTAGAAAGTATACTTTTGCCTAAACCTACAAACGTGCACGAAATATAAACCGGGGGTCGGATTTCGATGCCGTTTTTTCTAACGCTTGTATTTCGCCTCAACTGAAGTATGGGAAATCGTTTCGATGGAATCCGAGGTCGTTTGCCCAATTTGGGCAAACCTACAAAATCGAAACCTACAAACACGTACAAAATCGAAACCTGTACAAAATCGAAACCTGTGATCTTATTTCGATGTCGTTTCTTCTAAAGCATGTATTTTGACCCAACCTAAGTGTGGGAATTCGTTTCTATAGAATCTGACGTTGTTTGCTCGATTTGGTGGCTGAGAGGCCGAAATCTATACTTAGAAAGTATACTTCCGCCTAAACGTAAAAAAGCACACCAATTCAAAACTGGGGGTCGGATTTTGATGTCGTTTCTTCTAACGGATGTAGTCGGCCAAACCTAAGTGTGGGAATTCGTTTTAGATGGAATCCGAGGTCGTTTGCTCGATTTGACACCGAGAGGCTCGAAATCCGTACTTAGAAAGTATACCTCACCCTAAACCTACAAACCAGCACAAAATCCAAACCTGTGATCGCATTTTGATGTCATTTCATCCAACGCGTGTATTTCAATCCAAACAAAGTGTGGGAATTCGTTTCAATCGAATCCGAGGTTGTTTGCCCGATTTATGCACCGAGAGGCCTAAATCCATACTTAGAGAGTATACTTCCGCCTAAAGGTAAAAGAGTGAACCAATTCCAAACAAAGGGTCGGATTTCGATGTGGTTTCTTCTAATGCTTGTATTTTGTCCCAACCTATGTGTGAGAATTTTGATGGAATCCGAATTCGTTCCCCTGATTTGGGCACGGAGAAGCATGAAATTCATACATAGAAAGTAAACTTCGGCCTAAACCTGCAAACACGCACCAAATCCAAACCTGCAATCGGATTTCGATGTCATTTGTTCCAACCCGTGTATTTCGATCCTACCTAAGTGGGGGAATTCGTTTCGATAGAATCCGAGGTCGTTTCCCCGATTTACGCTATGAGGGGCCGAAATCCAAACTTTTTTTTTTTTTTGGAGGGCAAGCTGGGGTTAGGCGGACCCCGACCAGAAAAAATAAATAGGCGAAAATTACAATCTAAGGAATTTGCAACCCGATCTGTCCTTAAACAATAGGGAGGACAGATCAGGGGGAAAATCCCTTGGTAAGAGAATAATAGAACAATTTAGATTACAAAATTTCGCTAAGAAGTCTGCTCCTGCATTACTTTCCCTCCAGATGTGATGAACGGAATGAGAGTTAAATCTGGACAGCTTTTGAATGCATCTAGTGACTAAATTTTGAAGATACCATGGTGGATCGCTAGTAGACTGAAGGTAGCGAGTAGCCTGTAATGAATCTGAGTCGATGGAGATGTGCTGGATACCGTGGGTGAGCGCTAGATCAATACCTCTTTCTATCGCCATGATTTCCAACTTTAAGATGTCTGTTTCTGCCACACCTGCCGCGAAAGCTAGAAGCGGATATCCATTGCAATCTCGAATAAGACCTCCGAAGCCCGCTGCTCCATTTCGAATGGAACCATCACTATTGAGAACCCAATGATTCGGAGGGGGCGGAGACCACTTGCACCAGATTTCAGATTTCCTGTGGAGCTTCGAGTTTATCTGCCATGAAAGGAGGAATTCCCTATTTGAAGCAGAGTCTTCCACTAGCACATTTAAGGCCTCAGTCTTAAGCCTGGTGTCAGCGGTAATTAGGCCAATTAGAGAGTCCACCGGCTTGAATGAATTAGGAAAAATGCGGTTATTTCGTTCACTCCAAATGCGATATATAGTAGCGCTGAAAGCAATTCTCTTGACGTTTTGAATAAGTTGCATACCATGAAATTCTTTGGCGGCCAATTCCACTTCACGATTCCAAGGAAGAATCTGCCTGGAAGAGTAACGACAGAGGCTAAGAATTGATCTCCATATTTGGGATGTGAATTGACATTCAAAAAACAAATGTTGGAGACACTCAGAGGAAGTCCAACAGAAAATGCATCGGGAGTGAGTGATGATATTTAGGGAGAGAAGGCGATCCTGAGTTTGAAGTTTGTTGGACATGGCTAGCCACAAAATAAAAGAATGTCTTGGAATGTATTGGCCCGACCACGCCAGACTCCACCAAGACATAAAAGGATTGCGCACTCTGATGCTATCCCAGGCAGATTTGAGGGAGTATTGACCTTTGGGGTTTGGCTTCCAAATTACTCAATCAGAAGGTAAGGAAGCATTGATATCCACCAGTTGAAGTTCATTCCAAACTGATAACAGATCTGCAGAAATCGCTGGGGGAGGATTCCAGGTAAAATCGGATATAATAGATCCTACCAAAGCATCGCGCGGAAGACTTGAGTCGTATTGTAGTCGATCTCCAAATTGCTCAGATAAAATGCCCATTGGATGCCACGGATCATGCCAGAGAGAGGTCTTGGATCCATCAGTTATGGAATGAGTGATTAAGTTTTTTGCAACTTCGCGAGATTGAAGAATCTTCCGCCAACTCCAAGAGCAATCTGTGGGAATTGTCATAGTCCAGAAGAATTTGTTGCGAATGAGTTTCTTGGAGCACCATCTTACCCATAGATTGCCGAAATCCAAACTTAGAAAGTACACTTCAGCCAAAGCGGAAAAACGCTCTCCAATTCCAAACCAGGGGTTGGATTTCGATGCCATTTCTTCGAACACTTGTATTTCAACCCAACCTAAATGTGGGAAGTCATTTCGATGGAATCCGAGGTCGTTTGCCCGATTTGGGCACCGAGAAGCTCGAAATCCGTACTTAGAATGTATACCTCGGCCTAAACATACAAAGTCGCACCAAATTTGAACCAGTGATCGCATTTCAATGTCAATTCTTCTAACGCGTGTATTTCGACCCAAGCTAAGTGTGAGAATTCGACTCGATGGAATCCGAGTTCATTTTCCCGATTTGGGCTTCAAGAGGCTGGCCGAAATCCATACTTAGAAACTATACTTCTGCCTAAACGTAAAAAAGCACACCAATTCCAAACCGGGGTCGGATATCAATGTCGTTTCTTCTAACGCCTTTATTTCGACCAAACCTTAGTGTGCGTTTCGATGGAATCCAAGGTCGTTTCCTCGATTTGGGCATCGAGAGGCTCGCAATCCGTACTTAGTATACTTCGGCCTAAATTTACAAACGCGCACCAAATCAAAACCGAGGGTCGGATTTCGATGCCATTTCTTCTAACGCGTTTATTTCGACCCAACATATGTGTGGGAAATCATTTTGATGAATCCGAGGTCGTTTGTCTTATTTAGGCACCGATAGGCCCAAAATTCGTACTTAGAAAGTATACTTCGGCCTAAACCTGTAAATGCGTACCAAATCCAAACCTATAATCGGATTTCGATGTCATTTGATTTGACGCGTGTATTACGATCCAACCAAAGTGTGGTAATTCGTTTCGATATAATCCGAGATCATTTCCCCAATTTGGGCACCGAGAGGCTCGAAATACATAGTTAGAAAGTATACTTCGGCCTAAACATACAAACGTTGTGATCGGATTTTGATGTTATTTCTTCTAACGCATGTATTTCGATCCAACCTAAGTGTAGGATTTCATTTCGAAAGAATCTCAGGTTGTTGCTTGATTTGCGCACCGAGAGGCCGAAATTCAAACATTGAAAGTATACTTCGTCCTAATCCTAAAAAAGTGCACCAAATCCAAACCGAGGGATGGATTTTGAGGATGTTTCTTCTAACGCGTGTATTTCGACCCAACCTAAGTGTGAGAATTCATTTCAATGGAATTCGAATTCGTTTCCCTGATTTGGGCACTGAGAGGCCCGAAATTTATGCTTAGAAAGCAAACTTCGGCCTAAACATACAAACGTGCACCAAATCCAAACTAGTAATTGGATTTCGATGTCATTTGTTCTAACCCATGTATTTCGATCCAACATAAGTGTGGACTTCGTTTCGATAGAATCTGAGTTCGATTTCCAGATTTACGCACCAAGAGGCCGAAATCCATACTTAGAAAGTATGCTTCGGCCTAAACATAAAAAAGCGCACCAATTCCAAACCGGGAGTCGGATTTCAATGTTATTTCTTCTATTGCCTGTATTTTGACCAAAACTGAGTTTGGGAATTCGTTTCGATGGAATCTAAGGTCATGTCCCTGATTTGGGAACCAAGAGGCTCGAATAGAAAGTATGCTTCGGACTAAACCTATGAACATGCACAAAAGCCAAACCTGTGATCCGATTTCGATGCCGCTTCTTCTAAACCGTGTATTTTGACCCAACCTAAGTGTGGGAATTTGATTCTATAGAATCTAAGGTTGTTTGCTCGATTTGGGCACAGAGAGGCCGAAATCCATACTTAGAAAGAGTATACTTCGGCCTAAACGTAAAAAAGCGCACCAATTCAAAATTAGGGGTCAGATTTCGATGTCGTTTCTTCTAACGTGTGTATTCAACCAAACCTAAGTGTGGG
The DNA here is from genome assembly GCA_015143295.1 of Tetracentron sinense. Classification (NCBI taxonomy): domain Eukaryota; kingdom Viridiplantae; phylum Streptophyta; class Magnoliopsida; order Trochodendrales; family Trochodendraceae; genus Tetracentron; species Tetracentron sinense. The sequence continues at coordinate 23,573,516 of CM026553.1, forward strand.
AATTCGTTTCGATGGAATCCGAGGTCGTTTGCCCGATTTGGGCATCGAGAGGCTCGAAATCCGTACTCAAAAAGTATACCTCGCCCAAAACTTAAAACCCACACAAAATCCAAACCTGTGATCGCATTACAATGTCATTTCATCCAACGCCTGTATTTCAATACAACCGAAGTGTAGGAATTCGTTTCGATAGAATTCGAGGTCATTTGCCCGATTTACGCACCAAGCGGTCGAAATCCATTCTTAGACAGTATACTTCCCCGCCTAAACGAAAAAAAGCGCACCAATTCCAAACCGAGGGTCAGATTTTGATTTTGTTTCTTCTAACGCGTGTATTTCGACCCAACCTATGTGTGAGAATTCGTTTCGATGGAATCATAGTTCTTTTCCTCGATTTGGGCATGGAGAAGCCTGAAATTCATACTTAGAAAGTAAACATCGGCCCAAACCTACCAACGGGCACAAAATCCAAACCTGTGATCGGATTTCGATGTCATTTGTTCCAACCCATGTATTTCGATCCAGCCTAAGTGGGGGAATTCGTTTCGATAGAATCTAAGGTCGTTTCCCCAATTTACGCTACGAGGGGCCGAAATCCAAACCTAGAAAGTATACTTAAACCTAAACGTAAAAAAGCGCTCCTTTTCCAAACAATGGGTCAGATTTTGATGTCGTTTCTTCTAACACTTGTATTTCGACCCAACCTAAGTGTGGGAAACCATTTTGATGGAATCTGAGGTCGTTTGCCCAATTTGGGCACCGAGAAGCTCGAAATCCGTACTTAGAATGTATACCTCGCCCTAAAACAACAAACCCGCACCAAATACAAACTTGTGATGGCATTTCGATGTCGTTTCTTCTTACGCCTGTATTTCGACCCAATCTAAGTGTGAGAATTCGTCTCGATGGAATACGAGTTCATTTGCCCGATTTGGGCTCCAAGAGGCCGAAACCATACTTAGAAAATATACTTCTGCCTAAACATAAAGAAGCGCAGTAATTCCAAACCGGGGTCGGATTTCGATGTCGTTTCTTCTAGCGCCTTTATTTCGACCAAACCTGAGTGTGGGAATTCATTTCAATTGAATCCGAGGTCATTTGCCTGATTTGGGCACCAAGAGGCTCGCAATCCATACTTAGAAAGTATACTACGGCCTAAATCTACAAACGCGCACCAAATCTAAAATGGGGGTCAGATTTCGATGCCAGTCAGTTGATTTGACGCGTGTATTTCAATCCAACCTAAGTGTGGGAAATCGTTTCGATCGAATCCGAGATCATTTCCCCAATTTGGGAACCGAAAGGCTCGAAATGCATACTTACAAAGTATACTTCGGCCTAAACATAAAAATGCTGTGATCGGATTTTGATGTTATTTCTTCTAACGCGTGTATTTCGATCCAACCTAAGTGTGGGAATACATTTCGATAGAATCCAAGGTTATTGCCTTCTTTGCGCACCGAAAGGCTGAAATTCAAAAGTGCAGAAAATCCAAACCGAGGTTTGGATTTGATGCCGTTTCTTCTAACAAGTGTATTTTGACACAACCTAAGTGTGAGAATTCATTTCGATCGAATCCGAGTTCGTTTCCCTGATTTGGGCATTGAGAGGCCCTAAATTCATGCTTAGAAAGCTAACTTCAGCCTAAACCTACAAACGTGCACCAAATCCAAACCTATGATCAGATTTCGATGCCATTTGTTCTAACCCGTGTATTTCGATCCAACCTAAGTGTGGGAATTCCTTTGGATAGAATCTGAGGTCATTTTCCCGATTTACGCACCGAGAGGCCGAAATCCATACTTAGAAAGTATACTTCGGTCTAAACGTAAAAAAGCGCACCAATTCCAAACCGGGAGTCGGATTTCAATGTCGTTTATTATAACGCTTGTATTTTGACCAAAATTGAGTGTGGGAATTCGTTTCGATGGAATCCAAGGTCGTGTCCCCGATTTGGGCACCAAGAGGCTCAAAATCTATACTTAGAAAGTATACTTCGGCCTAAACCTACAAACGTGCACCAAATCTAAACCGGGGATCGGATTTCGATGCCGTTTCTTCTAACGCTTGTATTTCGACCCAACTTAAGTATGGGAAATCGTTTCGATGGAATTCGAGGTCGGTTGCCTGATTTGGGCACCGAATGGCTCGAAATCCTTACTTTGAAAGTATACTTTGGCTTAAACCTACAAACAAGCACAAAATCCAAACTTCTGATCCGTTTTTTATGTCGTTTCATCTAAAGCGTGTATTTCACCCAGCCTAAGTGTGGGAATTCGTTTATCAAGAATCTGAGGTTGTTTGCCTGATTTGGGCACCAAGAGGCCGAAATACATACTTAAAAAGAGTATACTTCGGCCTAGACGTAAAAAAGTGGAACAATTCAAAACCGGGGGTCGGATTTCGATATCGTTTCTTCTAATGCAAGTATTCAACCAAACCTAAGTGTGGGAAATCGTTTCGATGGAATCCAAGAACGTGTCCCCGATTTGGGCACCGAGAGGCTCGAAATCTTTACTTAGAATGTATACTTCGACTTAAACCTACAAACGTGGACCAAATCTAAACCGGGTGTCGAATTTCGATGCAGTTTCTTCTAACGCTTGTATTTCGACCCAACTTAAGTATGGGAAATCGTTTCGATGGAATCCGAGGTCGTTTGCCTGATTTGGGAACCGAAAGGCTCGAAATCCATACTTAGAAAGCATACTTCGGCCTAAACCTTCAAACACGCATAGAATCCAAACTTGTGATCCGATTTCAATGCCGTTTCTTCTAAAGCATGTATTTTGACCCAACCTAAGTGTGGGAATTTGTTTCTATAGAATCTGAGGTTGTTTGCCCGATTTGGGCAACGAGAGGCTCGAAATCCGTACTTAGAAAATATGCCTTGTCCTAAACTTACAAACCCGCACAAAATCCAAACCTCTGATTGCATTTCGATGTCATGTCATCCAACTTGTGTATTTCAATCCAACCGAAGTGGGGGAATTCGTTTCGATAGAATTTGAGGTCGTTTGCCCGATTTACACACCGAGAGGCCGAAATCCATACTTAGAGAGTATACTTCCGCCTAAAGGTAAAAAAAGCGCACCAATTCCAAACGGAGGGTCAGATTTCGATGTTGTTTCTTCTAACGCGTGTATTTCAACCCAACCTATGTGTGAGAATTCGTATTGTTAGAATCTGAGGTCGTTTCCCCGATTTACCCTACGAGGGGCAAAAATCCAGACCTAGAAACTATACTTCAACCTAAACGTAAAAAAGCGTTCCAATTCAAAACCAGGGGTCAGATTTCGATGTCATTTCTTCTAACGCTTGTATTTCGACCCAACCTAAGTGTGGGAAATAATGTTGATGGAATCTGAGATTGTTTGCCCGATTTGGGCACCGAGAAGCTCGAAATGCAAACTTAGAAAGTATACTCCGGCCTAAACATACAAATGTTGTGATCGGATATTGATGTTATTTCTTCTAATGCGTGTATTTCGATCCAACCTAAGTGTAGGTATTCATTTCGATAGAATCCGAGGTTGTTGCCTGATTAGCGCACCGAGAGGCTGATATTCAAACATTGAAAGTATACTTCGTCCTAAACCAAGAAAAGTACACCAAATCCTAACCGAGGGTTTGATTTTGATGCCGTTTCTTCTAACGCGTGTATTTTGACCCAGTCTAAGTGAGAATTTATTTCGATCGAATCCGAGTTCGTTTCCCTGATTTGGGTACCGAGAGGCCCGAAATTCATGCTTAGAAAGCAAGTTTCGGCCTAAACTTACAAACGTGCACCAAATCCAAAACTGTGATTGGATTTCGATGTCATTTGTTCTAAGCCATGTATTTCGATCGACCTAAGTGTCGAAATTCGTTTGGATAGAATCTAAGGTTGTTTTTCCGATTGACGCACCGAGAGGCCGAAATCCATACTTAGAAAGTATACTTCGGCCTAAACATAACGCACAAAATCCAAACCTGTGATCCGATTTCGGTGCCGTTTCTTCTAAAGCGTGTATTTTGACCCAACCTAAGTGTAGGAATTCGTTTCTACAGAATATGAGGTCGTTTTGCTCGATTTGGGCACCGAGAGGCCGAAATCCATACTTAGAAAGAGTACACTTCGGCCTAAAAGTAAAAAAGCGCACCAATTCAAAATCGGGGGTGGGATTTTGATGTCGTTTCTTCTAACGCGTGTATTCGACCAAAGTTAAGTGTGGGTATTTGTTTCGATGGAATCCGAGGTTGTTTGCGCGATTTCGGCACCGAGAGGCTCGAAATCTAAACCCCGAAACCTGTACAAAATCCAAACCTGTGATCGCATTTCGAAGTCATTTCATCCAACGCGTGTATTTCAATCCAACTGAAGTGTGGGATTCGACGTCGTTTGCCTGATTTCCACACCGAGAGGCCGAAATCCATACTTAGAGAGTATACTTCCGCCTAAAGGTAAAAAAGCGCACCAATTCCAAACCGAGGGTCGGATTTCGATATTGTTTCTTCTAACGCGTGTATTTTGACCCAACCTATGTGTGAGAATTTGTTTCGATGGAATCCGAATTCGTTTCCCCGATTTGGGCACGGGGAAGCCTGAAATTCATACTTAGAAAGTAAACCTCGGCCCAATCCTACAAACGCACACAAAATCCAAACCTGTGATCGGATTTCAATGTCATTTGTTCCAGCCCGTGTATATCGATCCAGCCTAAGTGGGGGAATTCGTTTCGATAGAATCTGAGGTCGTTTCCCCGATTTACGCTACGAGGGGCCGAAATCCAAACCTAGAAAGTATACTTCAACCTAAAAGTAAAAAAGCGCTCCATTTCCAAACCAAGGGTCAGTTTCGATGTCGTTTCTTCTAACGCTTGTCTACGACCCAACCTAAGTGTGGGAAATCATTTCGATTTAATCCGAGGTCGTTTGCCCGATTGGGCCACCGAGAAGTTCGAAATCCGTACTTAGAATATATACCTCGCCCTAAACCAACAAACCCGCACAAAATTCAAACTTGTGATCGCGTTTCGATGTCATTTCATCTAACGCGTGTATTTCGACCCAATAGAAGTGTGAGAATTCGTCTCGATGGAATACGAGTTCATTTGCCCGATTTGGGCTCCAAGAAGCCGAAACCAAACTTAGAAAATATACTTCTGCCTAATCATAAAAAAGCGCAACAATTCCAAACCGGGGTCGGATTTCGATGTCGTTTATTCTAGCGCCTTTATTGCGACCAAACCTGAGTGTGAGAATTCGTTTCGAATGAATCCGAGGTCGTTTGCCTGATTTGGGCACCGAGAGGCTCGCAATCCATATTTAGAAAGTATACTATGGCCTAAATCTACAAAAACGCACCAAATCCAAAACAGGGGTCAGATTTCGATGCCATTCCTTCTAACGCGTGTATTTTACCCCAACATATGTGTGGGAAATCGTTTTGATGAATCCGAGGTCGTTTGTCTTATTTAGGCACCGATAGGCCCGAAATTCATACTTGGAAAGTTTACTTTGGCCTAAACCTGTAAACGCGTACCAAATCCAAACCTGTAATCGGATTTCGATGTCAGTTGATTTGACGGGTGTATTTCAATCCAACCTAAGTTTGGGAAATGATTTCGATCGAATCTGATATCATTTCTCCAATTTGGGCACCGAGAGGCTCTGAATGCATACTTACAAAGTATACTTCGGCCTAAAAATAAAAATGCTGTGATCGGATTTTGATGTTATTTATTCTAACTCGTGTATTTCAATCCAACCAAAGTGTGGGAATACATTTTGATTGAATCCGAGGTTATTGCCTAATTTGCGCACCGAGAGGCTGAAATTCAAACATTGAAAGTATATTTCGTACTAAACCTACAAAAGTGCACAAAATCCAAACCGAGGGTTGGATTTTGATGCCGTTTCTTCTAACATGTGTATTTTCATCCACCCTAAGTGTGAGAATTCATTTCGATCAAATCCGAGTTCCTTTCCCTGATTTGGGCACTGAGAGGCCCGAAATTCATGCTTAGAAAGCAAACATTGGCCTAAACCTACAAATGTGCACCAAATCCAAACCTGTGACTGGATTTCAATGTCATTTGTTCTAACCCGTATATTTCGATCCAACCTAAGTGTCGGAATTCGTTTGGATAGAATCTGAGGTCGTTTTCCCGATTTACACACCGAGAGGCCGAAATCCAGACATAGAAAGTATACTTCGGTCTAAAAGTAAAAAAGCGCACCAATTCCAAACCGGGAGTCGGATTTCAATGTCGTTTCTTCTAACGCCTGTATTTCTACCAAAATTAAGTGTGGGAATTCGTTTTGATGGAATCTGAGGCCGTGTTCCCGATTTGGGCACCGAGAGGCTCGAAATCTATACTTAGAAAGTTTACTTCGGCCTAAACCTACAAACGCGCACCAACTCTAAACCGGGGGTCGGATTTCGATGCCGTTTCTTCTAACACTTGTATTTCAACTGAACTTAAGTATGGGAAATCCTTTCAATGGAATCCGAGGTCGTTTGCCCGATTTGGGCACCGAAAGGCTTGAAATCCATATTTAGAAAGTATACTTTGGCCTAAACCTACAAACACGCACAAAATCCAAACTTCTGATCCGATTTTGTTGCCGTTTCTTCTAAAGCGTGTATTTTGACCCAACCTAACTGTTGGAATTCGTTTCTATAGAATCTAAGGTTGTTTGCTCGATTTGGGCACCGAGAGGCCGAAATCCATACTTAGAAAGAGTATACTTCGGCCTAAACATAAAAAAGCGGAACAATTCAAAATCTGGGTTCGGATTTCGATGTTGATTCTTCTCACGCTTGTATTCGACCAAACCTAAGTGTGGGAATTCGTTTCGAAGGAATCCGAGGTCGTTTGCCCAATTTGGGCCCCGAGAGGCTCGAAATCCGCACTCAGAAAATATACCTCGTCCTAAACATACAAACCCGCTCAAAATCCAAACCTGTGATCGCATTTCGAGGACATTTCATCCAACGTGTGTATTTCAATCGAACCGAAGTGTGGGAATTCGTTTCGATAGAATCTAAGTCGTTTGCCCGATTTACATATCGAGAGGCTGAAATCCATACTTAGAAAGTATACTTCCGCCTAAAGGTAAAAAAGCGCACCAATTCCAAATGGAGGGTCGGATTTCGATGTTATTTCTTCTAACGTGTGTATTTCAACCCAACCTATGTGTGAGAATTCGTATCGTTAGAATCTGAGGTCGTTTCCCCGATTTATGCTACGAGGGGCAAAAATCCAAACCTAGAAACTATACTTCAACCTAAACGTAAAAAATCGGTCCAATTCCAAACCAGGGGTCAGATTTCGTTGTCGTTTCTTCTAAGGACATGCATACTTAGAAAGTATACTAAGTATACTTAGAATGTATACTTCGGCCTAAACATACAAATGCTGTGATCGGATATTGATGTTATTTCTTCTAATGCGTGTATTTCGATCCAATCTAAGTGTGGGTATTCATTTCGATAGAATCCGAGGTTGTTGCCTGATTTGCGAACCGAGAGGCCGAAAATTCAAACATTGAAAGTATACTTCATCCTAAACCAACAAAAGTACACCAAATCCTAATCGAGGGTTTGATTTTGATGCCGCTTCTTCTAACTCATGTATTTTGACCCAACCTAAGTGTGAGAATTTATTTCGATTGAATCCGAGTTCGTTTCCCTGATTTGGGTACCGAGAGGCCCGAAATTCATGCTCAGAATGCAAACTTCCGCCTGAACCTACAAACGTGCACCAAATCCAAAACTGTGATTGGATTTCGAAGTCATTTGTTCTAACCCGTGTATTTCGATCAAACCTAAGTGTTGGAATTCGTTTGGATAGAATTTGAGGTCGTTTTCCCAATTTACGCACCGAGAGGCCGAAATCCATACTTAGAAAGTATACTTCGGCCTAAACATACAAACACGCACAAAATCCAAACCTGTGAACCGATTACGGTGCCGTTTCTTCTAAAGCACAATGTATTTTGACCCAACCTAAGTGTAGGAATTCGTTTCTATAGAATATGAGGTTGTTTGCTCGATTTTGGGCACCGAGAGGCCGAAATCCATACTTAGAAAGAGTACACTTCGGCCTAAAAGTAAAAAAGTACACCAATTCAAAACCGGGGGTGGGATTTCGACGTTGTTTCTTCTAACGCGTGTATTCGACCAAACTTAAGGGTGGGTATTCGTTTCGATGGAATCCGAGGTCGTTTGCGCGATTTCGGCACCGAGAGGCTAGAAATCCGTACTCAGAAAGTACACCTCGCCCTAAACCCACAAACCAGTACAAAATCCAAACATGTGATCGCATTTCGAAGTCATTTCATCTAACGCGTGTATTTCATTCCAACTGAAGTGTGGGATTTGACGTCGTTTGCCTGAATTCCACACCTAGAGGCCGAAATCCATACTTAGAGAGTATACTTTCGCCTAAACGTAAAAAAGTTCACCAATTCCAAAACGAGGGTCGGATTTCGATGTTGTTTCCTCTAACATGTGTATTTTGACCCAACCTATGTGTGAGAATTCGTTTCGATGGAATCCGAATTCGTTTACCCAATTTGGGCATGGAGAAGCTTGAAATTCATACCTAGAAAGTAAACTTCGGCCCAAACGCACACAAAATTCAAACCTGTGATCGGATTTCGATGTCATTTGTTCCAACATGTGTATTTCGATCCAGCCTAAGTGGGGGAATTCGTTTCGATAGAATCTGAGGTCGTTTCCCCGATTTACGATTCGAGGGGCCGAAATCCAAACCTAGAAAGTATACTTCAACCTAAACGAAAAAAAGCGCTCCATTTCCAAACCAGAGGTCAGATTTTGATGTCGTTTCTTCTAACGCTTGTCTTCGACCCAACCTATGTGTGGAAAATCATTTCGATTGAATCCGAGATCGTTTGCCCGATTCTGCCACCGAGATGCTCAAAATCCGTACTTAGAATGTATACCTCGCCTAAACTAACAAACCCGCACCAAATTCAAAATTGTGATCGCGTTTCGATGTCATTTCTTCTAACGCCAATATTTCGACCCAATCGAAGTGTGAGAATTCGTCTCGATGGAATACGAGTTCATTTGCCCGATTTGGGCTCCAAGAGGCCGAAACCATACTTAGAAAATATACTTCTGCCTAAACATAAAAAAGCGCAGCAATTCCAAACCGGGGTCGAATTTAGATGTCGTTTCTTCTAGTGCCTTCATTTCGACCAAACCTGAGTGTGGAAATTCGTTTCGATAGAATCCGAGGTCATTTGCCTGATTTGGGGGCCGAGAGGCTCGCAATCCATACTTAAAAAGTATACTACGTCCTAAATCTACAAACGCTCACCAAATCCAAAACGGGGGTCGGATTTCGATGCCGTTTCTTCTAACGCGTGTATTTCGACTCACACCATATGTGTGGGAAATCATTTCGATGAATCCGAGGTCGTTTGTCTTATTTAGGCACCGATAGGCCCGAAATTCATACATGGAAAGTATACTTCGGCCTAAACCTATAAAACGCGTACCAAATCCAAACCTGTAATCGGATTTCGATTTCAGATGATTTGATGCGTGTATTTCGATCCAACCTAAGTGTGCGAAATCGTTTCGATCGAATCCGAGATCATTTCCCCAATTTGGGCACCGAGAGGCTCGAAATGCATACTTACAAAGTATACTTTGGCCTAAACTTAAAAATGCTGTGATCGGATTTTGATGTTATTAATCGAACCCGTGTATTTCGATCCAACCTAAGTGTGGGAATACAATTCGATAGAATCTGAGGTTATTGCCAAATTTGCGCACCGAGAGGCTGAAATTCAAACATTGAAAGTATACTTCGTATTAAACCTACAAAAGTGCACAAAATCCAAACCGAGGGTTGGATTTTGATGCCGTTTCTTCAAACGCTTGTATTTCGACCCAACCTAATTGTGAGAATTCATTTCGATCGAATCCGAGTTCGTTTCCCTGATTTGGGCACTGAGAGGCACGAAATTCATGCTTAGAAAGCAAACTTCGGCCTAAACCTACAAACGTGCACCAAATCCAAACCTGTGATCGGATTTCGATGTCATTTGTTCTAACCGGGTATTTCGATCCAACCTACGTGTGGGAATTCGTTTGGATAGAATCTGAGGTCGTTTTCCCAATTTACACACCGAGAGGCCGAAATCCATTCTTAGCAAGTATACTTCGGTCTAAACGTGAAAAAGCGCACCAATTCCAAACCGGGAGTCGGATTTCAATGTCGTTTCTTCTAACGCCTGTATTTCGACCAAAACTAAGTGTGGTAATTCGTTTCAAAGGAATCCAAGGTCGTGTCCCCGATTTTGGCACCGAGAAGCTCGAAATCTATACTTAGGAAGTATACATCGGCCTAAACCTACAAACGCGCACCAAATCTAAACCGGGGGTCGGATTTCGATGCCGCTTCTTCTAACAGTTGTATTTCGACCCAACTTAAGTATGGGAAATCGTTTCGATGGAATCTGAGGTCGTTTGCCCGATTTGGGAACCGAAAGGCTCGAAATCCGTACTTAGAAAGTATACTTTCGCCTAAACCTACAAACACGCACAAAATCCAAACTTCTGATCTGATTTCGATGCCGTTTCTTCTAAAGCATGTATTTTTACCCAACCTAAGTGTGGGAATTCGTTTCTAAAGAATCTAAGGTTCTTTGCTCGATTTGGGCACCGAGAGGCCGAAATCCATACTCAAAAAGAGTATACTACGAACAAAACCTAAAAAAGTGGAACAATTCAAAACCGGGGGTCGGATTTCGATGTTGTTTCTTCTAATGCGCGTATTCGACCAAACCTAAGTGTGGGAAATCGTTTCAATGGAATCCGGTGTCGTTTGCCCGATTTGGGAACCGAAAGGCTCGAAATCCATACTTAGAAAGTATACTTCGGCCTAAACCTACAAACACGCACAAAATCCAAACTTGTGATCCGACTTCAAATACGTTTCTTCCAAAGCATGTATTTTGACCCAACCTAAGTGTGGGAATTCGTTTCTATAGAATCTGAGGTAATTTTCTCGATTTGGGAACCAAGAGGCCGAAATCCATACTTAGAAAGAGTATACTTCGGCCTAAACGTAAAAAAGAGGCACAATTCAAAACTGGGGGTCGGATTTCGATGTCGTTTCTTCTCACTCGTGTATTCGACCAAACCTAAGTGTGGGAATTCGTTTCGATGGAATCCGAGGTCGTTTGCCCAATTTGGGCAAAGAGAGGCTCGAAATCCGTACTCAGAAAATATACCTCGTCCTAAACATACAAACCCGCACAAAATTCAAACCTGTGATCGCATTTCGATGTCATTTCATCCAACGTGTGTATTTCAATCCAACCGAAGTGTGGGAATTCGTTTCAATAGAATCCGAGGTCGTTTACCCGATTTACACACCGAGAGGCCGAAATCCATACTTAGAGAGTATACTTCCACCTAAAGGTAAAAAAGCGCACCAATTCCAAACCGAGGGTCGGATTTAGATGCTGTTTCTTCTAACACGTGTATTTTGACCTTACCTATGTGTGAGAATTTGTTTTGATGGAATCTGAATTCGTTTCCCCGATTTGGGCACGGAGAAGCCTAAAATTCATACTTAGAAAGTAAACTTCGGCCCAAACCAACAAACGCGCACAAAATCCAAACCTGTGATCGGATTTCGATGTCATTTGTTCCAACATGTGTATTTCGATCCAGCCTAAGTGGGGGAATTCGTTTTGATAGAATCTGAGGTCGTTTCCCTGATTTACGTTACGAGGGGCCGAAATCCAAACCTAGAAAGTATACTTCAACCTAAACGTAAAAAAGAGCTCCATTTCCAAACAAGGGGTCAGATTTCAATGTCGTTTCTTCTAACGCTTGTGTTTCGACCCAACCTAAGTGTGGGAAATCATGTCGATGGAATCTGAGGTCGTTTGCCCAATTTGGGCACCAAGAAGCTCGGAATGCATACTTAGAAAGTATATTTCGGCCTAAACATACAAATGCAGTGATCGGATATCGATGTCGTTTCTTCTAACGCGTGTATTTTGACCCAATCTAAGTGTGGGAAATCGTCTCGATGGAATACGAGTTCATTTGCCCGATTTGGGCTCCAAGAGGCCGAAACCATACTTAGAAAATATACTTCTGCCTAAACAGAAAAAAGCGCAGCAATTCCAAACCGGGGTCGGATTTCAATGTCGTTTCTTCTAGCGACTTTATTACGACCAAACTTGAGTTTGGGAATTCGTTTCGATTTAATCTGAGGTCGTTTGCCTGATTTAGGCACCGAGAGGCTCGCAATCCATACTTAGAAAGTATAGTACGGCCTAAATCTACAAACGCGCACAAAATTCAAGACGGGGGTCGGATTTCGATGCCGTTTCTTCTAACGCGTGTATTTCGACCCATCATATGTGTGGGAAATCGTTTCGATGAATCCGAGGTCGTTTGTCTTATTTAGGCACCGATAGGCCCGAAATTCATATTTAGAAAGTATACTTCGGCCTAAACCTATAAACGCATACCAAAATCCAAACCTATAATCGGATTTCGATGTCAATTGATTTGACGGGTGTATTTCGATCCAACCTAAGTGTGGGAAATCGTTTCGATCGAATCCGAGATCATTTCCCCAATTTTGGCACCGAGAGGCTCGAAATGCATACTTGCAAAGTATACTTCGGCCTAAACATAAAAATGTTGTGATCGGATTTTGATGTTATTTCTTCTAACGCGTGTATTTCGATCCAACCTAAGTGTGGGATTACATTTCGATAGAATCCGAGGTTATTGCCTAATTTACGCACCGAGAGGCTGAAATTCAAATCGAGGGTTGGATTTTGATGCCGTTTCTTCTAACGCGTGTATTTCGAACCAACCTAAGTGTGAGAATTCATTTCAATCAAATCCGAGTTCGTTTCCCTGATTTGGGCACTGAGAGGTCCGAAATTTATGCTTAGAAAGCAAACTTCGGCCTAAACCTACAAACTCCACCAAATCCAAACCTGTGATCGGATTTCGATGTCATTTGTTCTAACCCATGTATTTCGATCCAACCTAAGTGTGGGAATTCGTTTGGATAGAATCTGAGGTCGTTTTCCTGATTTACGCACCGAGAGGCCGAAATCCATACTTAGAAAGTAGACTTCGGTCTAAACGTAGAAAAGCGCACCAATCCAAACCGGGAGTCAGATTTCAATGTCATTTCTTCTAACACCTCTGTATTTCGACCAAAACTGAGTGTGGGAAATCATTTCGATGGAATCCGAGGTCATGTCCCCGATTTGGGCACCGAGAGGCTCGAAATCCGTACTTAGAATGTATACCTCGGCCTAAACAAACAAACCCGCACCAAATTCAAACTTCTGACCGCATTTCGATGTCGTTTCTTCTAACGCGTGTATTTCGACCCAATCTAAGTGTGAAAATTCGTCTCGATGGAAGCCTAGTTCATTTGCCTGATTTGGGATTCAAGAGGCCGAAATCCATACTTAGAAAGAGTATACTTCAGCCTAAACGTAAAAAAGTGCACCAATTCAAAACCGAGGGTCGGATTTCGATGTCTTTTCTTTGAATGCGTGTATTCGACCAAACCTAAGTGTGGGAATACGTTTCGATGTCGTTTGCCAGATTTGGGCACCGAGAGGCTCGAAATCCGTACTCAGAAAGTATACCTCGACCTAAACTTTCAAACCCGCACAAAATCCAAACCTGTGATCTATTTTGATATCATTTCATCCAATGCATGTATTCAACCCAACTGAAGTATGGGAATTCGTTTCGATAGAATCTGAGCTCGTTTTCCCGATTTACGCATCGAGGGGCCGAAATCCATTCTTAGAAACTATACTTCGGCCTAAACGTAAAAAAGCGCATCAATTCAAAACCAGGGGTCGGATTTCGATGTCGTTTCTTCTAACGCGTGTATTTGACGAAAATAAGTGTGGGAATTCGTTTCGATGGAATCTGAACTCGTTTGCCCGATTTGGCCACCGAGAGGCTCAAAATCCGTGCTTAGAAAGTATACCTTGCCCTAAACCAAGAAACCTGCACCAAATTCAAACTTGTGATTGCATTTCGATGTCGTTTCTTCTAACGCGTGTATTTTGACCCAATCTAAGTTTGAGAATTCATCTCGATGGAATCTGAGTTCATTTGCCCATTTGCCCGATTTGGGCTCAGGAGGCCGAAATCCATACTTAGAAAATATACTTCTGCCTAAATGTAAAAAAGCGCACCAATTCAAATCCGGGGGTCGGATTTCGATGTCGTTTCTTCTAATGCGTGTATTCGACCAAACCTAAGTGATGGAGTTCGTTTCGATGGAAACCGAGGTCGTTTGCCCGATTTGGGCACCGAGAGGCTCGAAATCCGTACTCAGAAAGTATACCTCGCCCTAAACTTACAAACCCACACATAATCCAAACCTGTGATCGCATTTCGATGTCATTTCATCCAACGCGTGTATTTCAACTGAACTGAAGTGTGGGAATTCGTTTCAATAGAATCTGAGGTCATTTTCCCGATTAACGCCCCGAGAGGCCGAAATCCATACTTAGAAAGTATACTTCGGCCTAAATTAAAAAAGCGCTCCAATTCCAAACCGGGAGTCGGATTTCAATGTCGTTTCTTCTAACACCTGTATTTCAACCAAACCTGAGTGTGGGAATTCGTTTCGATGGAATCCGAGGTCATGTCACCGATTTGGGCACCGAGAGCTCGAAATCCACACTTAGAAAGTATACCTCGCCCTAAATCAACAAACCCGCACCAAATTCAAACTTGTGATTGCATTTCGATGTTGTTTCTTCTAACGCGTGTATTCGACCAAACCTAAGTGTGGGAATTCGTTTCGATGGAATCTGAGGTCGTTTGCCCGATTTTGGCACCGAGAGGCTCGAAATCCATACTCAGAAAGTATACCTCGCCCTAAACTTACAAACCCGCACAAAATCCAAACCTGTGCTCGCATTTCGATATCATTTCATGTAACGCGTGTATTTCAACTCAACTGAAGTGTGGGTATTCGTTTCGATAGAATCTGAGGTCGTTTTCCCGATTTACGCACCGAGAGGCCAAAATCCATACTTAGAATGTGTACTTCGGCCTAAACGTAAAAAAGCGCACTAATTCAAAACTGGGAGTTGGATTTCAATGTTGTTTCTTCTAACGCCTGTATGTCACCAACACTAAGTGTGGGAATTTGTTCGACGGAATCCGAGGTCGTGTCCCCGATTTGGGCACCGAGAGGCTCGGAATCCGTACTTAGAAAGTGTACTGCAGCCTAAACCTACAAACACGCACAAAATCCAGACTTGTGATCCGATTTCAATGCCATTTCTTCTAACGCTTGTATTTCAACCCAACTTAAGTATGTGAAATCGTTTCGATAGAATCCGAGGTCGTTTGCCCAATTTGGGTACCGAAAGGCTCGAAATCCAAACTTAGAAAGTATACTTCGATCTAAACCTACAAACACGCACAAAATCCAGACCTGTGATCCGATTTCGATGTCGTTTCTTCTAAAGCGTGTATTTTGACCAACCTAAGTGTGGGAATTCGTTTCTATAGAATCTGAGGTTGTTTGCTCAATTTGGGCACCAAGTGGCCGAAATCCATACTTAGAAAGTATACTTCGGCCGAAACGTAAAAAAGCACACCAATTCAAAACCGGGGATCGGATTTCGATGTCATTTCTTTTAACGCGTGTATTCAACCAAACCTAAGTGTGGGAATTCGTTTCGATTGAATCCGAGGTTGTTTGCCCGATTTGGCCACCGAGAGGCTCGAAATCCGTACTTAGAAAGTATACCTCGATTAAAACCTACAAACCCGCACAAAATCCAAACATGTGATCGCATTTCGATGTCATTTCATCCAACGCGTGTATTTCAATCCAACCTAAGTGTGGGAATTCGGTTCAATAGAATCCGAGGTCATTTGCCCGATTTCTGCATCAGGAGGCAAAAATCCATACTTAGAGACTATACTTCCGCCTAAAGGTAAAAAAGCGCACGAATTCCAAATCGATGGTCAAATTTCGATGTTGTTTCTTGTAATGCGTGTATTTCCACCCAACCTACGTGTGAGAATTCGTTTCGATGGAATCCGAGTTCGTGTCCCCGATTTGGGCACGGAGAAGCCTGAAATTCATACTTAGAAAGTAAACTTCGGCCCAAACCTACAAACGCGCACCAAATCCAAACCTGTGATCGGATTTCGATGTCATTTGTCCTTGCCTTGGTATTTCGACTCTAAGTGTGAGAATTCATCTCGATGGAATCCGTGTCGCGACCCGAAATACCCCCAAGGAGTTAGGGATAATTCAGCTCGTGACCGTCGTATCATGCATCCCGTATGACACATAAAGCATTCGTATCAACCAGTCAACATACATCCATATGTGCGCAGTGGAAATAAATTAAAACAACATATAATAATTACTCCTATCATTTAGTTCAAGCGTGAACCAACGTACCATATCCAAAAGTTGGAGTGGACAAGTCCCACTCTCAATATACACCAATATAAGTGTCATCCTTCTCACTCTCTCAACAGAAATCAAAATCAGGCTGCCTATCTAGTGATCCACCATCCTTGTAATGGTCCATAGAGGGCTTCTGCTCGTGTAGTATGCTTCCTCTATCCAAGTCTCCGTACCACAGGCATCAAATGGAACACGTGCACCTGCTGAAGTCAATAACCGGCTGAGCATGGAATACTCAGTGTTATACAAACTACTAACTAACAGTGAATGAGAACATGCATAAGCTTAGAGTATAGCGTACATGAAAGTAGTTTCCCAAAAACCTTTTCTTAACAGTATTCGGGTGAAATCAAAACCAATAAATCTTGCGAGGTCATGTGATAACCATGTTCTTGTGAGTTCTTGTGAATTCTTGCGAGAGTTGGGATTCCTTGTGAGCATGCGAGGATCTGAGTATGCATGGTTTCTTATGAACTTGTGAGTCCACGTATAGTGGGATTCCTTGTGAGCTTTGAAACGATCTTAGAACTTGTCGCTTACCAACCCATAGTTTGGCCTTATCACTTATGAGCTTGTGAGAATTCTTTTATAAAAACCTTGCTTACGAACTTTCGGAAAAAACCTTTTTTTGTGAGAAAACATCGGATCATGCTAGACTTATAAACATCATGCTAGACTTGTGAACATACGGTGCATATAGTACTTGTGAAAATCATGTGGACTTAGAAAGCTTGTAGACATAGCATCATGTTCCTAGTGATAACTTACATCTCATAACAAACTTAGGAGCATGCTTAGCATAAAATCCCTTAGAGGCATTTACCCAAACACATAGAATGCATAATAGTGGTAGTTTACATCCAAGTATAAAATCAACATCCAATCAACCCAAGAACATACTAAAATCATGGTTTTCTTAAGAGGAATAGCACATGGTAGGTAGTAGAGTGTATCTACCTTTTACAAGAACTCCTTTGAAGCTATAAAAGCTTTGAGAAAGCTTAAGGAATCCACTCCAAGCTTGAGAAAGCTCGAGGAAGTCAAGATCGGGCTTCGGAAGCAAGAACAAGCTTCACCTAGTGATCCTTGACAAGCACAAGCAAAACCCTTTGCAAGAAACCCAAACTTCTCTCTCATTTCTCTCAAAATCATCTCTAAGGGTTGTGTAAACCCTTACCCATGAGTGTGGGGCTTCATATAGGCAAAGGGGTTGGTAAAAGACTCCTACACCCTTCAAAAATATCTCCCACGGTCGATTTTCACCAGAAATGGAAGGAGGGGACGACCAGAGGTGTGACCGGTCGACCGGTAGTGTTTGGGGCCCTCTGGAATAATCCCCCATACAAAAAAGTGCGAGACTGGTCGACCCTTAGTGGAGGGGTCGACCGCTGGTCTCCAGCTACAGCTGCCCTGTTTTTGCCTCACTATTTCGGCCATAACTTTTGACTCAATGATTAGATTTTGACGATACCACTTGCTGGATTCTATATTCAAAGGGGAACAACTTTCATGTTTTACACAAGCCCAATTCCGAGTTTTAAAGGGTCCAAATGAGCCCACAAGTGGACTGGTCCAAAATATTCCAGAAATTCTCAGCAGACCAGGTTCTGGAAATCCCACATTTGACTTAACTTCTAGTCCAAATCTTAGAAAGTGATAAACATCAACTTTAAAGAGGGGTTCAATATATTTCTAATGGTTCAAGAATCACTCGATTCTGATAATCTATGACCCAACTAGAGCTCCCTCAAGTTGAGGTTATGGGAAGACATCCACCCTCTTTGACACTTGGCGTATTTTATACTCTTGTGTTTGGTTCCCAAACACACATATGGCATACCCTATGTTTCACACGCCAAAAATCAGTATCATAACACTCAGTTAAAATGAAATATCTCATTCCCATTTAACCAACACCAAATTCACGGGGACGACCTTGGCCTTACATATACTATCCTTTGGCACTATTCACACACTATTCACAAGCTATGAAAGCAAGATCCGGGGTTCTACAATCCAAGTTCATTTGCCTGATTTGGGCTTCAAGAGGCCGAAATGCATACTTACAACATATACTTCTGCCTAAATGTAAAAAAGCGCACAAATCCCAAACCGGGGTCAGATTTCGATGTCGTTTCTTCTAACGCCTTCATTTCGACCAAACCTGAGTGTGGGAATTCGTTTCGATGGAATCCGGGGTCGTTTCCCCGATTTGGGCACTAAGAAGCTTGCAATCCGTATTTAGAAAGTATACTTCGGCCTAAATCTAAAAATGCGCACCAAATCCAAACCGGGGGTCGGATTTCGATGCCGTTTCTTCTAACGCATGTATTTCGACCACACATATGTGTGGGAAATTGTTTCAATGAATCCGAGGTCGTTTGTCGTATTTAGGCACTGATAGGCCCGAAATTCATAATTAGAAAGTACACTTCGGCCTAAACCTATAAACGCATACCAAATCCAAACCTGTAATCAGATTTCGATGTCATTTGATTTGACACGTGTATTTCGATCCAACCAAAGTGTGGGAATTCGTTTCGATGGAATCCGAGATCATTTCCCCAATTTGGGCACCGAGAGGCTCGAAATGCATACTTAGAAAGTATACTTCAGCCTAAACATACAAACGCTGTGATCGGATTTTTATGTTATTTCTTCTAACGCGTGTATTTCGATCCAACCTAAGTGTGGGAATTTATTTCGAAAGAATCTGAGGTTGTTACTTGATTTCCGCACCGAGAGGCCAAAATTCAAACTTTGAAAGTATACTTCGTCCTAAACCTAAAAAAGTGCACCAGATCCAAACCGACGGTTCGATTTTGATGCCGTTTCTTCTAACGCGTGTATTTTGACCCAACCTAAGTGTGAGAATTGATTTCGATGGAATCCGAATTTTTTTCCCTGATTTGGGCACCGAGAGGTCCAAAATTCATGCTTAGAATGCAAACTTCGGCCTAAACCTACAAACGTGCAGAAAATCCAAACCTGTGATCGGATTTCAATGTCATTTGTTCTAACTCGTGTATTTCAATCCAACTTAAGTGTGGGAATTCGTTTCGATAGAATCTGAGGTCGTTTTCCCGATTTACGAATCGAGAGGCCGAAATCCATACTTAGAAAGTATACTTCGGCTTAAACGTAAAAAAGCGCACCAATTCAAAACCGGGAGTCGGATTTCAATGTCGTTTCTTCTAACGCCTGTATTTCGACCAAAACTGAGTGTGGGAATTCGTTTGGGTGGAATCTGAGGTCGTGTCCCCAATTTGGGCATTGAGAGGCTCGAAATTCATACTTAGAAAGTATACTTCGGCCTAAACATACAAACGCGCACCAAATCTAAACTGGGGGTCAGATTTCGATGCCGTTTCTTCTAACGCTTGTATTTCAACCAAACTTAAGTATGGGAATGTTAAAGCCCTAAACAGATAGCTGTGGATACTTTTCTCGCACTTTGGCTTCTCGTTCCCATATAGCTTTCTCCCTTGAATGGTGTTGCCATCTTACCAAAAAAAAAGGGAATGGTCTTGTTGCGCAAGACTTGATCTCGCCTATCCAATATCTGCACCGGCTGCTCAACTAGTGTAAGATCCTCTCGGATTTCCACTGGCTTAAGCTCTATGACATGGGAAGGGTCTGGGATGTACTTTCGAAGCATGGAGATGTGAAACACGTTGTGGACAGCCGCCATATGAGCGGGCAAAGCAACACGGTAAGCCACCTCACCAACTCTAGTGATGATCTCGAACGGACCCACATATCTCGGGCTAAGCTTGCCTTTCTTTCCGAATCTCATGACCCCCTTGGTTGGTGAAATCTTGACAAAAACAAAGTCACAAACTCGAAATTCAAGGCCTCTCATTCGGTTGTCGGCGTAGCTCTTCTGTCTATCCTGTGCGGTCTTCAACCTCTCCCGGATAAGCTTGACCTTATTTGCGGTTTGTTCAATTAACTCGGGGCCCAAAATTTTTCTTTCTCCCACTTCGTCCCAATACAATGGAGATCTACAACTTCTTCAATACAAAGCCTCAAAAGACGCCATTTGTATGCTTGCCTGGTAACTGTTATTGTAGGAGAATTCTACCAAAGGTAGGTGATCTTCCCAACTTCCTTTAAAATCTAGCATACAAGCTCGGAGCAGGTCTTCTATCACCTAATTCACCCTCTCGGTTTGCCCGTCGGTCTATGGGTGGAAAGCTGTGCTAAAGTCCAGTCGGGAACCCATAGCATCTCGAAAACTTTTCCAAAACCTGGAAGTAAATCTAGGGTCTCTATCCGACACAATATTCACTGGCACCCCATGCAATCGGACTATTTCCTTGATGTACAAGGCGGCCAACTGATTGGAATTGAAGGTTGTAGAGCCCCGGACCTTTTCACATTTAATGCATGACACTTTCGTTGCCATTTTGCCTTAAAGAGGTATAATTAATAAATAAGGAAGAAATTGAAAATTTTGAAATGTCAAAAATGTTCCTTTTCGAAGTACGAACCCAACGCAAGTTGAATTGTCAAAATCGGACGAACGAGTCAAAAGATATGGCCAAAACAGTCTGGACCTGCAGGCAATCGATAGCTCGGAAGGCACTAAGGACGTAGCTCGGAAGGCGCTAAGGACGTACTCTGCTAACGTAGCTCTAGCTCTGATAACGTATACGTTGTGCATCCATTGTGCAACAGACAACGGGTACATTGTACAGCTCACGACGGGCACGTTGTACATAAGACAACGGACAACGAGCTCAGCACTATGCACAACACAACGTGACAACGGGTTCGGCACCCTTCACAGCACAACGTACCCGGCACTATTCACAGCACAACGTGTTTGGCACTATTCACAGCACAACGTGTTCGGCTCTATTCACAGCACAACGTGTTCGGCACTATTCACAGCACAACGTGTTCGGCACTATTCACAGCACAACGTGTTCGGCACTATTCACAGCACAACGTGTTTGGCACTATTCATAGCACAACGTGTTCGGCACTCGTGTTTTTTCAGAAATTTCAGTAAGGGTATTATGGTCTTTTGGTCGGTTCACTCTTACCTTAAGAGTTTAACCCGAGCCTTTAGGGCTCATTCTCAACACTTAGAGGATTTGGGGGATTAGAAGAGAGGAGAAAGGGTTTCCTAAGCTAGGGTTTTGCTTTTGGAGAAGAATCAAAGGGGTTTTGAGACCCTAGATCACTTCAAGTCTGGTTTTTCTCCAAGATCACGGCTCAAGCACTCGTGGAGAGCGTTCCCCAAGCTAGGGCAGCACCTCACGGTCGTTTTTGGAAGGGGTTTCTTCCTCATTTCTTCAAGGTCGGTACTTCTTATTACCCTCCTAGTTATAGCTTCCCTTTTTCCTTTGTTTCTCATTGTTTTCCTTCACTTATATATGTGCTATGAGATTGGTGGTATGAATGGTGAATGGAGATGGATGTTGGCGAATGGATGCCGTGTGGATGATGTGATGAACGAATGGGAGAGGGCATTGTACTAATAATGAACATACAAGTGTGATGTGAGCATAACCCACCTAGAAAAGCATGATCTAGGTTTAAGTGAATAATGAACACACCCCATGTTTGATGAAATGCCAAGGTGAACAAAATAAATGATAAATTGAGGGAACCCATGCTTAATTGCTCTTGAAATTTGTTAGGGTTCATGATAGTGTGTTTCTTACATTTCTTAAAATGTGGAGATTATTACTCACTTAAATTGTTATATGCTATGCTTTGTGAATTACCCCAAATTGCCATATTTAATTCCAAATGCAAGTATGCACACGATCTCACGAGCACACATGAAATGACGTGATTTACCGATGTTTTAAGTATGGGAAGTAGAGGTGGGGCATATCCTAAGATATGTTTCACTTCGCTTTTGACAAGGGCAAGACAATCATGCATTGCATAGGGAAAGGTCTCCCATTCCCTCGCATGACATGCATAGCATCGCATGACACGCATAGCATAGCATGGCATGACACGCATAGCATAGCATCACATGACACGCATAACTCTGCATGGCATGACACGCATGGATGCTAGTTGCGACGGGCTATGAACGGCAACTAGGCATACCCATCTGCATATAGGGTACTAGTTGTGACGGACTATGAACGGCAACCAAGCATGTCATACAAATGGTTGTTCCTGATTTATATATATATCTATATTGTTTCCTGTGTATGCATTGCTATCTCTTGCTATAACTGTTGGTTAGTAGTTTGTACCCGCTGAGTATTCCATGCTCAGCCGTACTTCTTATGTCGGCAGGTTCTGAGGGAGCTGCTGCTCCATTTGATGTTTGTGCTCCTGGTCCATGGGTGGAGGAGGATTACGTTGAGGAGCCTTTGGAGGAACCTCCCGTAGAGGGTTATCAGTAGGTGGTGTTAGATTCTGAGTGGATTAGCTGTGGGTGATCATGAGTGATTATATCCATGTATTTTGGCGGGCATGTCCGCACTTTCTTTGTTTCGATTTCTTTGTATTAAACTTGGACCATGTGTATATACTTAGAGGTTGTTAGACTTCCGCTGTGTTTTATAGTTATGTTTCCGCTGTCATCCTCTATTGTATATGCTCTGTGGGTTTTTGCAGGTTGGTTTGTCAAGCAAGTCATGTAAGCCATGATTAGTCGTCCAAAGTTCACTCTAACTCCTAGGGTGGGTTTTGGGTCGCGACAAAGGTAGTCCAGTATGGCAAGAAATGGGCGGACTTCGTGAGTCTGTCAACTACAACCCATATAGCATCGGTCTTTCTAATCATCTTTGGCAACCCTACAATGAAGTCCATAGATATGTGCTCTCATTTCCACTCGGGAATAGGGAGAGACTGTAAAAGGCCAGCCGGTCTCAAGTGTTCTGCTTTCACCTGTTGGCACACCAAACACCATGCCACGTACTCTGCAACCTCCCTCTTCATGTTTCGCCACCAAAAGTGACTCTTGAGGTTCCGGTACATCTTCGTACTCCCGGGGTGCACTGTATACTGGACCGGTGAGCTTCATCCATAATCTCTCTTCGAAGGTCTGCATTGGCTGGGACACAAAGTCTTCCCTTGAATGTAATAGCACCTCGGCTAGTGAGAGAGAAGTCCGTACTACCCTTGGCAACTTCCTTGTCCCGGAAAGCCAATAAGTCGGCATCTGTGGCTTGATACTCTTGGATTAAATCTATAATGTACGGCCGAACTGTGACATTTGCCAAAACAAGGCTGCGGACAGAATCATTCACACTGATGTCCAAATTTGCCAAATCTTCCAATAGTTTCCATTCCCGCACTAACATGTGAGCCAATAGACCCGGAGGTCTTCTACTCAAAAAGCGTCAGCCACTATGTTCGCTTTTTCCGGGTGATATTGGATGGTACACTCGTAATCTTTCAAGAATTCTATCCAACGCCGTTGCCGCAAATTTAGTTCCTTTTGGGAAAAGAGGTACTTAAGGCTCTTGTGATCTGTGAACACATAGAATTCTACCCCGTATAGGTAATGGGGCCAAATCTTAAGTGCAAACATGACCGCAGCAAGCTCCAATTGGTGAGTGGGGTAATTCTTTTCATGCTCCTTCAATTGTCTTGATGCGTAGGCAATGACTTTCTTGTGCTGCATGAGGACACACCCAAGTCCGATATGCAAAGCATCGCTATATACCTCATAACCACTATGTCCGGATGGCACAGTAAGGACGAGAGGCCGTGGTGAGGCGCTTCTTCAAATCTTGGAAACTCACTTCACATCGGTCACTCCAACTGAACTTGGCATTTTTCCTCGTTAAGTAAGTGAGAGGTGCAGCCAAACTGGAGAATCCCTCCACAAATCTTCGGTAATAGCCTGCCAACCCGAGGAAACTACGTATCTCAGTGATGCTCTTGGGTCTCTCCCAGCTCATAACTGTCTCTATCTTGGTTGGGTCTACAGAAATGCCCTCGGTCGACACAACATGGCCTAGGAATGCCACCTTCTCTAACCAGAATTCACACTTGCTCAATTTGGCATATAGCCTATGCTCTCTCAACATCTCCAAGGCAAGGCAGAGGTCTCGTGCGTGATCTTCCCATGTCTGGGAATACACCAAAATGTCGTCGATGAACACAATCACGCATCGATCCAAGTATGATCGGAACACCCGGTTCATCAAATCCATGAACGCCGCCGGTGCATTCGTCAGCCCAAAAGGCATGACAAGGAACTCGTAATGCCCATACCGAGTCCTGAAAGCCGTCTTCAGAACATCCTCCGACTTGATCTTTAACTGATGATACCCCGATCTAAGATCAATCTTGGAGAAAAATCTCGCTCCCTTCAGTTGGTCGAACAAGTCGTCTATCCTTGGCAAGGGATAACGATTCTTGATAGTTACCTTGTTCAACTGACGGTAGTCTATACACATTCTCATTGAAACTAAGTTGTTGTAACTCCTCAATCTGTTTCTTCAATTCTTCAAGCTCTATAGGGGCCATTCTATATGGTGCCCTTGAAATCGGAGCGGTACCCGGAGCAAGCTCTATAGCGAACTCAATCTCTCTATCAGGAGGCAACCCGGGAAGTTCCTCCGGAAACACATCCAAGAACTCACTCACGACTGGAATAGCCGAGGAGTTTTGTGCTTCGAGATTCGCTCAGCTCAAAGCTACCAAGCGAGCAATATCCCTTTCTCTCAATCCTCGGAAGTGAAAAGGTTCGACTCCTTCCGGCTTGAAATTCACCATCTTTTCAAAACACGCAAAATCCAAGTCTTGGAAATCCAGGATGATAAGATCGGCTAACAGTTCATTCTCCCCCACTTGCACCACACAATCTCTAAATATCTTGTCTGTACCCACTGACTTGCCAAGTGGAGTTGCAATGGTCAACTCCCGTTCTAACGGAGTAGCCTCAGTCGAAAATCCCTTCGCAAAACTAGGTGACACAAAGGAGTGAGTGGATCCTGTGTCGATCAACACTCGGGCGAGACACTTGTTCACTAATAAAGCGCCTGTGTGAGTAACTAATATCAGTAGATTTCAAACAATAACAAGCATCATACATAGGTAACCCCTAATAATAGTCACATAACCAACCATAGAAATCTTAAGCAACTTAAACTCTAGGATTTTTTTGCGTACCTTGCACGACATCGTCGGATGCACGTGCGTCTCTCTCGGATAAGGCAAAGACTCTGCCCTGGGTGGTCGAGCGAGGAGGCCGTGTAGACTGTGAGACCCTCGAAACCTGGGAAGAGCTTGGCTGAGATGTCTGCCTCATCGGGGGCCTGCCCCCCTGGGACTGAGCTGGCAAATGATATCGGGGACAGTCTCTAACCATGTGACCATGGTTACCACAATGGAAGCAACTTCCTGTAATCCTCCTACATTCTCCCGCTGGATGCCTCCTTCCACAAAGAGTGCAAACATCATGCGAATAGGGGGAAGGAGCATAACCCGTAGCCTGAGTAACGGCGGGGGAGGGGCATATGAGGTAGCCGGGCGAAAGGCCGGTGGAGCAAAAGGGCGGGGAGCCTGTGGTGCTGAATACATCCTCTGTGACTGAGCCGGCCCTGCGGACTGATACAAGCTAGTCCTTGCTCTTTTCTCCACTAAACTACCTGACTGTCCTTTCTCCATTCCTCTTCTTTTAAAGAACTCCTCGGAGTTCGACTCGGCCAAAAGTGCCTTGTCCACCACTTCTGAGTATGTCTCATGTCGAAACATCGAGACTCAGTCCTTGAGGTAAGCCTTCAATCATCTCTCGAATTTCTGGGCTTTCATAGCCTCGGTCGCTATCATATGTGGAGCAAACCGAGATAGCTCCGAAAACTTAGCCTTATAAGCGGCTACTGACATATTTCCTTACTCCAAGGTAATAAACTCAACTTCCATCTTCTCTTTCATCCCGACCGGGAAGTACTTCTTGTTGAAAACATTCAAGAATTCTTCTCAAGTCCAGTCTTGACCTTGTCAGGTCAACTCTCGGGTCCGAAGTGAGAATTTCCACCAATGGTCGGCCTCCCCTTCAAGCATAAAGGCGGCCCAAGTAACCCTCTCTGCCTCAGTAGGTGCCAACACGGAGAAGATCTTTTCTAGTTGCCGAATCCATCCCTCGGCAACAAGCGGGTCAATACTCCCACAAAAGGTTGGAGGCCTCATCCTCCGGAAAGCCTCTATTCCGGCCTGTGCTCGATTAGGAGGAGCCGGTATAAGCGCCGCATTAGGTGGTGTAGCCGGTTGCCTTGCTGCTAGCTTAGCCAAAGTCTCGGCTATTGAAGCAAAGGCTTGGGCAAAATCGGGTTGATCATCACCCGATGGAGCATCATTTCCGTTGCCCCGTGTGTTGTATCTACGACCCCGGGTATTGCGTCTCATGATTTCTCCTGAGAACGACAATACAACATGAGTCTAACTTGGACACGCATTTAGTAACAATTTTGCAGTAACAATTTCGCAATTCACTCAACACATTTCATCAAGCATATTTACTAAGCACAATTAATGCACACATGGTATTCAACACAATATCATAACATACAATCCGTGTTCCTAGCGTAGGACTCTAAGATCGGTCGAAGTTCAACTTGCTTTGAATAAGACTAATTTGTTAGTCTATACTTGGAATACGACTCCTTCCTAATACCTAATGCCTTGTTCAATAATGGTATCGAGTACTAAGCGACCCTAGGGACTCTAATGCCTAGAGCTCTAATACCACCTCTGTCGCGCCTCAAAATATCCCCTGGGAGTTTAGGGATACTTTAGGCGTGATTATACGTACCTGCAAAACCATCCGGTCATGAACAAGATAATTACAGTACTAAATAATGATAATCAGAGCGTAGAAACTAAACATAAACGCGGAAGCGTAAACTAACTTTTTCTTTTCTTCTAAGATTTCCAAAATAATATTCCAAGTTAACATATATACAAAACATGTCTAAGTCTAAGGTGGTCAGGCCCACCTATCAAAATGTCAAACTCCATAAAACCCTCACATACTCTCCCCTTAACAGTAGTCAAGGTACGGCCACACGTTGAGGTCTCGGTTCGCCTGAGACTGCAGTGGGATAGACGGCTTTCTCTCCTCTATATACTCTTCCTCGACCCATGGCTCCGGGTCGAGGGCTCCCTCGGTACCTGCCGACACGAAAGTACGGCTGAGCATGGAATACTCAGCGAGTACAAGCTACTAGCTAACATAACAATAATAAACACGCAAAGAGTAATACAATACCAATCATCAATTCAAGGCAATAGTAAAATCATAGAATTAAACAATATAAACATGGAGCAATATTATTATCTTGGTGTACGTGCATGAATGCAAAACGCTAATAAAACTCATGCTTGAAAACCCGTTTCCATGTCTTGGTATGCCTTGTGGAAATCATGTATGCATGCATGCATGAATGTCTTGTCATCATCTTGAAAACTTGCATCTTGTAACTTGTGAGCCAGAGGCTAGCACCCGAATCTCCCTTGGCTGCCAACCTCCTTGATATATGGTTTTCTTGTGAGCCAGAGGCTAGTACCCGAATGTCCCTGGGCTACCAACCTTCTCGACAATATGTTATTTTTATTACTAGTTTAGTTTTCTCGTGAGCCAGAGGCTAGTACCCGAATCTCCCTGGGCTACCAACCTCCTTGACAATATGTGTTTTGGGGTTTTTTTGTGAGCCAGAGGCTAGTACCCGGATCTCCCTGGGCTACCAACCTCCTTGACATGCAATATTTTCTTGTTGGTTATTATATGCACATGCTCTTGAAATCTCGGTTCATGCTAACATGCGTGTTCGTATACGTGCCAATAGTGACAATCATGGGAATAAGGATAACAAAAGAGATATTGCATTTCATTTAAATTCATAGCATATCATGCAAACATTTAGGTGATTAACATAACATTTGGTCGAGTCATCATTTACAAGAACTGTAGAGCCCCCGGACCTTTTCACATTTAATGCATGACACTTTCGTTGCCATTTTGCCTTTAAAGATGTATAATTAATAAATAAGAAAGAAATTGGAAATTCCGAAACGTCAAAAATGTTCCTTTTCGAAGTATGAACCCAACGCAAGTTGAATCATCAAAATCGGACGAACGAGTCAAAAGATATGGCCAAAACAGTCTGGACCTGCAGGCAATCGATCGCTCGGTTATGCACTTGAGGACGAGCTCTGGAGAGGCACTAAGGACGTAGCTCGGAAGGCGCTAAGGACGTAGCTCGAAAGGCACTAAGGACGTAGCTCTGATAACGTGCTCTGACAACGTGCTCTGATAAGGCACAGACAACGCATAGACAACGTACTCTGATAACGTAGCTCTATCTCTGATAACGTATACATTGTGCATCCGTTGTGCAACAGACAACGGGTACGTTGTACAGCTCACGACGGGCACGTTGTACATAAGACAACGGACAATGAGCTCAGCACTATTCACAACACAACGTGACAACGGGTTCGGCACCCTTCACAGCACAACGTACTCGGCACTATTCACAACACACGTGTTCGGCACTATTCACAGCACAACGTGTTCGGCACTATTCACAGCACAACGTGTTCGGCACTATTCACAGCACAACGTGTTCGGCACTATTCCCAGCACAACGTGTTCGGCACTATTCACAGCACAACGTGTTCGGCACTATTCACAGCACAACGTGTTTGGCACTATTCACAGCACAACGTGTTCGGCACTATTCACAGCACAACGTGTTCGGCACTATTCAAAGCACAACTGGTTTGGCACTATTCACAGCACAACGTGTTCGGCACTATTCACAGCACAACGTGTTTGGCACTATTCACAACTCAACGTGTTCGGCACTCGTGTTTTTGCAAAAATTTCAGTAAGGGTATTATGCTCTTTTGTCGGTTCACTCTTACCTTAAGAGTTTACCCGAGCCTTTAGGGCTCATTCTCAACACTTAGAGGATTTGGGGGATTAGAAGAGAGGAGAAAGGGTTTCCTAAGCTAGGGTTTTGCTTTTGGAGAAGAATCAAAGAGGTTTTGAGACCCTAGATCACTTTAAGTCCGGTTTTTTCCCAAGATCACGGCTCAAGCACTCGTGGAGAGCGTTCCCCAAGCTAGGGCAACACCTCATGGTCGTTTTTGAAAGGGTTTCTTCCTCATTTCTTCAAGGTCGGTACTTCTTACTACCCTCTAGTTATAGTTCCTCTTTTCCCTTTATTTCTTTTTGATGTTCTTTCATTTACACATGTGCTATGAGATGGATGGTTGTGAATGGTGAATGGAGATGGAATGGGCGGATTGGGCCAAGCGGGTGTGTGTGATGGATTAAAAAGGGGAGGGC
>CM026553.1:23603375-23718375 GCA_015143295.1 Tetracentron sinense
AAGAAGAAGAAGAAGAAGAAAAGGGAAAGGGAAGGGAGAAGAAGGAGGGGGGAAAGGAGGGGGAGGGAAGGAAAGGAGAGGAAGAAGAGAGAAGAAAAGGAAACGAAAAAAGACAAGGAAGAGGTAGGGGTAGGGAGGGGGAAACCCGTCATGTTCGACCAACACAGGTGGGGGAGTCGGTTCGATGGGATCCAGGGGTCGTTTTTCCCCCCGATTTGGGGCTAAGAAGCTTGCATGCCGTAGTGAAAGTTTACCTTGGCTAAATCTAAAAATGCGCACTCAAATCCAACCGGTGGCTGGATTTTCGATCAGTGGCTTCTATAACCATGTAGTTCGACAAACATCACGGTGGGAAATTGTTTCAATGAACTTCCGAGGTCTTCATGTCTCTGGCACGTGTCACTCTCTTTGCCTTATCTTTTGAGTATTTAGGCACTGATAGCCCAAATTCATAATAGAAAGTACCCTTCGGGTCCTAAACTCTAAACTCACTACCACATCCACACCTGTACTCATCGAAGGTGTCATTATTTGAACCACGATATTATTGCGATGCCAAACCAAAGTTGTTGGAATTCGTTTCGATGGTAATCCGATGATCATTTTCCCCAATTGGGGCACCGAAGGCTCTAAACTGCATACGTTAAAAGTATACTTCCAGCCTAACATACAAACCTTGATCGATTTTAATGTTATTTTCTCTAAACCGCGTGTTTTTGCGATCCACCTCAGTGTTGGGAATTTATTTCGAAAGAATCTGATGTGTTACTTGATGTCCACCGCACTCGAGAGGGATCCAACAATGCAACTTGAAGTAGCCGTCGTCCTAAACCTAAAAATGTGCAGGCACCAGTAGCCAAACCGCGGATTCGGTTTTGTAGCCGTTTCTATCCTAAACCCTTCTCCGTGGTATTTGACCAACTACCGGTGGAAATGATGTTCGTGTGCGAATATCCGAATTTTTTTTTCCCTGATTTGGGCACCGATGGTTCAAATTCATGCTTATAATGCAAACTATCGGCCTACAAACACCTACAAACGTGCGACCATCAAACCTGTGATCGGTTTCAATGTCATTTGTTCTATAACCGTGGGATTCCAATCCAACTTAAGGTGGGAAGCTTCGTTCGTATAGAAGCTGAGGTCGTTCCCCCGAATTAACGAATCGCATAGGCCGAAATCCATACTTAGAACGTATACTTCGCTGTAAACTTAAAACAAGAGCGCACAATTCAAAACCGGAGTTTCAGGATTTTCACTTCGTATTCGCTTCTACCCTCTCTGTATTTCGACCAAAACCTGATTGTGGAATTCGTTTATTTGGGGAATCTTAGGTTCGTGTCCCCAATTTGGTCATTGAGGGCGCGAAATTCATCCTTAGAAAAGCTACTTCGCCTAACATACAACCGCGCACCAGATCTAAACTGGGGTAGATTTCGATCGCCGTTTTTGTTTTCTTCTAACGCTTGTATTCGACAAACTTAAGTATTGGAATGTTAAAGCCCTAAACCGATAGCTGGTGGAGACTTTTCCCTCGCACTTTGGCTTCCTCGTTCCCATATGCTTTCTCCCTTGAATGGTGGTTCGCCATCTTACCAACAAAAAGGGAATGGGGGGTCTTGTTGCGCCAGACTTGTCATCGCCTATCCAATATCTGACCACCGGCTGCTCAACTAGATGTAAGACCTCTTCGTATTTCCACTGTCTTACGCTCTATACAATGGGAAGTGGTGTGTGATGTACTGTTCGCAGGCATGGAGATGTGAAACCCAAGTGTGTTGTGTGGGGGGCGGAGGGACATCTCGCCTATGGATCGGTATCAAAGCCACACGGTAAGCCACCTCACCACTCTAGTGATGATCTCGAACGGACCCCCATATCGTGCTCGGGCTAAGCTTGCCTTCTTTCCGTGATCTCATGACCCCCTTGGTTGGTGAAATCTTGACCAAAACCAAGTCAGACAACTCGAATTCAAGGCCTCTCATTCGGGGGGTTGTCGGCGTAGCTCTTCTGTCTATCCTGTGCGGTCTTCAAACCTCTCCCGGATAACCTTGACCTTATTTGTTTGCTGTTTGTTCAATTAACTACTTCTGGCCCAAAATTTTTCTTTCCTTTCCCTTTCCCCTCCCCCTTCGTCCAATCCATGGAGACTAACCTTCTTCAATACAAAGTCCCAAAAGACGCCATTGTAATGCTTGCCTGGTACCTGTTTTGTAGGAGAATTCTACAAAGGTAGGTGATCTTCCCAACTTCCTTTAAAATCTAGCATACACGCTCGTAGCGTCTTCTACACCTAAGTCACACCGCTCGGTTTGCCCGTCGGTCTATGGTGGAGCTGTGCTAAGTCCAGTCGGTAACCCATAGCAAATTCGAAAAACTTTTCCCAAAACTGGAAGTAATTCTAGGGTCTCTATCCCGACACAATATTCACTTGTCACCCCATGCAATCGGACTATTTTCCTTATAGTACACGGCGGCCAACGGTATTGGAATGGAAGTTTGTAAGCCCCGGACCTTTTCACATTTAGGCATGACACTTTCCGTTGGCCATTTTTGTCCTTAAAGAGGTATAATTTATCTAATAACGGAGAATATGAAGAATTTTGAAATGTCAAAATGTTCCTTTTCGAAAGTACTAAACCCAATGCAAGTTGAATTGTTCACAATCTTGACGAACTATTCAAAGATCTGGCCAAACAGTCTGGACCTGCGTCCATCGATAGCGTTCGGAAGGCACTAAGGAGTAGCTCGGAAGGCGCTATGGACGCGCTGCTAAACGTAGCTCTAAGCTCTGATAACGTATACTGTGCATCTTGTGCAAACATACAACGGGTACATTGTACGAACCACTGACTGCACGTTGTACATAAGACAACGACAATCTAGTCTCACAGCCACATGCACAACCCGAAACGTGACAACGGGTTCGTCACCCTCACACACAAACTTACCCGGCACTATTCCACATCACAACGTGTTTGCACTATTCACAATCACAACCTGTTCGAGCTCTAATTCTACTCGCACAACGTGTTCGACTATTCACAGCACAACTTGTTCGTCACTATTCACAGCACACGTGTGCGGCACTATTCACCTCCAACGTGTTTTGGCACTATTCTAGCCCACCGTTTCGCACTCGTGTTTTTTGTCAGAATTTTCAGTAAGGGTATTATGGTCTTTTGGTGGTTCACTCTTACCTTAAGAGTTTAACTCCCTAGCCTTTAGGGCTCATTCTCAACACTTGAGGATTTGGGGGATTAAGAGAGAAATGTTGTCCTAAGCTATAAGGGTTTTATGCTTTTGGAGAAGAAATCAAAGGGGTTTTGCACCCTAGATCACTTCATCCTGGTTTTCTCCAAGATCACGGCTCACGCACTCGTGGAGAGGGTCCCCAAGCTAGGCAGCACCCAACGTTCGTTTTGGAATGGGTTTTCTCCTCATTTCTTCAGGTCGGTATCTATCTTATTACCTCCTAGTTATAGCTTTCCCTTTTTCCTTTGTTTCTCGCTTCATTGTTTTCCTTCACTTATATATGTGCTTGAGAGTGTGTGGTATGAATGGTGAATTGAGATGGATTTTTGTCGAATGGTATGCCGTGTGGTATGATGTGATGACGAATGGGAGAGGGCATTGTCAATCTACATACAAGTGTGAGTTGATCATAACCCACCTAGAAAAGCATGATCTCGTTTAAGTGATAATGACCAACACCCCCAGGTTTGTGAAATGCCAAGGTGAACAAAATAATGGATGCGGATTGAGGAACCCATGCTTAAATTGCCTCTTGGGGGGGGAAAATTTTTTTAGTGTTCATGATAGTGTGTTTTTTTCTTACATTTCTTAAATGTGGAGATTATACTCCCGTCGGAATGTTATATGCTGATCTTTTGTGAATTACCCCCTCCAACTTGCCATATTTATATTTTCCAATGCAATTATGCAACACGATCTCACGATCACACATTAAATGACTTATTTACCGTGTTTTAGTATGGGAATAGAGGTGGGTGGCCTATCCCTAGAGATTTTTTCACTCGCTTCTTTGACAGGGCGAAAGACAATCATGGCATTGGCATGGAAAGGTCTCCCATTCCCCTTGGGGGGTCGGGGGGGGGGCTGACTGCCCTCAGCATGACACTCATCCCATAGCATGGCATTGACAAGCATAGCATAGCATCACATGACACGCATAAACTCTGCATGAGCATGACACGCAGTGGATGCTAGGTGCGACGGGCTATAACTGCAACGAACTAGGCATACCCATCTGCATATAGGGTACTCAGTTGTGACGGAATATGAACGGCAACCACAAGCATGGTCATAAAATGGTTGTTCCCTGATTTAATATATCTATCTATATTGTTTCCTGTGTATTGCATTGCTATCTCTGCTATAACTGTTGGTTAGTAGTTTGTACCCGCTGAGTATTCCAGCTCAGCCGTACTTCTTATGTCGGCAGGTTCTGAAGGAGCTGCTGCTCCAATTGATGTTTTTGTGCTCCTGGTCCATGGTGGAGGAGGATTACGTTGAGGAGCCTTTGGAGGAACCTCCCGTAGAGGGTTATCAGTAGGTGGTGTTAGATTCTGAGTGGATTAGCTGTGGGTGATCATGAGTGATTCTATCCATGTATTTTGGCGGGCATGTCCGCACTTTCTTTGTTTCGATTTCTTTGTATTAAACTTGGACCATGTGTATATACTTAGAGGTTGTTAGACTTTCCGCTGTGTTTTATAGTTATGTTTCCGCTGTCATCCTCTATTGTATATGCTCTGGGGTTTTTGCAGGTTGGTTTGTCAAGCAAGTCCATGTAAGCCATGATAGTCGTCCAAAGTTCACTCTAACTCCTAGGGTGGGTTTTGGGTCGCGACAAAGGTAGTCAGTATGGCAAGAAATGGCGGACTTCGTGAGCTGTCAACTACCACCCATATAGCTCGGTCTTTCTATCATCTTTGGCAACCCTACAATGAAGTCCTAGATAATGTGCTCTTCATTTCCACTCGGGAATAGGGAGAGACTGTAAAAGGCCAGCCGTCTCAAGTGTTATGCTTTCACCTGTTGGCACACCAAAACACCATGCCACGTACTCTGCAACCTCCCTCTTCATGTTTCGCCACCAAAAGTGACTCTTGAGGTTCCGGTACATCTTCGTACTCCGGGGTGCACTGTATACTGGACCGGTGAGCTTCATCCATAATCTCTCTTCGAAGGTCTGCATTGGCTGGGACACAAAGTCTTCCCTTGAATGTAATAGCACCTCGGCTAGTGAGAGAGAAGTCCGTACTACCCTTGGCAACTTCCTTGTCCCGGAAAGCCAATAAGTCGGCATCTGTGGCTTGATACTCTTGGATTAAATCTATAATGTACGGCCGAACTGTGACATTTGCCAAAACAGGCTGCGGACAGAATCATTCACACTGATGTCCAAATTTGCCAAATCTTCCAATAGTTTCCATTCCCGCACTAACATGTGAGCCAATAGACCCGGAGGTCTTCTACTCAAAAAGCGTCAGCCACTATGTTCGCTTTTTCCGGGTGATATGGATGGTACACTCGTAATCTTTCAAGAATTCTATCCAACGCCGTGCCGCAAATTTAGTTCCTTTTGGGAAAAGAGGTACTTAAGGCTCTTGTGATCTGTGAACACATAGAATTCTACCCCGTATAGGTAATGGGGCCAAATCTTAAGTGCAAACATGACCGCAGCAAGCTCCAATTGGTGAGTGGGGTAATTCCTTTTCATGCTCCTTCAATGTCTTGATGCGTAGGCATGACTTTCTTGTGCTGCATGAGGACACACCCAAGTCCGATAGCAAAGCATCGCTATATACCTCATAACCACTATGTCCGGATGGCACAGTAAGGACGAGAGGCCGTGGTGAGGCGCTTCTTCAAATCTTGGAAACTCACTTCACATCGGTCACTCCAACTGAACTTGGCATTTTTTCCTCGTTAAGTAAGTGAGAGGTGCAGCCAAACTGGAGAATCCCTCCACAAATCTTCGGTAATAGCCTGCCAACCCGAGGAAACTACGTATCTCAGTGATGCTCTTGGGTCTCTCCCAGCTCATAACTGTCTCTATCTTGGTTGGGTCTACAGAAATGCCCTCGGTCGACACAACATGGCCTAGGAATGCCACCTTCTCTAACCAGAATTCACACTTGCTCAATTTGGCATATAGCCTATGCTCTCTCAACATCTCCAAGGCAAGGCAGAGGTCTCGTGCGTGATCTTCCCATGTCTGGGAATACACCAAAATGTCGTCGATGAACACAATCACGCATCGATCCAAGTATGATCGGAACACCCGGTTCATCAAATCCATGAACGTCGCCGGTGCATTCGTTAGCCCAAAAGGCATGACAAGGAACTCGTAATGCCCATACCGAGTCCTGAAAGCTGTTTTCAGAACATCCTCCGACTTGATCTTTAGCTGATGATATCCCGATCTAAGATCAATCTTGGAGAAAAATCTCGCTCCCTTCAGTTGGTCGAACAAGTCGTCTATCCTTGGCAAGGGATAACGATTCTTGATAGTTACCATGTTAAACTGACGGTAGTCTGTATACATTCTCATTGAAACCAAGTTGTTGTAACTCCTCAATCTGTTTCTTCAATTCTTCAAGCCCTATAGGGGCCATTCTATATGGTGCCCTTGAAATCGGAGCAGTACCCGGAGCAAGCTCTATAGCGAACTCGATCTCTCTATCAGGAGGCAACCCGGGAAGTTCCTCTGGAAACACATCCAAGAACTCACTCACGACCGGAATAGCCGAGGAGTTTTGTGCTTCTGAGTTTGCTAAGCTCCAAGCTGCCAAGCAAGCAACATCCCTTTCTCTCAATCCTCGGAAGTGAAAAGGTTTGACTCCTTCCGGCTTGAAATTCACCATCTTTTCAAAACACGCAAAATCCAAGTCTTGGAAATCCAGGATGATAAGATCGGCTAACAGTTCATTCTCCCCCACTTGCACCACACAATCTCTAAATATCTTGTCCGTATCCACGGACTTGCCGAGCGGAGTTACAATGGTTAATTCCCGTTCTAACGGAGTAGCCTCAGTCGAAAATCCCTTCGCGAAACTAGGTGACACAAAGGAGTGAGTGGACCCTGTGTCGATCAACACTCGGGCGAGACACTCGTTCACAAATAAAGTGCCTGTGCGAGTAGGTAACTAATATCAGTAGATTTCAATTAGTAATAAGCATCATACATAGGTAACCCCTAATAATAGTCACATAACCAACCATAGAAATCTTAAGCAACTTAAACTCTAGGATTTTTTTGCGTACCTTGCACGACATCGTCGGATGCACGTGCGTCTCTCTCGGATAAGGCAAAGACTCTGCCCTGGGTGGTCGAGCGAGGAGGCCGTGTAGACTGTGAGACCCTCGAAACCTGGGAAGAGCTTGGCTGAGATGTCTGCCTCATCGGGGGCCTGCCCCCCTGGGACTGAGCTGGCAAATGATATCGGGGACAGTCTCTAACCATGTGACCATGGTTACCACAATGGAAGCAACTTCCTGTAATCCTCCTACATTCTCCCGCTGGATGCCTCCTTCCACAAAGAGTGCAAACATTATGCGAATAGGGGGAAGGAGCATAACCCGTAGCCTGAGTAACGGCGGGGGGAGGGGCATATGAGGTAGCCGGGCGAAAGGCCGGTGGAGCAAAAGGGCGGGGAGCCTGTGGTGCTGAATACATCCTCTGTGACTGAGCCGGCCCTGCGGACTGATACAAGCTAGTCCTTGCTCTTTTCTCCACTAAACTACCTGACTGTCCTTTCTCCATTCCTCTTCTTTTAAAGAACTCCTCGGAGTTCGACTCGGCCAAAAGTGCCTTGTCCACCACTTCTGAGTATGTCTCATGTCGAAACATCGAGACTCAGTCCTTGAGGTAAGCCTTCAATCATCTCTCGAATTTCTGGGCTTTCATAGCCTCGGTCGCTATCATATGTGGAGCAAACCGAGATAGCTCCGAAAACTTAGCCTTATAAGCGGCTACTGACATATTTCCTTACTCCAAGGTAATAAACTCAACTTCCATCTTCTCTTTCATCCCGACCGGGAAGTACTTCTTGTTGAAAACATTCAAGAATTCTTCTCAAGTCCAGTCTTGACCTTGTCAGGTCAACTCTCGGGTCCGAAGTGAGAATTTCCACCAATGGTCGGCCTCCCCTTCAAGCATAAAGGCGGCCCAAGTAACCCTCTCTGCCTCAGTAGGTGCCAACACGGAGAAGATCTTTTCTAGTTGCCGAATCCATCCCTCGGCAACAAGCGGGTCAATACTCCCACAAAAGGTTGGAGGCCTCATCCTCCGGAAAGCCTCTATTCCGGCCTGTGCTCGATTAGGAGGAGCCGGTATAAGCGCCGCATTAGGTGGTGTAGCCGGTTGCCTTGCTGCTAGCTTAGCCAAAGTCTCGGCTATTGAAGCAAAGGCTTGGGCAAAATCGGGTTGATCATCACCCGATGGAGCATCATTTCCGTTGCCCCGTGTGTTGTATCTACGACCCCGGGTATTGCGTCTCATGATTTCTCCTGAGAACGACAATACAACATGAGTCTAACTTGGACACGCATTTAGTAACAATTTTGCAGTAACAATTTTGCAATTCACTCAACACATTTTCATCAAGCATATTTACTAAGCACAATTAATGCACACATGGTATTCAACACAATATCATAACATACAATCCGTGTTCCTAGCGTAGGACTCTAAGATCGGTCGAAGTTCAACTTGCTTTGAATAAGACTAATTTGTTAGTCTATACTTGGAATACGACTCCTTCCTAATACCTAATGCCTTGTTCAATAATGGTATCGAGTACTAAGCGACCCTAGGGACTCTAATGCCTAGAGCTCTAATACCACCTCTGTCGCGCCTCAAAATATCCCCTGGGAGTTTAGGGATACTTTAGGCGTGATTATACGTACCTGCAAAACCATCCGGTCATGAACAAGATAATTACAGTACTAAATAATGATAATCAGAGCGTAGAAACTAAACATAAACGCGGAAGCGTAAACTAACTTTTTCTTTTCTTCTAAGATTTCCAAAATAATATTCCAAGTTAACATATATACAAAACATGTCTAAGTCTAAGGTGGTCAGGCCCACCTATCAAAATGTCAAACTCCATAAAACCCTCACATACTCTCCCCTTAACAGTAGTCAAGGTACGGCCACACGTTGAGGTCTCGGTTCGCCTGAGACTGCAGTGGGATAGACGGCTTTCTCTCCTCTATATACTCTTCCTCGACCCATGGCTCCGGGTCGAGGGCTCCCTCGGTACCTGCCGACACGAAAGTACGGCTGAGCATGGAATACTCAGCGAGTACAAGCTACTAGCTAACATAACAATAATAAACACGCAAAGAGTAATACAATACCAATCATCAATTCAAGGCAATAGTAAAATCATAGAATTAAACAATATAAACATGGAGCAATATTATTATCTTGGTGTACGTGCATGAATGCAAAAACGCTAATAAAACTCAT
Organism: Tetracentron sinense; assembly: GCA_015143295.1. Lineage (NCBI taxonomy): Eukaryota > Viridiplantae > Streptophyta > Magnoliopsida > Trochodendrales > Trochodendraceae > Tetracentron > Tetracentron sinense. The sequence continues at coordinate 23,612,881 of CM026553.1, forward strand.
GCTTGAAAACCCGTTTCCATGTCTTGGTATGCCTTGTGGAAATCATGTATGCATGCATGCATGAATGTCTTGTCATCATCTTGAAAACTTGCATCTTGTAACTTGTGAGCCAGAGGCTAGCACCCGAATCTCCCTTGGCTGCCAACCTCCTTGATATATGGTTTTCTTGTGAGCCAGAGGCTAGTACCCGAATGTCCCTGGGCTACCAACCTTCTCGACAATATGTTATTTTTATTACTAGTTTAGTTTTCTCGTGAGCCAGAGGCTAGTACCCGAATCTCCCTGGGCTACCAACCTCCTTGACAATATGTGTTTTGGGGTTTTTTTGTGAGCCAGAGGCTAGTACCCGGATCTCCCTGGGCTACCAACCTCCTTGACATGCAATATTTTCTTGTTGGTTATTATATGCACATGCTCTTGAAATCTCGGTTCATGCTAACATGCGTGTTCGTATACGTGCCAATAGTGACAATCATGGGAATAAGGATAACAAAAGAGATATTGCATTTCATTTAAATTCATAGCATATCATGCAAACATTTAGGTGATTAACATAACATTTGGTCGAGTCATCATTTACAAGAACTGTAGAGCCCCCGGACCTTTTCACATTTAATGCATGACACTTTCGTTGCCATTTTGCCTTTAAAGATGTATAATTAATAAATAAGAAAGAAATTGGAAATTCCGAAACGTCAAAAATGTTCCTTTTCGAAGTATGAACCCAACGCAAGTTGAATCATCAAAATCGGACGAACGAGTCAAAAGATATGGCCAAAACAGTCTGGACCTGCAGGCAATCGATCGCTCGGTTATGCACTTGAGGACGAGCTCTGGAGAGGCACTAAGGACGTAGCTCGGAAGGCGCTAAGGACGTAGCTCGAAAGGCACTAAGGACGTAGCTCTGATAACGTGCTCTGACAACGTGCTCTGATAAGGCACAGACAACGCATAGACAACGTACTCTGATAACGTAGCTCTATCTCTGATAACGTATACATTGTGCATCCGTTGTGCAACAGACAACGGGTACGTTGTACAGCTCACGACGGGCACGTTGTACATAAGACAACGGACAATGAGCTCAGCACTATGCACAACACAACGTGACAACGGGTTCGGCACCCTTCACAGCACAACGTACTCGGCACTATTCACAACACAACGTGTTCGGCACTATTCACAGCACAACGTGTTCGGCACTATTCACAGCACAACGTGTTCGGCACTATTCACAGCACAACGTGTTCGGCACTATTCCCAGCACAACGTGTTCGGCACTATTCACAGCACAACGTGTTCAGCACTATTCACAGCACAACGTGTTTGGCACTATTTCCAGCACAACGTGTTGGGCACTATTCACAGCACAACGTGTTCGGCACTATTCAAAGCACAACGTGTTTGGCACTATTCACAGCACAACGTGTTCGGCACTATTCACAGCACAACGTGTTTGGCACTATTCACAACTCAACGTGTTCGGCACTCGTGTTTTTGCAAAAATTTCAGTAAGGGTATTATGCTCTTTTGGTCGGTTCACTCTTACCTTAAGAGTTTAACCCGAGCCTTTAGGGCTCATTCTCAACACTTAGAGGATTTGGGGGATTAGAAGAGAGGAGAAAGGGTTTCCTAAGCTAGGGTTTTGCTTTTGGAGAAGAATCAAAGAGGTTTTGAGACCCTAGATCACTTTAAGTCCGGTTTTTCTCCAAGATCACGGCTCAAGCACTCGTGGAGAGCGTTCCCCAAGCTAGGGCAACACCTCATGGTCGTTTTTGAAAGGGGTTTCTTCCTCATTTCTTCAAGGTCGGTACTTCTTACTACCCTCCTAGTTATAGTTCCTCTTTTCCCTTTATTTCTTTTGATGTTCTTTCATTTACACATGTGCTATGAGATGGATGGTTGTGAATGGTGAATGGAGATGGAATGGGCGATTGGATGCCAAGGGTTGTGTTGTGATGATTAAAAAGGGGAGGGCATTGTATCCATAATAAACACACCTTTATGATGTGAGTAAACTCACCTAGAAAAGCATGATTTAGGTTTAAATGAATAATGAACACACCATGTTTGATGAAATGCCAAGGTGAATAAAATGAGTTGTAAATTAGGAAATGCATGCCTAATAAATTATGAATATTGCTAGGGCCTATGATAGTGTGTTTTCTTGCTTTCCCTAAACGATATGAATATTACATTTCTAAATCATTGATGTTATATGTGTTGTGAAATTACCCAAATGTCATATTTAAATTTAAATGTAAGTATGTACACGGTTCCCACGAGCACGGCATGCATGACATGATTTATCGAGGTTTTCAAGAACATGGTTAGAGGTGGGACATATCCTACGATATGTTTTACCTCGCTTTTCAAAAGAAAACAAGAACCAACATTCCACGAGGGGTCTCCCCTCACTCACAAGTGCATATAATGAAAAAGGGCCTCCCTTCCCTCGCAAGTACATACATATCATGAAGAAGGGTCTCCCTTCCCTCGCAAGTGCATTGCATAAAGAAGGGTCTCCCTTCCCTCTCAAGACATCTCTCAAGCGCATCTGACAAGGATATCTCACAAGTGTATCTCACAAGTTACATGATCACAAGCAAGCACGCATGACATGCATGACATGACACGTACGACACGCTCGACAAGATCAAGTAAGACAAACACGACAAGCTTTCAAGTACGAAAAGATATTTCAAGCCAAGTCAAGTGCACGATGTTTTCAAGAGGTTTTATCGGCTTTCTACGAAATACAAGCATGATTATAAATTGCTTTACTTCCTTGTATGATATGAATTGTTTCCGTCTAACATATATGAATTGCTCCTGATTTATGTATTGCCATTTTTATGCTATGACTATTGGTTAGTATTTAGTACTCGCTGAGTATTCCATGCTCAGCCGTACTTCTTATGTCGGCAGGTTCTGAGGGAGCTGCTGCTCCATTTGATGTTTGTACTCCTGGTCCATGGGTGGAAGAGGAGTATGTCGAGGAGCCTTTGGAGGAACCTCCCGTAGAGGGTTATCAGTAGGTGGTGTTAGATTCTGAGTGGATTGACTGTGGGTGAGCATGAGTGATTATATCCATGTATTTTGGCGGGCATGTCTGCACTTTCTTTGTTTTGATTTCTTTGTATTAAACTTGGACCATGTGTATATACTTAGAGGTTGTTAGACTTCCGCTGTGTTTTATAGTTATGTTTCCGCTGTCATCCTCTATTGTATATGCTCTGTGGGTTTTTTTGCAGGTTGGTTTGTCAAGCAAGTCGTGTAAGCCATGATTAGTCGTCCAAAGTCCACTCTAACTCTTAGGGTAGGTTTTGGGTCGCGACAGAAGTGGTATCAGAGCTTAGGCTTTAGGTCTCTAGGGTCACTTAGAATCTTATACCACGGCTTGACAAGAGCATATGTTAGGAAACAAGTTAGGAAGGAAGTGAGTCGGGAACGAGTCTAGTTCCAAGTTTAAGACTAAACTTTAGTCTTAGTCTAAAATGGTTGCTTTAACCAAGTACGGTCCTAGGTACGCCAGAACACTAAAGTATAAGTATAATGTGATGAATACTCTGATGACTTGATGTGATGTGTATTAGTATTATACAACTAATACAAATTGAATTATTGTGAAATGGCATTGAAATAAATTGTGGTTTCAAGTTAGACTCATGTGGTGTTATTATTCTCAGGACTTTAGTCATGAGACGGAACACACGGGGTCGTGGACCACATACCAGAGCTTCCTCTTCTTCACGAGATGAGGATGAGCAGCAGGACCTCTCTCAGGTCTTAGGCTCTATTGCTGAGACACTCGCCATACTGGCGGCTCGGCAGGCTATACCATCATCAGCGGCACCTACTCCACCGCCCGCAGCTCCAGTACATCGTACCGCTGGAGTTGAGGCATTCAGGAGATTGAGGCCTCCGCCCTTCCATGGGAGTGTGGACCCTCTTGCTGCGGAGGCATGGATCCTCCAGATGGAGAAGATCTTTGCGGTCCTCTCGCCTACAGAGGAGGATAGAGTAGCATGGGCAGTTTTCATGCTAGAAGGTGAAGCCCACCATTGGTGGTTGTCCGCATTGAGGACGCGAGATTTGACCATGCAGGGTCAACCTTGGACTTGGGAGGAGTTCAAAGATACTTTTTACAAGAAGTATTTTCTGATTGGAGCACGGGAAAAGAAAGAGAGAGAATTCATCAACCTTGAGCAAGGTTCGATGTCTGTGGCCGCTTATGAGGCCAAGTTCTCGGAGCTATCACGCTTCGCGACACATATGATTGCCACCGAGGCAATGAAGGCGAGGAGGTTTGAGCAAGGACTCAAGGATGTCATCATGGAGAAAGTATCGGTCTTCAGGCACGCCACTTACGCTAAAGTGGTGGATAAATCCTTGTTGGTTGAGACCAACTCTGAGGCGGTGTCCAAGAAGAGGGAATTGACGAGAGGCCAATCCAGTAGTTCAGCACCTCTAGAGAGGCGGGCTCGTACCGGCCCTTATTAGTATGCGTGGCCAGCACCACCGATGAGGCCATCTTATGCGCCTCCAGCTCCACGGCAGTATGTGCCTCAGGCACCGCGACTTCAGGCTCTTCCGACCCCACGGCCTGTTGCACCTCAGACGATGAGGTATGCTCCACCTCCGGCCCCTCCGACTTATACACACGAGGTCTGCACTTCATGCGATCAAAGGCACCTGACAGGAGATTGCCGAAGAGCATCGGGTGGATGTTTTCATTGTGGTCGCCAGGGCCATATGATCAGGGATTGCCCCAGTCGGCATTTACCAGGCTAGTCTCAGGGGATTAGGCCACCAGCACGCCCAGCAGGATCATATCAGGCGTCATCTCAGACTACCCGGTCTACACCTCAGTCTCGCCAGGCGAACCAGGGGTGAGTTTTTGCCTTAACAGAGGGTGATGCACTTGCATCTGACGATGTAGTGCAAGGTACGCAGTTGTAGCTTATTTAATTATCCGTAAATTAAACTGTTAAGTATTAATTGATTGTGTACGTACTTGGCATGTTATATATGTATATATACCTACATGTATACACTGTTGATGCATGGATTAACTCCGCTAGTTAAAATTTCAGGAACCCTACTAGTCAATGAGTATTTGGCTCAAGTGTTGATTGATACCGGGTCTACTCATTCATTTGTCTCGCCGAGTTTTTCAGAAGGATTTTCTGCAGAGCCAAGTCAACTAGAACCGGAGTTAGCCATTTCGACTCCTCTCGGCAAAACAGTATTGGCAGATAAAGTGTATAGATATAGTGTGGTCCAAGTTGGAAGCCACGAGTTGGCGGTTGATCTCATCGTCCTTGGATTTCAAGACTTTGATGTTATATTGAGAATGGATTGGTTAGCAGCACATCATGGGCATGTAGCTTGCTTTGAGAAAATGGTACTCTTCAAGCCAGTAGAAGGAAAACCATTCCACTTTCGCGGGTTGAAAAGTAGATATATTGCTCGTTTTTCGGCGTTGAGCTTAGCTAACCCCGAGGCTAAGGACTCATCGACTATTTCGGTTGTGAGTGAGTTCCTGGATGTATTTCCAGAGGAAGTTCCAGGATTACCTCCAGACAGGGAGATTGAGTTTGTGATCGAGCTTGCACCAGGCACAGCTCCTGTTTTCAGGGCTCCGTATAGAATGGCCCCTATTGAACTCAAAGAGTTAAAGACCCAGTTGGAAGAATTACAAGGTCTTGGTTTCATTCGACCAAGTGTCTCACCGTGGGGTGCCCCGGTGTTGTTTGTTAAGAAGAAATATGGCTCGATGCGGATGTGCGTCGATTACAGGCAATTGAACAAAGTCACTATAAAGAATAGGTATCCCTTGCCTAGGATTGATGACTTGTTCGATCAGTTGAAGGGAGCGAGATTTTTCTCGAAGATAGACCTTCGATCGGGTTATCACCAGTTGAAGATTAAGGCAGAAGATGTTCCCAAAACTGCTTTCAGGACTCGGTATGGACAGTACGAGTTCTTGGTGATGCCTTTTGGACTCACGAACGCGCCGGCAGCCTTTATGGATTTGATGAACCGGGTGTTCCGGCCATATCTTGATAGGGGCGTGATTGTATTTGTTGATGACATTTTGGTCTATTCCCAGACATGGGAAGATCACACACGCGACCTATGCCTTGCTTTGGAAATGCTAAGAGAGCACAAGCTATACGCCAAACTTAGCAAGTGTGAGTTTTGGTTGGAAGAGGTAGCATTCCTAGGCCACGTTGTTTCTGCAGAAGGTATCTCGGTAGATCCAAAGAAGATCAAAGCAATTATGAGTTGGGCGAGGCCCAAGAGTGTTATCGAGATACGCAGCTTTCTTGGGTTGGCAGGCTACTATAGGAGATTCGTAGAGGGTTTCTCTAGCCTTGCAGCACCGCTCACTTCTTACCTTACCGAACTACTTTTAACTCTAGTCAGTTAGCCGCTTTGTACATCAAGGAAGTGGTGAGGTAGCACGGAGTGCCCGTTAGTATTGTGTCAGATCGGGATCCAAGATTCACATCACGATTCTGGAAAAGCTTCCAGGAGGCTATGGGTTCCCGACTTGATTTCAGCACCGCTTTTCATCCACAAACGGATGGACAAACCGAGAGAGTGAACCAAGTCATTGAAGACATGCTTCGGGCTTGTATGTTGGATTTCAGAGGCAGTTGGGAAGAGCACTTGCCTTTGGTTGAATTCGCCTATAATAACAGCTATCAGGCGAGTATCCAAATGGCACCATTTGAGGCCTTGTATGGGCGAAGTTGTAGGTCTCCTCTCTATTGGGATGAGGTAGGAGAAAGCAAAGTACTTTTCCGGAGTTGATTGAGCAAACTGCAGGCACAGTTAAGATCATTCGGGATCGATTGAAAGCCGCTCACGATCGCCAGAAAAGTTATGCGGACACGCGCCGTAGGGACTTGGAATTTCAAGTAGGGGATCAAGTTTTTGTGAAAGTATCTCAAAGGGATCATGAGATTTGGAAAGCGAGGCAAGCTCAGTCCTCGGTATGTTGGGTCTTTTGAGATTATCACACGAGTTGGTGAGGTTGCTTACAGGGTAGCTCTCCCACCTCACATGGCCGCAGTTCACAACGTCTTCCATGTGTCTATGCTTCGGAAGTACATTGCGGATCCTTCGCATGTCATAGACTTGGATCCGTTGGAGATTCGAGAGGACCTCACCTTGATTGAAAAGTCGGTTCAGATTTTGGATCGAAGAGATCAGGTGCTTCGCAACAAGACAATCCCTTTGGTTCTTGTGCAATGGCAACACCATGCTCGGGAAGAAGCTACATGGGAGCGTGAAGCCGAAGTCAAAGCAAAGTACCCAGAATTAATTGAATGAGTTTTTGTATAAGTTTGTATATGACTTGTAATTTTCTTTTTGGTTTGTAATGCAAGTAGCGTCTAAATTTCGAGGACGAAATTTTTGTAAGGGGGGGAGGATGTAGAGCCCCCGGACCTTTTCATATTTAATGCATGACACTTTCGTTGTCATTTTGCCTTTAAAGATGTATAATTAATAAATAAGGAAGAAATTGGAAATTCCGAAACTTCAGAAATGTTCCTTTTCGAAGTACGAACGCAACGCAAGTTGAATCGTCAAAATCGGACGAACGAGTCAAAAGATATGGCCAAAACAGTCTGGACCTGCAGGCAATCGATTGCTCGGTTATGCACTTGAGGACGAGCTCTGGAGAGGCACTAAGGACGTAGCTCGGAAGGCGCTAAGGACGTAGCTCGGAAGGCACTAAGGACGTAGCTCTGACAACGTGCTCTGATAAGGCACTGACAACGCATAGAAAACGTACTCTGATAACGTAGCTCTAGCTCTGATAACGTATACGTTGTGCATCCGTTGTGCAACAAACAACGGGTACGTTGTACAGCTCACGACGGGCAAACATACTCTCAAATTTAACAAGCTCTAGAATTCTCACCGCTGATCAGAATGGAGTGATTCTTGAATTTTTGGAAAGGTATTCAAACCCTCTTCAAGGTTAATGTTTATCACTTTTTCAGATTTTGAGTCGAGGTTGGGTCAAAAGTCAGATTTCCGGAAACGAGTTTACTGAAATCTATTTTCGGATCATTTAGCTTCAAGGGTAATTTGGTCCATGAATAAAGAATAATTAGAAAATTTGTAAAACATGAAAGTTGTAGTCCTTTCAAAGGCAAATCCAACACAAGTTGAATCGTCAAAATCGAATAAGCGATTCAAAAGTTATGGCCAAAATACTAAAGCGGAAAAAACCTAGGCCTGTTATAGCCTCACTAGTCGACGAGTGGGCACCACTAGTCGATGAGTGAGCACCACTCGTCGACGAGTCAGCCCCAAAAATGCCCAGAACGACCCTGTAATAGCCCAGAACTCTTCCACTGACCTTGGGAGATATTTTGGGATATTTTCCAAGGGTTAATTTGGGTTTTTGGCACCCTTTAGCCTATAAATGGATGAGATTTTGTGGGTAAGGATTTACCCAAACCTAAAGCATAGATTTTGGGGATTTTTGGAAGAGAATAAGAAGAAGAATGCTTTGATTTCTCAAAGCATTCTTCTCAGCCCAAAGTGAAGCTAAATCCTTGCTTCTAAGGTTGGTATTTTACTATTTTTAGTGTTTTAGAGCTTGACTTTTCTACACAAGGTGATTCTTAAATTCTAAAATCAAAAGAGGGGTTTTTGGTTTTGTTTTTCAATTAAGGTTCCAGCTTTCTCAAAGCTTCAACCAAGTTTCTCAAAGCTTGGATATTGATCCCTCAAGATTTCCAAAAGCTCTTGATTGAAGAAATCAATCCTTGTAGAACACTCTACTAACGACCTTGTTATGATTCATTCATGCTTAGTAGTTAGTAAACCATGATTTTGGATGAAAATTAGTGGATACTCTCTAGTACCTAGCTATGTTATGACTCATTAAGATCAAGTATGATGAAAGGCTTTAGTTTTTATGAAAAATACATAGTTTGATAAAATATATCTAAAGTAAGATGAAAAGCATGTTATTGAGATGAAATGAAGTAGAACAATCTACTAACTTGCTTTGCTATACTTCATTGATGTGTGGTTGATTTCTATGGTTTCAATAAATGATTTTGATGAAACTTAGGATGATTTTAGCCATATTGTAATTTATATATTATAAGTAAGATATAAAGCATGGTTTTTGGTAGAAATTGAGGTGTGTAGATCTTTGAGGAAACAAAGACTTGTAACCTTGTATGTATATACTACTATATACTATTAACATGAATAAAATGAAATTAGGAATTTTATTATACTTGATGATTTCCTTGCTTACCTTATAAATCATAAATTATGCATATGATTACCACACTTGTATGATGAGTTTTTGTATTAAGTATCAGTATCAAAAGGATGATTTTGCAAAAAACGTAAGCTTGAAATTATGATTTGACAAAAGTGGATAAGTAAACCATGTATATGCTATGATAACTCCATGAGTGAAATTACATGATCTATTCCAATGTTTTCAATACTCTCTATTCTGATGCTCATAAGTACTCTATGCATGTGGCTAAATGTTTAAAAGCTTTCAATGATCTCTATGATGCTCACAAGCACTCTATGCACATGTATGACGTGTTTGACCGAGGTTTCTCATAAGAATAAGAAAGTAAAAGCTCATAAGACTCACAAGAAAGGTTCATAAGAAAGGGAAAAGACAAGCTCATAAGAATATGAAATGATGTTTTAGTGTACTATGACCAGGTACTGGCACTATCATCTATTCCATAAAAAGCAAGAGATGATGTTTGTCGCAACCCAAAACCCACCCTAGAGGATGACAAACCAACCTGCAAAAAACCCACAGATCATATACCATAGAGGATGACAGCGGAAACATAACTATAAAACACAGCGGAAGTCTAACAACCTCTAAGTATATACACATGGAAATCTAAGTTTATACAAAAAGTAATCAAAGAAAGTGCGGACAGACCCGCCAAAATACATGAATGTATATCTCTCATTTCACCCACAGCTAATCCACTCAGAATCTAACACCACCTACTGATAACCCTCTACGGGAGGTTCCTCCAAAGGCTCCTCAACGTACTCCTTCTCCACCTATGGACCAGGAGCACAAACATCAAATGGAGCAGCAGCTCCCTCAGAACCTGCCGACATAAGAAGTACGGCTGAGCATGGCATACTCAGCGGGTACTAAGCACTAACCAACAGTCATAGCATACGGATAGCATACATAAAGCAGGAAACAATTCACGCATATAAGGCAGGAGCCATCAATATCATAACAAGGAAATAAGGCAATTTATAATCAAGCTTGCATTTCATGAAAAGCCGATAACACCCTTGAAAACACCGTGCACTTGACTTGACTGAAAATACCATTTCCGTACTTGAAAACTTGTCATGTTTGTCTTATCTTATCGTATCATGCGTGCCATGTGTGTCATGCCATGTCATGCTTGCTTGGAAAAGTAAACTACTTGTGAGGGAAGGGAGACCCTTCTTCCTAAATGCCCATGCTTGTCATGTCATGTATCATGCTTGCTTGTTCGGAAAAGAAATCTACTTGTGAGGGAAGGGAGACCCTTCTTCCTAAAATGCTCATGCTTGTCATGCCGTGTCATGTCATGCTTGTATCATGATTGGAAAAGTAAACTACTTGTGAGGGAAGGGAGACCCTTCTTCCTAAATGCTCATGTCATGTCCTTTCACTTGTGAGATGTCCTTGTGAGATGTACTTGCGAGGGAAGGGAAACCCTTCTTATGATATGTATGCACTTGCGAGGGAAGGGAGACCCTTCTTATGAAAATGTATGACTGTCTTGTCCTTGCCAAAAGCGAGGTAAAACATATCGTCGGATATGCCCCACCTCTAAATCCCATTCTTGAAAACCTCGGTAAATCATGTCATGTATGCGTGCTCGTGAGGACCGTGTACATACTTGCATTTAAATTTAAATATAACATTTGGGTAATTTCACAACACATATAACATCAATGATTGAGCAATGTAATATTCATATCATTTAGGGAAAACAAGAAGACACACTATCATAGGCCCTAGCAATATTCATAATTTATTAGGCATGCATTTCCAACTTTACAACTCATTTTATTCACCTTGACATTTCATCAAACATAGTGTGTTCATTATTCATTATTCATTTAAACTTAAATCATGCTTTTCTAGGTGAGTTTACTCACATCATAAAGGTGTGTTTATTATGGATACAATGCCCTCCCCGTTCATCCATCACATCAATACACACGGCATCCAATCGCCCACATTCATCTCCATTCACCCTTCACCATTCACCATTCACAACCCATCTCATAATACATGGATATATAAAGGAACACAAAGAAAATAAAGGAAAAGAAGAACTATAACTAGGAGGGTAGTAAGAAGTACCGACCTTGATCAAGTGAGGAAGAAATCCCCTTCCAAAAACGACCGTGAGTTGCTGCCCTAGCTTGAGGAGATGCTCCTCACGAGCTTGTGCCTTGATCTTGAAGAAAAATGGGCTTGAGTTGAGTGTGGGTTCACAAACCCCTTGATTTCTCTCCAAAATGGAAACCCTAGGTTTAGGAATCGCCCTCTTCTCTCTTCTTATCTCCCAATCTCTCTAAGTGTCGAAATGAAGCCCTAAAGGCTCGGGTTAAACTCTTAAGGTAAGAGTGAACCGACCAAATGACCATAATACCCTTACTGAAATTTCTGCAAAAACGCGAGTACCGAGCACGTTGAGCTGTGAATAGTGCTGAACACGTTGTGCTGTGAATAGTGCCAAACACGTTGTGCTGTGAATAGTGTCAAACACGTTGTCACGTTGTGTTGTGCATAGTGCTGAGCTCGTTGTCCGTTGTCTTATGTACAACGCTTAGTATGTTGTGCTGTAAAGGGTGCCGAACCCGTTGTGCTGTGAGTAGTGCCGAGCACGTTGTCTGTTGTCTTATGTACAACGTGCCGGTTGTGAGCTGTACAACGTAAACGTTGTTTGTTGTACAACGTACCCGTTGTGAGCTGTACAACGTACCCGTTGTCTGTTACACAACGGATGCACAGCGTATACATTATCAGAGTACGTTGTCTATGCGTTGTCTGTGCCTTCCGAGCTACGTCCTTAGCGCCTTCCGAGCTACGTCCTTAGTGCCTTCCGAGCTACAATTGCCTTCAGGTCCAGACTGTTTTGGCCATATCTTTTGACTCGTTCGTCCGATTTTGACGATTCAACTTGCGTTGGGTTCGTACTTCGAAAAGGAACATTTCTGAAGTTTCGAAATTTCTAATTTCTTCCTTATTTATTAATTATACCTCTTTAAAGGCAAAATGGCAACGAAAGTGTCATGCATTAAATGTGAAAAGGTCCGGGGCTCTACAATGTTAGTATACTATGACCAGGTATGTGTAATAGCATCTGTCTCCAAATGAGTATAAGATAAGTGAAAAGTATGATCTCATAGGGAACTTTCAAGAACTCGTAATGTACTAAGAAGGTAAGAATCTCATCAGCCACGCACAAGCTCTCAAGAACTCATCAGGAGATTCATAAGGATCCCACAAGACATAAGACTCTTAAGATATTTGAAATGTGTTTTGTGAATGTATGAACTCTAATATTATTTCAAGGATGATACTTCGGCCTAAATCTACAAATGTGCACCAAATCCAAACCGGGGGTCGGATTTCAATGCCGTTTCTTCTAATGCGTGTATTTCGACCACGCATATGTGTGGGAAATCGTTTTGATCAATCCGAGGTCGTTTGTCTTATTTAGGCACCAATAGGCCCAAAATTCATACTTAGAAAGTATACTTCAGCCTAAACCTATAAATGCGTACCAAGTCGAAACCTGTAATCAGATTTCAATGTCATTTGATTTGAGGCGTTTATTTCGATCCAACCTAAGCGTGGGAATTCATTCGATGGAATCCGAGATCATTTCCCCAATTGGGGCACCGAGAGGCTCGAAATGCATACGTAGAAAGTATACTTCGGCCAAAACATACAAACGCTGTGATCGGATTTTGATGTTATTTCTTCTAACGCATGTATTTCGATCCAACCTAAGTGTGAGAATTCATTTCGATAGAATCCGAGGTTGTTGCCTGATTTGCGCAACGAGAGGCCGAAATTCAAACTTTGAAAGTATACTTCGTCCTAAACCTAAAAAAGTGTACCAAATCCAAACTGAGGGTTGGATTTTGAAGTTGTTTCTTCTAACGCGTGAATTTAGACCAAACCTAATCATTTCGATGGATTCCGAGTTGGTTTCCCTGATTTGGGCACCGAGAGACCCAAAATTGCTTATAAAGAAAACTTCGGCCTCAACCTACAAACGTGCACCAAATCCAAACCTCCGATCGGATTTCGATGTCATTTGTTCTAACCCATGTATTTCGTTCCAACTTAAGTGTGGGAATTCGTTTCGATAGAATCTAAGGTCATTTTCCCAATTTACGCACCGAGAGGCCGAAATCCATACTTAGAAAGTATACTTCGGCCTAAATGTAAAAAAGCGCACCAATTCCAAATCGGGAGTCGGATTTCAATTTCGTTTCTTCTATCGCGTGTATTTCGACCCAATCTAAGTGTGAGAGTACATCTCGATGGAATCCGAGTTCATTTGCCCGATTTGGGCTTCAAGAGGTCGAAATCCATACTTAGAAAATATACTTCTACCTAAACATACAAAAGCGCACCAATTCGAAACCGGGGGTCGGATTTCGATTCCGTTTCTTCTAACGCTTGTATTTCGACCCAACGTAAGTATGGGAAATTGTTTCGAAGGAATCCGAGGTCATTTGCCCGATTTGGGCACCAAAAGTCTCAAAATCCATACTTAGAAAGTATACTTCAGCCTAAACCGACAAACACGCACAAAATCCAAACCTGTGATCCGATTTCGATGCCTTTTTTGTAAAACGTGTATTTTGACGCAACCTAAGTGTGGGAAGTCGTTTCTATAGTATACTTAGAAAGTATACTTCAGCCTAAACATAAAAGAGCGTACCAATTCAAAACCGGGTGTCGGATTTCGAGGCCGTTTCTTGCAACGCATTTATTCGACCAAACCTAAGTGTGGGTATTCGTTTCGATGGAATCCGAGGTCATTTGCTCGATTTGGGCACCGAGAGGCTCGAAATCCGTACACCGAAAGTACACCTTGCCCTAAACCTACAAACCTGCACAAAATCCAAACCTGTGAAAGCATTTCAATGTCATTTCAACCAACGGGTGTATTTCAATCCAACCGAAGTGTGGGAATTCGTTTCGATAGAATCCGAGGTCATTTGCTCGATTTACGCACCGAGAGGTCGAAATCCGTACTTAGAGACTATACTTCTGCCTAAAGGTAAAAAAGCGCACCAATTCCAAACCAAGGGTTGGATTTCAATGCTATTTCTTCTAACACGTGTATTTTGACCTAACCTATGTGCGAGAATTCGTTTCGATGGAATCCAAGTTCGTTTCCCCAATTTGGGCACGGAGAAACCTAAAATTCATACTTAGAAAGTAAACTTCGGGCCAAACCTATAAACACGCACCAAATCCAAACCTGTGATTGGATTTCAATATCATTTGTTCCAACCAGTGTACATCGATCCAGCCTAAGTGGGGGAATTCGTTTCGATAGAATCCGAGGTCGTGTCCCCGATTTACGCTACGAGGGGCCAAAATCCAAACTTAGAAAGTATACTTCAGCGTAAACGTAAAATGCATCCAATTCCAAACCAGGGGTCGGATTTCGATGTCGTTTCTTCTAACGATTGTATTTCAACCCAACCTAAGTGCGGGAAATCATTTCGATTGAATCCGAGGTCGTTTGCTTGATTTGGGAACCGAGAAGCTCGAAATCCGTACTTAGAATGTACACCTCGACCTAAACCAACAAATTCGCACAAAATTCAAATTTGTGATCGCATTTCGATGTCATTTCTTATAACGTGTATATTTTCAACACAATCTAGGTGTGAGAATTCGTCTCGGTGGAATCCGAGTTCATTTCCCCGATTTGGGCTTCAAGAGACCGAAATCGATACTTAGAAAATATACTTCTGCCTAAACGTAAAAAAGCGCACCAATTCCAATCCGGGATCGGATTTCGATGTCGTTTCTTCTAACGCCTTTATTTCGACCAAACCTGAGTGTGGGAATTCATTTCGATGCAATCCGAGGTCGTTTCCCTGATTTGGGCACCGAAAGGCTCGCAATCCATACTTAGAAAGTATACTTCGGCCTAAATCTACAAAAAGCGCACCAAATGCAAATCGGGGTTCAGATTTCCATGCCATTTCTTCTAACACGTGTATTTCGACCCAACATATGTGTGGGAAATCGTTTCGATGAATCCGAGGTCGTTTGTCTCATTTAGGCACCGATAAAACCGAAATTCATATTTAGAAAGTATACTTCGGCCTAAACCTATAAATGCGTACCAAATCCAAACCTGTAATCGGATTTCGATGTCATTTGATTTGACACATGTATTTCGATCCAACCTAAGTGTGGGAATTCGTTTCGATGGAATCCAAGATCATTTTCCCAATTTGGGCATCAAGAGGCTCGAAATGCATACTTAGAAAGTATACTTCGGCCTAAACATACAAACGCTGTGATCGGATTTTGATGTAATTTCTTCTAACGCGTGTATTTCGATCAAACCTAAGTGTGGGAATTCATTTCGATAGAATCCGAGGTGGTTGCCTGATTTGCGCACCCAGAGGCCGAAATTCAAACTTTGAAAGCATACTTTGTCATAAACCTAGATTGAAGATTGGTGCCATGGAAGGATTCTCTGCACTTCTTGATCAAGCTATGCATGCAGGGCTCATTCAACCCCACCCCAGGTGTGCTAACCCCTTAATCTCGCACATTAGTTTCGCTGATGACTTGTTTGCTTTCCTTAAAGCAGATCTAGCTTCAGTATCCGAGCTCGGCAAAATTCTATCTACCTTCTCATCTCTCTCGGGGCTCCATCCTAACCACCAGAAAAGTCAAATGTTCTTCGCTGGCATGTCCTCAAGCATCAAATCTGCATTTAAACGAATTCTGAACTTCCGGATTGGGAACTTGCCTGTTAAATATTTGGGATTGCCATTAATCTCTGGCCGACTATCTGCATCATCCTGCCAACCGTTGATTGATCGGATACTCACCAAAGTTCAAAGCTGGAAATCCTATTTTTTATCTTATGCGGGACGGACAGAGCTCATCAAATCAGTGTTCAATAGCTTTTATTTATATTGGACTAATCTTCTTACTCTTCCCAAATCAATTTGTAAGCAGATTGATCAAATTTGCTGCAAATTTTTGTGGTCTGGCCCTGACCTCCGAAGAAAAATCCACCCGATCGCCTGGTCGACTGTCTCCTGTCCCAAGACTGAGGGTGGTTTGGGTTTATGGAAAGTGATTGATTGGAACAAAGTGGGAATTCTTAGGCAAGTTTGGAGTATTGCAAATCGGGTGGACAGTTTATGGGTCAAATGGTGCTACGCCAAACTGATTCAGAACAAATTCTTCTGGACCCTCGAAATCCCTTCAGAGTGCTCCTGGATATGGCGAAAGCTTCTTCAATGTCGCCACCTTGCTAAAGATATTATTACCCACTCTATTGCAAATGGAGCTTCTACTTCTCTGTGGCATGATCCTTGGCATCCTTTGGGCATCTTATCTGAACGATTTGGAAATCGTATTCAGTATGATTCCGGTTTACCTCGTGATGCTTCTGTGGCAACCATTATCTCAAATTCTGACTGGGACCCTCCTCCGGCAGTCTCAGCCGATCTCCTCACTGTTTGGCAAGAATTGCAAAATGTAGCCATCAACAAATCCTTGCCTTCAGATTGTGTTATCTCTGGACACCAAGTAGTAAGGGTCGCTATTCGCTTAAATCAGCTTGGGAAAGCATTAGAGATCAAAACCAATTGACTCCATGGTGGTCTCTGCTCTGGACAGGTAAGTACATACCTCGGCACTCCTTTATTTCTTGGCTGGCTCTCTCAAACTGCCTCCAAACGCAAGACCGTCTTCTCAGTCTACATATCACCACTCAGTCCAGATGTGTTTTCTGTTGGGCATCCCCAGAGAATACTGGTCATCTGTTCTTTGATTGCAGATTCACGAATCAGATATGGTATGTGCTCAACTTATGCTGCTACCCCTCTCGTTTGATTCTTCCTTGGGACCATGAGGTGGAATGGGCTGCCAAAGAATTCCATGGTTTGAATATAGTCCCAAATATTAAGCGAATTGTTTTTTGTGCCACGATATACCATATTTGGAATGAAAGGAACAACAGAATTTTCTCTAATTCTTCCAAGCCCATTGAGAATATTATCAACAACATCATCACCGATACTAGATTGAAGTTTGGTGCATCCACTGCCTAGGTAGAAGATTCGGTACACACCAGAAGATTTTGAATCAATGGCAGATATATCCTCGATTTACCATCAAACCACAGCTATGGTGCTCTTGGTCCCCTCCCCTAATAGATCATTGGGTCCTCAACAGCGATGGCTCTGTAAGAAATGGAGGTGCAGGTTTTGGTGCAATCATTCGAAACAATTTGGGTGTCCCTTTGGTGGCTTATGCTACTGGAATAGCTGATACAGACATCCTAAAACTTGAGATCATGGCCATTGCAAGAGGGTTGGAAATTGCACGGCAATTTGGTGTGAACAAACTCGTGATTGACTCAGACTCCTTACAAGCTACAAGATTCCTCAAATCCACCAGTGAACCCCCTTGGACTCTAAGTAAACTTGTTGCTTACTGCAAACTTCTTCTAACAGATTTCCACTCTTATTCTATCCACCACATTTGGCGTGAAAGCAATACTTGTGCTGATTTTTTGGCAAAATTTTGTACTAGTATCTCCAGTACAGTTCTTTTACCTAGAGAATTTCCCTCTAATCTTTCTTCTCTTCTTGAGAAGGACAGAGTTGGTTGTAAATACCTTAGATTGTAATCTCTTTTTCTTTTAATATATCTGGTCGGGGTCCGCCTAACCCCAGCTTACCTTCCAAAAAAAAAAAAAAAACCTAAAAAAGTGCACCAAATCCAAACCGAGGGTTGGATTTTGATGCCGTTTCTTCTAGCACGTGTATTTCGACCAAAATTAATTATGAGAATTCATTTCGATGGACTCCGAGTAGGTTTCCTGATTTGGGCACTGAGAGGCCGGAAATTCATGCTTAGAAAGCAAACTTCGGCCTAAACCTACAAACGTCCACCAAATCCAATCTTGTGATCGGATTTCGATGTCATTTGTTCTAACCCATGTATTTCGTTCCAACCTAAGTGTTGAAATTCGTTTTGATAGAATCTAAGGTTGTTTTCCCTATTTACGCACCGAGAGTCCGAAATCCATACGTAGAAAGTATACTTCGGCCCAAATGTAAAAAAGCACACCATTCCAAACCGGGAGTCGGATTTCAATGTCGTTTCTTTTATCGCGTATATTTCAACCCAATCTAAGTGTGAGAGTTCAGCTCGAAGGAATCCGAGTTCATTTGCCCGATTTGGGCACCGAGAGGCTCGATATCCGTACACAGAAAGTACACCTCGCCCTAAACCTACAAACCCGCACAAAATCCAAACCTATGGTCTCATTTCAATGTCATTTCAACCAACGCGTGTATTTCAATCCAACAGAAGTGTGGGAATTCGTTTTGATAGAATCCGAGATCGCTTGCTCAATTTACGAACCGAGAGGCCGAAATCCATAGTTAGACACTACAATTCCGCCTAAAGGTAAAAAAGCGCACCAATTCCAAACCAAGGGTTGGATTTTTCAATGCTATTTCTTCTAACGCGTGTACCGATTTGGGCACAGAGAAGCCTGAAATTCATACTTAGAAAGTAAACTTCGGCCCAAACCTACAAACGCGCACCAAATCCAAACCTGTGATCGGATCGGATTTCAATGTCAATTGTTCCATCCCGTGTATATCGATCATGCCTAAGTGGGGGAATTCGTTTCGATAGAATCCGAGGTTGTTTCCCCGATTTACGCTACGAGGGGCCGAAATCCAAACTTAGAAAGTATACTTCAACCTAAACGTAAAATGCGCTCCAATTCCAAACCAGGGGTCGGATTTCGATGTCGTTTCTTCTAATGCTTGTATTTCAACCCAACCTAAGTGTGGGAAATCATTTCGATAGAATTCGAGGTCGTTTGCTCGATTTGGGCACCGAGAAGCTCGAAATCCGTACTTAGACTGTACACCTCGTCCTAAACCAACAAAACCGCACCAAATTCAAACTTGTGATCGCATTTCGATGTCATTTCTTCTAGCGCGTGTATTTCAACACAATCTAGGTTTGAGAATTCATCTTGATCGAATCCGAGTTCATTTGCCCGATTTGGGCTTCAAGAGACCGAAATCGATACTTAGAAAATATACTTCTGCCTAAACGTAAAAAAGCACGCCAATTCCAATCTGGGGTCGGATTTCGATTTCGTTTCTTTTAACGCCTTTATTTCGACCAAACTTGAGTATGGGAATTCATTTCGATGGAATCCGAGGTCGTTTCCCTGATTTGGGCACCGACAGGCTCGCAATCCATACTTAGAAAGTATACTTCGGCGTAAATCTACAAAAGGGCCCCAAATTCAAATCGGGGTTCGGATTTCCATGCCGTTTCTTCTAACTCGTGTATTTCGACCCAACATATGTGTGGGAAATCGTTTCCATGAATCCGAGGTCGTTTGTCTTATTTAGGCACCAATAGAGCCGAAATTCATATTTAGAAAGTATACTTCGGCCTAAACCCATAAACGTGTTCCAAATCCAAACTTGTAATCGGATTTCGATGTAATTTGATTTGACACATGTATTTCGATCCAACCTAAGTGTGGGAATTCGTTTCGATGGAATCCAGGATCGTTTCCCCAATTTGAGCACCGAGAGGCTCGAAATGCTTACTTAGAAAGTATACTTCGGCCTAAACATACAAACGCTGTGATCGGATTTTGATGTTATTTCTTCTAACGCGTGTATTTCGATCCAACCTAAGTGTGGGAATTCATTTCGATAGAATCCGAGGTTGTTGCCTAATTTGCGCACCCAGAGGCCGAAATTCAAACTTTGAATGTATACTTCGACCTAAACCTAAAAAAGTGCACCAAATCCAAACCGAGGGTTGGATATTGATGCCGTTTCTTCAAACGCGTGTATTTCGACCAAATCTAATTGTGAGAATTCATTTCGATGGATTTCGAGTTCGTTTCCCTGATTTGGGCACCGAGAGCCCCGAAATTCATGCTTAGAAAGCAAACTTTGGCCTAAACCTACAAACGTGCCAAATCAAAACATGTGATCGGATTTCGATGTCATTTGTTCTAACCCATGTATTTCGTTCCAACCTAAGTGTGGGAATTCGTTTCGATAGAATCTAATGTCGTTTTCCCGATTTACGCACCGAGAGGCTGAAATCCATACGTCGAAAGCTTCCGCCTAAATGTAAAAAAGCGCACCAATTCCAAACCGAGAGTCGGATTTCAATGTCGTTTCTTTTATCGCGTGTATTTCGACCCAATCTAAGTGTGAGAGTTCATCTCGGTGGAATCCGAGTTCATTTGCCCGATTTGGGCTCCGAGAGGCTCGAAATCTGTACACAGAAAGTACACCTCGCCCTAAACCTATAAACCCGCACAAAATCCAAACCTATGGTCGCATTTCAATGTCATTTCAACCAACGCGTGTATTTCAATCCAACAGAAGTGTGGTAATTCGTTTCGATAGAATTCGAGGTCGTTTGCTCGATTTACGAAGCGGGAGGCCGAAATCCATACTTAGACACTACACTTCCGCCTAATGGTAAAAAAGCGCACCAATTCCAAACCAAGGGTTGGATTTCTATGCTATTTCTTCTAAAGCGTGTATTTCGACCTAAGCTATGTGTGAGAATTCGTTTCGATGGAATCTGAGTTCGTTTCCCCAATTTGGGAACGAAGTAGCCTGAAATTCGTACTTAGAAAGTAAACTTCGGCCCAAACCTACAAACGCGCACCAAATCCAAACCTGTGATCGGATTTCAATGTCATTTGTTCAATCCCGTGTATATTGATAATGCCTAAGTGGGGGAATTCGTTTCGATAGAATCCGAGGTCGTTTCCCCGATTTACGCTACGAGGGGCTGAAATCCAAACTTAGAAAGTATACTTCAGTCTAAACGTAAAATGCGCTCCAATTCAAACTTTTTAGAATGTACACCTCGGCCTAAACCAACAAAACTGCACCAAATTCAAACTTGTTATCGAATGTCAATGTCATTTCTTCTAATGCGTGTATTTCGACACAATCTAGGTGTGAGAATTCCTCTCGATGGAATCCGAGTTCATTTGTCCGATTTGGGCTTCAAGAGACCGAAATCGATTCTTAGAAAATATACTTCTACCTAAACATAAAAAATCGCACCAATTCCAATCCGGGGTCGGATTTTGATGTCGTTTCTTCTAACGCCTTTATTTCGACCAAACATGAGTGTGAGAATTCATTTCGTGGAATTCGAGGTCGTTTCCCCGATTTGGGCGTCGACAGGCTCGCAATCCATACTTAGAAAGTATACTTCGGCCTAAATCTACAAAAGCGCACCAAATCCAAATCCGGGTTCCGATTTCGATGCCGTTTCTTCTAACACGACGTGTATTTCAACCCAACATATGTGTGGGAAATCGTTTTGATGAATCCGCGGTCGTTTGTCTTATATAGGCACCGATAGACCCGAAATTCATATTTAGAAATTATACTTCGGCCTAAACCAATAAACGCGTACCAAATCCAAACTTGTAATCGGATTTCGATGTCATTTGATTTGACACGTGTATTTCGATCCAACCTATGTGTGGGAATTCGTTTCGATGGAATCCAAGATCATTTCCCAATTTGGGCACCGAGAGCCTCGAAATGCATATTTAGAAGTATACTTCGACCTAAACATACAAATGCTGTGATCGGATTTTGATGTTATTTCTTCTAACGCGTGTATTTCGATCCAACGTAATTGTAGGCATTCATGTCGATACAATCCGAGGTAGTTGCCTGATTTGCGCACCAATAGGCCGAAATTCAAACTTTGAAAGTATACTTCGTTCTAAACCTAAAAAAGTGCATCAAATCCAAATCGAGGGTTGGATTTTGATGTCGTTTCTTCTAACGCGTGTATTTCGACCAAACCTAATTGTGAGAATTCATTTCGATGGATTCCGAGTTCGTTTCCCTGATTTGGGCACCGAGAGGCCCAAAATTCATGCCTAGAAAACAAACTTCGGCCTAAACCTACAAACGTGCACCAAATCCAAACCTGTGATCGGATTTCGAGGTCATTTGTTCTAACCCATGTATTTCGTTCCAACCTAAGTATGGGAATTCGTTTCGATAGAATCTAAGGTCGTTTCCCCGATTTATGCACCGAGAGGCCGAAATCCATACGTAGAAAGTATACTTCGGCCTAAATGTAAAAAAGCACACCAATTCCAAACCGGGAGTCGGATTTCAATGTCGTTTCTTCTATCGCGTGTATTTCGACCCAATCTAAGTGTGAGAGTTCATCTCGATGGAATCCGAGTTCATTTGCCCGATTTGGGCTTCAAAGGCCGAAATCCATACTTAGAAAATATACTTTTGCCTAAACGTAAAAAAGTGCACCAATTCCAAACCGGGGGTCGGGTTTCAATGCCGTTTCTTCTAACTCATTTATTCGACCAAACCTAAGTCTAGGAATTCGTTTCAATGGAATCTGAGGTCATTTGCCCGATTTGGGCACCGAGAGGCTCGAAATCCGTACATAGACACTACACGTCGTTTCGATAGAATCCGAGGTCGTTTGCTCGATTTACGAACCGAGAGGCCGAAATCCATACTTAGACACTACACTTCCACCTGAAGGTAAAAAAGCGCACCAATTCCAAACCAAGGGTTGGATTTTTCAATGCTATTTCTTCTAACGCGAGTATTTCGACCTAACCTATGTGTGAGAATTCGTTTCGATGGAATCCAAGTTCGTTTCCTCGATTTGGGCACGGAGAAGCCTGAAATTCATACTTAGAAAGTAAACTTCGGCCCAAACCTACAAACGCGCAGCAAATCCAAACCTGTGATCGGATTTCAATATCATTTGTTCCAACCCGTGTTTATCGATCCAGCCTAAGTGGGGGAATCGTTTCAATAGAATCCGAGGTCGTTTCCCCGACTTACGCTACGAGGGGCCGAAATCCAAACTTTGAAAATATACTTCAGCCTAAACGTAAATTCCGCTCCAATTCCAAATCAGGGGTCGGATTTCGATGTCGTTTCTTCTAACGCTTGTATTTCAACCCAACATAAGTGTGGGAAATCTGTGCGTCCCAGCCAATGCAGATCTTCGAAGAGAGATTTTGGATGAAGCACACCGTTCGAAGTACACAGTGCATCCAGGGGGTACAAAGATGTACCGGAACCTCAAGAGTCACTTTTGGTGGCGGAATATGAAGAGGGAGGTTGCAGAATATGTAGCACGATGCTTAGTGTGCCAACAGGTGAAAGCAGAACACATGCGGCCCGCAGGTCTATTACAGTCCCTTCCGATTCCCGAGTGGAAATGGGAGAACATATCCATGGATTTCATAGTTGGCTTGCAAAAGACGGCAAGGGGCTCAGATGCGATATGGGTAGTAGTGGATCGTTTGACGAAGTCCGCTCACTTCTTACCTTACCGATCTACTTTCAACTCTAGTCAGTTAGCCGCTTTGTACATCAAGGAAGTGGTGAGGTTGCACGGAGTGCCCGTTAGTATTGTGTCAGATCGGGATCCAAGATTCACATCACGATTCTGGAAAAGCTTCCAGGAGGCTATGGGTTCCCGACTTGATTTCAGTACCGCTTTTCATCCACCGACGGATGGACAAACCGAGAGAGTGAACCAAGTCATTGAAGACATGCTTCGGGCTTGTATGTTGGATTTCAGAGGCAGTTGGGAAGAGCACTTGCCTTTGGTTGAATTCGCCTATAATAACAGCTATCAGGCAAGTATCCAAATGGCACCGTTTAAGGCCTTGTATGGGCGAAGTTGTAGGTCTCCTCTCTATGGGGATGAGGTAGGAGAAAGGAAATTACTTGGTCCAGAATTGATTGAGCAAACTGCAAACACAGTTAAGATCATTCGGGATCGATTGAAAGCCGCTCAAGATCGGCAGAAAAGTTATGCGGACACGCGCTGTAGGGACTTGGAATTTCAAGTAGGGGATCAAGTTTTTGTGAAAGTATCTCCTAGTAAAGGGATCATGAGATTTGGAAAGCGAGGCAAGCTCAGTCCTCGGTATGTTGGGCCTTTTGAGATTATCACACGAGTTGGTGAGGTTGCTTACAGGGTAGCTCTCCCACCTCACATGGCCGCAGTTCACAACGTCTTCCATGTGTCTATGCTTCGGAAGTACATTGCGGATCCTTCGCATGTCATAGACTTGGAACCGTTGGAGATTCGAGAGGACCTCACCTTGATTGAAAAGCCGGTTCAGATTTTGGATCGAAGAGATCAGGTGCTTCGCAACAAGACAATCCCTTTGGTTCTTGTGCAATGGCAACACCATGCTCGGGAAGAAGCTACATGGGAGCGTGAAGCCGAAGTCAAAGCAAAGTACCCAGAATTAATTGAATGAGTTTTGTGTAGGTTTTGTATATGTGGCTTGTATTTTGTTTTGATTCTGTAATGCATGTCCCGTCCAAATTTCGAGGACGAAATTTTTGTAAGGGGGGGAGGATGTAGAGCCCCAGACTTATTCATGCTCAATACATGGCACTTTCGTTGTCATTTTGCCTTTAAAGAGGTATAATTAATAAATAAGGAGGAAATTGGAAATTCTGAAACGTCAGAAATGTTCCTTTTCGAAGTATGAACCCAACACAAGTTGAATCGTCAAAATCGGACGAACGAGTCAAAAGATATGGCCAAAACAGTCTGGACCTGTAGGCAAACGAGCTCTGGAGAGGCGCTAAGGACGTAGCTCGGTAGGCGCTAAGGAAGTAGCTCGGAAGGCGCTAAGGACGTATCCCGGTTATGCGCTGGGGACGTAGCTCGGAAGGCGCTAAGGACGTAGTTCTAGCTCTGTTAACGTATACGTTGTGCATCCGTTATGCAACAAAAACGGGTATGTTGTACAGCAACAACGGGTACGTTGAACAGCAACAACGGGTACGTTGAACAGCAACAACGGGTACGTTGTACAGCAACAACGGGCACGTTGTACATAAGACAACGGACAACGAGCTCAGCACTATGCACAACGCAACAGACAACGGGTTCGGCACCCTTCACAACGGACGTGTTCAGCACTGTTCACAGCACAACGTGTTGGGCACTGTTCACAGCACAACGTGTTCGGCACTGTTCACAGCACAACGTGTTCGGCACTGTTCACAGCACAACGTGTTCAGCACTATGCATAGCTCAACGTGTTCGGCACTCGTGCTTTACAGAAATTTCAGTAAGGGTATTATGGTCTTTTGGTCGGTTCACTCTTACCTTAAGAGTTTAACCCGAGCCTCTAGGGCATCATTCGACACTTAGAGAGATTGGGAGATAAGAAGAGAGGAGAGGGCGATTCCTAAACCTAGGGTTTCCATTTTGGAGAGAAATCAAGGGGTTTGTGAACCCACACTCAACTCAAGCCCATTTTTCTTCAAGATCAAGGCACAAGCTCGTGAGGAGTCACGATCGTTTTTGGAAGGGGATTTCTTCCTCACTTGATCAAGGTCGGTACTTCTTGCTACCCTCCTAGTTATAGTTCCTCTTTCCCCTTTATTTCTCTTTATTTTCCTTCATTTACACGTGCTATGAGATGGATGGTTGTGAATGGTGAATGGAGATGGAATGGGCGACTGGATGCCAATAGTTGTGTTGTGATGATTATAATGGGGAGGGCATTGTTCCAATAATGAACATACATGTATGATTTGAGCAAAACCCATCTAGAAAAGCATGTTGTAGGGTAAATCGATAATGAACACACCATGTTTGATGAAATGCCAAGGTGAATAAAGTGAGTTGTAATTTAGGAAATGCATGCCTAATAAATTATGGATATTGCTAGGGCCTATGATAGTGTGTTTTCTTGCTTTCCCTAAATGACATGAATATTACATTGCTCAATCATTGATGTTATATGTGTTGTGAAATCACCCAAATGTCATATTTAAATTTAAATGCAAGTATGTACACGGTTCCCACGAGCACGGCATGCATGACATGATTTATCGAGGTTTTCAAGAACATGGTTAGAGGTGGGACATATCCTACGATATGTTTTACCTCGTTTTTCACAAGAAGACAAGAACCAACATTACACGAGGGGTCTCCCCTCACTCACAAGTGTATATCATGAAGAAGGGCCTCCCTTCCCTCGCAAGTACATACATATCATGAAGAAGGGTCTCCCTTCTCTCGCAAGTGCATTGCATAAAGAAGGGTCTCCCTTCCCTCTCAAGGCATCTCTCAAGGATCTCTCACAAGTGTATCTTACAAGTTACATGATCACAAGCAAGCACGCATGACATGCATGACATGACACGTACGACACAACATACAAGATCAAGTAAGACAAACACGACAAGCTTTCAAGTACGAAAAGATATTTCAAGCCAAGTCAAGTGCACGATGTTTTCAAGAGGTTTTATCGGCTTTCTACGAAATCCAAGCATGATTATAAATTGTTTTACTTCCTTGTATGATATGAATTGTTTCGTGCTTTATGTATGCTATCCGTATGCTATGACTGTTGGTTAGTGCTTAGTACCCGCTGAGTATTCCAAGCTCAGCCGTACTTCTCATGTCGGCAGGTTCTGAGGGAGCTGCTGCTCCATTTGATGTTTGTGCTCTTGGTCCATGGGTGGAGGAGGAGTACGTCGAGGAGCCTTTGGAGGAACCTCCATAGAGGGTTACTATTAGGTGGTTGTAGATTCTGAGGGGATTAGCTGTGGGTGAGATGAGAGATATACAGTCATGTTTTTTTGGCGGGTCTGTCCGCACTTTCTTTTGGTTACTTTTGTATAAACTTGGATTTCCATGTGTATATACTTAGAGGTTTGTTAGACTTCCGCTGTGTTTTATAGTTATGTTTCTGCTGTCATCCTCTATTGTATATGCTCTGTGGGTTTTTGCAGGTTGGTTTGTCAAGCAAGTCATGTAAGCCATGATTAGTCGTCCAAAGTTCACTCTAACTCCTAGGGTGGGTTTTGAGTCGCGACAGGGCGTTTCACTCTTTCCTCTTAAGGGTTGCCCGAGCCTTTAGGGTTCATTATCAACACTTAGAGACATTTGAGAGTTAGAGAAAGAAGAGAGGGTTTTCCTAACTTAGGGTTTGCTTTTGGGGAGAAATCAAAGGGGTTTCAAGACCCACAATCACCTCAAGCTTGGATTGCTTCAAGATTCCGATTCAAGCACGCGAGGAGGAGTTTCTCCAAGTTAGGGCAGCGCCTCACGAACGTTTTTGCAGGAGTTTTCTTCCTCATTGTCAAGGTTGGTACCTTTTGCTACCCTCCTAGTTATAGTTCCTCTTTTCCTTTATTATTCTTGGTTTTCCTTCATCTATACATGTGCCATGAGTTGGGATGTGTGGATGTTATGAATGGAGATGGAATTGGCAATTGGATACCGTGCGAATGATGTGATGAGTAAAAAGGGGAAGGGCATTGTACCAATAATAAACACACAAGCGTGTTGGGAATATGAACCCACCTAGAAAAACATGATTTAAGCTTAAATAAATAATGAACACACCCTATGTTTGATGAAATGCCAAGGTGAACAAAACGAAGGATAAATTAAGAAAATGCATGCTTAATTACTTATGAACTTGTTAGGGCTAACGATAGTGTGAGTTCTTGTTTTCCTTAAAATGTCATAAATGCTTATTGTTTAATTTACAACATGCTATATATTGTGAAATCCCCAAATGTCATCTTTAAATTCCAATGCAAGTATGCACACGAATCCACGAGCACGGCATGCATGATATGAATTTACCGAGTCTTTCAAGAATGAGGTTAAGGGGTGGGACATATCCTACGATATGTTTTACCTCGCTTTTCACAAGAAAACAAGAACAAACATTTCACGAGGGGTCTCCCCTCACTCACAAGTGCATAGCATAAAGAAGGGTCTCCCTTCCCTCGCAAGTACATACATACATACATACTATGAAGAAGAGTCTCCCTTCCCTCTCAAGTGCATTGCATAAAGAAGGGTCTCCCTTCCCTCTCAAGGCATCTCACAAGCGCATCTCACAAGTACATCTTACAAGTGTATCTCACGAGTTACATGATCACAAGCAAGCACGCATGACATGCACGACATGACACGATATACAAGAATCAAGCAAGATAGACAAGACGAGTTTTGAAGCACGAAAATGGTACCTTAAGTCAAGTCAAGTGCGCGGTGTTTTCAAGGGTTTTATCGGCTTTTATGAATGCAAGCATGATTATATACTGCTTTACTTTATTATTATGATATGAATTATTCCTGCTTTATATGTGTGAATTGTTTCCTGCTCTATGTATCGCTATCTGTATGCTATGACTGTTGGTTAGTATTTGGTATCCGCTGAGTATTCCATGCTCAGTCGTGCTTCTTATGTCGGCAGGTGATAGCGGAGCGGCTGCTCCTTTTGATGTCTGTGCTCCTGATCCATGGGTGGAGGAGGAGTACGTCGAGGAACCTTTGGAGGAACCTCCGGTAGAGGGCTACTATTAGGTAGTGGTTGTAGATTTTGAGTGATAGAGCTGTGGGTGAGTTGAGAGATGTATATCCATGTATTTTGGCGGGCTTTCCGCACTTTCTTTTGGACTTCTCTTGTGTAATTTGGATCACATATGTATATACATAGAGGTTTGGTTAAGTCTTCCGCTGTGTTATGTTCAAGTATGTTTCCGCAGTTTATATCCTCTTGGTATATGCTCTGTGCGTTTTGCAGGTTGATTTGTCAAGTAAGTCATGCAAGCCATGATTAGTCGTCCAAGATTCACTCTAACTCCTAGGGTTGCGACAAAATCATTTTGATGGAATACGAGGTCGTTTGCTCGATTTGGGCACCGAGATGCTCGAAACTCGTACTTAGAATGTACACCTCGGCCTAAACCAACAAACCCACACCAAATTCAAACTTGTGATCGCATTTCGATGTCATTTCTTTTAACGCGTGTATTTTGACACAATCTAGGTGTGAGAATTCGTCTCGATGGAATCCGAGTTCATTTGCCCAATTTGGGCTTCAAGAGACTGAAATCGATACTCAGAAAATATACTTCTGCCTAAACGTAAAAAAGCGCACGAATTCCAAACCGGGGTCGAATTTCAATGTCGTTTCTTCTAACGCCTTTATTTCGACCAAACCTGATGTGGGAATTCATTTCGATGGAATCCGAGGTCGTTTCCCTGATTTGGCCACCGAAAGGCTTGCAATCCCTAGTTAGAAAGTATACTTCGGCCCAAATTTACAAAAGCGTACCAAATCCAAATCGGGGTTCGGATTTCAATGCCGCTTCTTCTAACACGTGTCTTTTGAGCCAACATATGTGTGGGAAAGCGTTTCGATGAATCCGAGGTCGTTTGTCTTATTTAGGCACCGATAGACCCGAAATTCATATTTAGAAAGTATACTTCGGCCTAAACCTATAAACGCGTACCAAATCCAAACCTGTAATCGGATTTCGAGGTCATTTGATTTGACACGTGTATTTCGATCCAACCTAAGTGTGGGAATTCGTTTAGATGGAATCCAAGATCATTTCCCCAATTTGGGCACCGAGAGGCTCGAAATGAATACTTAGAAAGTATACTTCGGCCTAAACATACAAACGCTGTGATCGGATTTTGAGGTTATTTCTTCTAACGCGTTTTCTCGATCCAACCTAAGTGTGGGAATTCATTTCGATAGAATCCAAGGTTGTTGCCTGATTTCAGCACCGAGAGGCCGAAATTCAAACTTTGAAAGTATACTTCGACCTAAACCTAAAAAAGTGCACCAAATCCAAACCGAGGGTTGGATTTGGATGTCATTTCTTCTAACGCGTGTATTTCAACTAAACCTAATTGTGAGAATTCATTTCGATGGATTCCGAGTTCGTTTCCCTGATTTGGGCACCGGGAGGCCTGAAATTCGGCCTAAACCTACAATCGTGCACCAAATCCAAACCTGTGATCGGATTTCGATGTCATTTGTTCTAACCCATGTATTTCGTTCCAACCTAAGTGTGGGAATTCGTTCCGATCGAATCTAAGGTCGTTTTCCCGATTTACGCACCGAGAGGCCGAAATTCATACTTAGAAAGTATACTTCGGCCTAAATGTAAAAATGAGCACCAATTCCAAACCGAGAGTCGGATTTCAATGTCGTTTATGCTATTGCGTGTATTTTGACCCAATCTAAGAGTCAGAGTTCATCTCGATGGAATCCGAGTTCATTTGCCCGATTTGGGCTTCAAGAGTCCGAAATCCATACTTTGAAAATATACTTATGCCTAAACGTAAAAAAGCGCATCAATTCCAAACCAGGGGTCGGATTTCGATGCCGTTTCTTCTAACGCATGTATTTCGACCGAACTTAAGTATGGGAAATCGTTTCGATGGAATCCGAGGTCGTTTGACCGATTTGGGCACCGAAAGGCTCGAAATCCATACTTACAAAGTATACTTCAGCCTAAACCTACAAACATGCAAAAAATCCAAACCTGTGATCTAATTTCGATGCTGTTTTTTCTGAAACGTGTATTTTGACGGAACCTAAGTGTAGGAATTCGTTTCGATAGTATACTTAGAAAGTACACTTCGGCCTAAACGTAAAAAAGCGCACCAATTCAAAACCGGGGGTCGGATTTCGATGCCATTTCTTCTTACTCATTTATTCGTCCAAACTTAAGTATGGGAATTCGTTTCGATGGAATCCGAGGTCATTTGCCTGATTGGGGCACTGAGAGGCTCGAAATCCGTACATAGAAAGTACACCTCGTCCTAAACCTACAAACCAGCACAAAATCCAAACCTGTGATCGCATTTCAATGTCATTTCAACCAACGCGTGTATTTCAATCCAACCGAAGTGTGGGAATTCGTTTCGATAGAATCCAAGGTGGTTTGCCCAATTTACATAACAAGAGGCCGAAATCCATACTTAGAGACTATACTTCAGTCTAAAGGTAAAAAACGGCACCAAATCCAAACCAAGGGTTGGATTTCAATGCGATTTCTTCTAATGCGTGTATTTCGACCCAACCTATCTGTAAGAATTCGTTTCGAAGGAATCCGAGTTTGTTTCCCCGATTTGGGCACGAAGAAGCCTGAAAATTCAATCTTAGAAAGTAAACTTCGACCCAAACCTACAAACGCGCACAAAATCCAAACCTGTGATTGGAGTTCAATATCATTTGTTCCAACCCGTGTATATCGATCCAGCCTAAGTGGGGGAATTCGTTTCGATAGAATCAGAGGTCGTTTCCCCGATTTATGCTACGAAGGGCCGAAATCCAAACTTAGAAAGTATACTTCAGCTTAAACGTAAATTGCGCTCCAATTCCAAACCAGAGGTCGGATTTCGATGTCGTTTCTTCTAAGGCTTGTATTTCGACCCTACCTAAGTGTGGGAAATCATTTCGATGGAATTCGAGGTCGTTTGCTCGATTTGGGCACCGAGAAGTTCGAAATCCATACTTAGAATGTACACCTCGGCCTAAACGAACAAACCCGCACCAAATTCACACTTGTGATCGCATTTTGATGTCATTTCTTCTAACGCATGTATTTCGACACAATCTAGGTGTGAGAATTCGTCTCGATGGAATCCGAGTTCCTTTGCCCGATTTGGGCTTCAAGAGACCGAAATCAATACTTAGAAAATATACTTCTGCCTAAACGTAAAAAAGCTCACCAATTCCAAATCGGGGTCGGATTTCGATGTCGTTTCTTCAACGCCTTTATTTCGACCAAAACTGAGTGGGGGAATTCGTTTCGATGGAATCCGAGGTCGTTTCCGAAAGGCTTGCAATCCATACATAGAAAGTATACTTCGGCCTAAATCTACAAAAGCGCACCAAATCCAAATTGGGGTTCGGATTTCCATGCCGTTTCTTCCAACATGTGTATTTCGACCCAACATGTGTGGGAAATCATTTCGATGAATCCGAGGTCGTTTGTCTTATTCAGGCATCGATAGACCTGAAATTCATATTTAGAAAGTATACTTCGGCCTAAACCTATAAACGCGTACCAATCCAAACCTGTAATTAGATTTCGCTGTCATTTGATTTGACACGTGTATTTCGATCCAACCTAAGTGTGGGAATTCGTTTCGATGGAATCCAAGATCATTTCCCCAATTTGGGCACCGAGAGGCTCGAAATGCATACTTAGAAAGTTTACTTCGGCCTAAACATACAAACGTTGTGATTGGATTTTGATGTTATTTCTTCTAATGCGTGTATTTCGATCCAACCTAAGTGTGGGAATTCATTTCGATAGAATCCGAGGTTGTTGCCTGATTTGTGCACCGATAGGCCGAAATTCAAACTTTGAAAATATACTTCGTCCTAAACCTAAAAAAGTGCACCAAATCCAAACCGAGGGTTATATTTTGAGGCCGTTTCTTCTAACGCGTGTATTTCGACCAAACCTAATTGTGAGAATTCATTTCAATGGATTCCGAGTTCGTTTCCTTGATTTGGGCACCGAGTGGCCCGAAATTCATGCTTAGAAAGCAAACTTCGGCCTAAACCTACAAACGTGCACCAAATCCAAACCTGTATTCGCATTTCGATATCATTTGTTCTAACCCATGTATTTCGTTCCAAACTAAGGGTGGGAATTCGTTTCGATATAATCTAAGGTCGTTTTCCCGATTTATGCACCGAGAGGCTGAAACCCTTACTTAGAAAGTATACTTCGGCCTAAATGTAAAAAAGCGCACCAATTCCATACCGGGAGTTGGATTTCAATGTCGTTTCTTCTATCGCGTGTATTTCGACCCAATCATAGTGTCAGAGTTCATCTCGATGGAATCCGAGTTCATTTGCCCGATTTGGGCTTCAAGAGGTCGAAATCCATACTTACAAAATATACTTCTGCCTAAACGTAATAAAGCGCACCAATTCCTAACCGGGGGTCAGATTTTGATGGTTTTTTTTTTTTTTTGGGAAGGTAAGCTGGGGTTAGGCAGACCCCAACCAGATATATAAATTAAAAAAGAAAAGGGAATACAACCTAAGGTAATTACAACCCGATCTGTCCTTTTCCAAAATGGATAAAAGTGCAGAGGGAAACTCCCTTGGCAAAAGAACAATAGAGCTATTGAGAATACAAAATTTGGCTAGAAAATCAGCTGCCGAGGTAATTTCTTGTAACGCTTGTATTTCGACCCAACTTAAGATTGGGAAATCGTTTCGATGGAATCCGAGGTCGTTTGCCCGATTTGGGCACCGAAAGGCTCGAAATCCATACTTAGAAAGTATACTTCGGCCTAAACCTACAAACACGCTCAAAATCCAAACCTGTGATCCGATTTCGATGCCGTTTTTTCTAAAACGTGTATTTTGACGCAACCTAAGTGTGGGAATTC
Organism: Tetracentron sinense; assembly: GCA_015143295.1. Taxonomy (NCBI): domain Eukaryota; kingdom Viridiplantae; phylum Streptophyta; class Magnoliopsida; order Trochodendrales; family Trochodendraceae; genus Tetracentron; species Tetracentron sinense. Next base: position 23,646,461 of record CM026553.1, read on the forward strand.
GTTTCAATAGTATACTTAGAAAGTATACTTCGGCCTAAACGTAAAAAAGCGCACCAATTCAAAACCGGGGGTCGGATTTCGATGCCGTTTCTTGTAACGCATTTATTCGACCAAACTTAAGTGTGGGAATTCGTTTCGATGGAATCCGAGGTCATTTGCCTGATTTGGGCATTGAGAGGCTCGAAATCCGTACATAGAAAGTACACCTCGTCCTAAACCTACAAACCGGCAAAAAATCCAAACCTGTGATCGCATTTCAATGTCATTTCAACCAACACGTGTATTTCAATCCAACCAAAGTGTGGGAATTCGTTCCGATAGAATCCAAGGTTGTTTGCCCCATTTATGCAACAAGAGGCCGAAATCCATACTTAGAGACTATACTTCAGCCTAAAGGTGAAAAACCGCACCAATTCCAAACCAAGGGTTGGATTTCAATGCTATTTCTTCTAACGCATGTATTTCGATCCAACCTATGTGTGAGAATTCGTTTCGATGGAATCCGAGTTCGTTTCCCCGATTTGGGCACGAAGAAGCCTGAAATTCATACTTAGAAAGTAAACTTCGACCTAAACCTACAAACACGAACAAAATCCAAACCTATGATCGGATTTCAATATCATTTGTTCCAACCCGTGTATATCGATCCAGCCTAAGTGGGGCAATTCATTTCGATTGAATCCAAGGTCGTTTCCCCGATTTACGCTACGAGGGGCCGAAATCAAAACTTAGAAAGTATACTTCAGCCTAAACGTAAATTGAGCTCCAATTCGAAACCAGGGGTCAGATTTCGATGTCGTTTCTTCTAACGATTGTATTTCGACCCAACCTAAGTGTTAGAAATCATTTCGATGGAATCCGAGGTCGTTTGCTCAATTTTGGCACCGAGATGCTCGAAATCCGTACTTAGAATGTACACCTCGGCCTAAACCAACAAACCCGCACCAAATTCAAACTTGTGATTGCATTTCGATGTCATTTCTTCTAACGCGTATATTTCAACACAATCTAGGTGTGAGAATTCGTCTCGATGGAATCCGAGTTCATTTCCCCGATTTGGGCTTCAAGAGACCGAAATCGATACTTAGAAAATATACTTCTGCCTAAAAGTAAAAAAGCACACTAATTCCAAACCGGGGTCGATTTCAATGTTGTTTCTTCTAACGCATTTATTTCGACCAAACCTGAGTGTGGGATTCGTTTCGATGGAATCCGAGGTCTCACCGAAAGGTTCGCAATCCATACTTATAAAGTATACTTCGGCCTAAATCTACAAAAGCGAACCAAATCCAAATCGGGGTTCAGATTTCCATGCCGTTTCTTCTAACACTTGTATTTGGAGCCAACATATGTGTGGGAAATCGTTTGGATTTGGCACCGATAGACCCAAAATTCATATTTAGAAAGTATACTTCGTGTAGCACCCCGGACTTTTTCATCCTTAATGAATAGCACCTTCGTAGCTAATTGGCCATTTTTGTAGTCTAATTAATAAATAAAGGAGAAATCGAAAATTCCGAAACGTCAGAAATGTGCGTTTTCGAAAGACGAACCCAACGCAAGTTGAATCGTCGAAATCCGACGAGCGAGTCAAAAGATATGGTCAAAACAGTCCAGACATACAGAGAACCGATCGCTCGGTCCAGTCAGCGATCGATCGGTCCATAACCGATCGATCGGTAGCTATCGCGCGGTCAGAAAGTTTGTATGGAGAAATTTTCCAGAGAGTGAAATTTCAACCGATCGCTCGGTTATGAAACCGATCGATCGGTAGGCAACCGATCGATCGGTCATTAACACCGATCGCTCGGTCCTCGCGTTTTACAGAATTTTCACTAAGGGCATTTTCGACATTCGGGTGTTATACCCTTTCTTATATAGGATTACCCGAGCCTTTAGGGCTCATTCTCAACCCTTAGAGTCTTTTGAGAGATAGAGAGAAAGGAGAAGGTTTTCCTAAACCTAGGGTTTCCATTTTGAAGAGAAATCAAAGGGGTTTGAGACCCTAGATCATCCTCAAGCACGTTTTCCTTCAAGATCTCGGCTCAAGCTCAGGTGGAGCTCGTGTTCCAAGCTAGGGCAGCAACTCACGGTCGTTTGGAAGAGGGGTTTCTTCCTCATCTCTTCAAGGTCGGTACTTTTTACTACCCTCCTAGTTATAGCCTCTCATTTCCTTATTTCTTCTTGTTTTCCTTCATATATATATATATATTATGAGATGGGTGGTATGTATGGTAAATGGAGAGGGATGTTGGCGAATGGATGCCGTGTGGATGATGTAATGAATGAATGGGGAAGGGCATAGTACTAATAATAAACATACAAGTGTGATGTGAGTATAACCCACCTAGAAAAGCATGTTGTAGGGTTAATAAATAATGAATGTACCATGTTTGATGAAATGCCAAGGTGAATAAAATGAATGATAAATTAAGAAAATGCATGTTTAAGGTTTATGGAAATTGCTAGGGTTATGATAGTGTGATTGTTCGCTTTCCCTAAATGATATCAATATTAAATTGCCCAAATCATTGATGTTATGTGTTATGAATTACTCAAATGCCATATTTAATTCCAAATGTAAGTATGCACACGACCTCACGAGCACGCATACATGACATGATTTACCGAGGTTTTCAAGAATGGGATTTAGAGGTGGGGCATATCGTACGATATGTTTTACCTCGCTTTTGGCAAGGACAAGACAATCATGCATTTTCATAAGAAGGGTCTCCCTTCCCTCACAAGTGCATACATCACATAAGAAGGGCCTCCCTTCCCTCGCAAGTACATCTCACAAGAACATCTCACAAGTGAAAGGACATGACATGAGCATTTAGGAAGAAGGGTCTCCCTTCCCTCACAAGTAGTTTACTCTTCCAAGCATGATACAAGCAAGCATGACATGGCATGACAAGCATGGGCATTTAGGATGAAGGGTCTCCCTTCCCTCACAAGTAGTTTACTTTCCAAGCAAGCATGACATGGCATGACACGCATGATACGATAGGATAAGACAAACGTGACAAGCTTCCAAGCAAGGAAATGGTATTTTCAGTCAAGTCAAGTGCACGGTATTTTCAAGGGTTTTACCGGCTTTTATGAATTCAAGCATGATTATATACTCCTTTACTTTATTGTCCTGATATGAATTTTTCCTGTTTATATGCATGAATTGTCTCCTGCTTTATATATGCTATCTGTATGCTATGACTATTGGTTAGTATTTAGTACCCACTGAGTATTCCATGCTCAGCCGTACTTCTTATGTCGGCAGGTGATGGCGGAGCAGCTGCTCCATTTGATATCTGTGCTCCGAGCCCTTGGGTGGAGGAGGAATACGTCGAGGAGCCTTTTGAGGAACCTCCAGTTGAGGGTTACCATTAGGTGGTTGTAGATTCTGAGAGGATTAGCTGTGGGTGAGATGAGAGATTTTATCCATGTATTTTGGCGGGTCTGTCCGCACTTTCTTTTGGTTACCTTTTTTTTGTATAAACTTGGACCATATGTATATACTTAGAGGTTTGTTAGACTTCCGCTGTGTTTTATAGTTATGTTTCCGCTATGATGTCCTCTATTGTATATGCTCTGTGGGGTTTTGCAGGTTGGTTTGTCAAGCAAGTCATGTAAGTCATGATTGAGTCGTCCAAGATTCACTCTAACTCCTAGGGTGGGTTTTGGGTCGCGACAGAAGTGGTATCAGAGCTTAGGCTTTAGGTCTCTAGGGTCACTTAGAATCTTATACCACGGCTTGACAAGAGCATATGTTAGGAAACAAGTTAGGAAGGAAGTAAGTCGGGACCGAGTCTGGTTCCAAGTGTAAGACTAAACTTTAGTCTTAGTCTAAAATGGTTGCTTTAACCAAGTACGGGTCCTAGGTACGCTAGAACACTAAAGTATAAGTATAATGTGATGAATACTCTGATTACTTGATGTGATGAATATTAGTGTTATACAACTAATACAGATTGAATTATTGTGAAACGACATTGAAATAAACTGTGTTTTCAAGTGAGACTCATGTGGTGCTATTGTTCTCAGGACTTTAGTCATGAGGCGGGGCACACGGGGTCGTGGACCACACACCAGAGCTTCATCTTCTTCTAGAGATGAGGATGAGCAGCCGGACCTCTCTCAGGTCTTAGGCTCTATTGCTGAGACACTCGCCATCCTGGCGGCTCGGCAAACTATACCGGCATCAGCGGCACCTACTCCACCGCCCGCAGCTCCGGTACATCGTACGGCTGGAGTTGAGGCATTCAGGAGATTGAGGCCTCCATCCTTCCACGGGAGTGTGGACCCTCTTACTGCGGAGGCTTGGATCCTCCAGGTTGAGAAGATATTTGCGGTGCTCTCTCCTACAGAGGAAGAGAAAGTGGCATGGGCAGTTTTTATGCTAGAGGGCGAAGCCCACCATTGGTGGTTGTCCGCATTGAGGACACGGGACTTGACCATGCAAGGTCAACCGTGGACTTGGGAGGAGTTTAAGGACACGTTCTATAAGAAGTATTTCCCGGTTGGAGCTCGGGAAAAGAAAGAGAGAGAATTCATCAACCTTGAGCAAGGTTCGATGTCTGTGGCCGCTTATGAGGCCAAGTTCTCGGAGCTATCACGCTTCGCGACACACATGATTGCCACCGAGGCAATGAAGGCGAGGAGGTTTGAGCAAGGGCTCAAGGATGTCATCATGGAGAAAGTGTCAGTTTTCAGGCACGCCACTTACGCCGAAGTAGTGGATAAGGCCTTATTGGTTGAGGCCAATTCTGAAGCAGTGTCTAAGAAGAGAGAGTTGGCGAGAGGCCAAGCCAGTAGTTCAGCACCTCCAGAGAGGCGGAATCGTACCGGCCCTTATCAGTATACATGGCCAGCACCACCGATGAGGCCGACTTATACGGCCCCAGCACCCCGGCAGTATGTACCCCAGGCACCTCGACCTCAGGCTCTTCCGGCCCCACGGCCAGTTACACCTCAGGCAGCGAGGTATACACCACCTCCGGTCCCTCCAGCCTACACATATGAGGTCTGCACTTCATGCGGCAAAAGGCATCCGGCAGGAGATTGCCGAAGAGCATCTGGTGGATGTTATCATTGCGGTCGCCAGGGCCACATGATCAGGGATTGCCCTAGCCGGCATTTACCAGGCCAGTCTCAGGGTAGTAGGCCCCCGACACGCCCAGCAGGATCATATCAGGCGTCATCTCAGACTACCCGGTCTACACCTCAGTCTCGCCAGGCGAACCAGGGGCGTGTATTTGCTTTGACAGAGGGTGATGCACTTGCATCTGATGATGTGGTGCAAGGTACGCGTTTGGAATTATTTTGTTTTTCATGATTGATATGTTGCGTTTTATTCCTTGTGTACATACTTGGTATGATATATATATATACCTATGTGTATACTCTGTTGATGCATGGATTAACTCCACTAGTTAAAAATTTCAGGAACCCTACTAGTCAATGAGTATTTGGCTCGAGTATTGATTGATACCGGGTCTACTCATTCGTTTGTCTCGCCGAGTTTTTCAGAAGGTTTTTCTGCAGGGCCAAGTCAGCTAGAACCGGAGTTAGCCATTTCGACTCCTCTCGGCAAAACAGTATTGGCAGATAAAGTGTATAGAAATAGTGTGGTCCAAGTTGGAAGCCACGAATTGGCGGTTGATCTCATCGTCCTTGGATTCCAGGACTTCGATGTTATATTGGGAATGGATTGGTTAGCAGCACATCATGGGCATGTAGCTTGCTTTGAGAAAATGGTACTCTTCAAGCCAGTAGGAGGAAAACCATTCCACTTTCGCGGGTTGAAAAGCAGATCTATTGCTCGTTTTGCGGCATTGAGCTTAGCTAACCCCGAGGCAAAGGACTCATCAACTATTCCGGTTGTGAGTGAGTTCCTGGATGTATTTCCAGAGGAGTTGCCAGGATTGCCTCCAGACAGGGAGATTGAGTTTATGATCGAGCTTGCACCAGGCACAGCTCCTGTATTCAGAGCTCCATATAGAATGGCCCCTATTGAACTCAAGGAGTTAAAGACTCAGTTGGAGGAATTGCAAGGCCTTGGCTTCATTCGACCAAGTGTCTCACCATGGGGTGCCCCAGTGTTGTTTGTTAAGAAGAAAGATGGCTCGATGCGGATGTGTGTCGATTACCGGCAATTGAACAAAGTCACTATAAAGAATAGGTATCCCTTGCCTAGGATTGATGACTTGTTCGATCAGTTGAAGGGAGCGAGATTTTTCTCAAAGATAGATCTTCGATCAGGCTATCACCAGTTAAAGATTAAGGCGGAAGATGTTCCCAAAACTGCTTTCAGGACTCGGTATGGACACTACGAGTTCTTGGTGATGCCTTTTGGACTCACGAACGCGCCGGCAGCCTTTATGGATTTGATGAACCGGGTGTTCAGACCATACCTAGATCGGTGCGTGATTGTATTTGTTGATGACATTTTGGTCTATTCCCAGAACCGGGAAGATCACATACGCGACCTTCGCCTTGCATTGGAAATGTTAAGAGAGCACAAGCTATACGCCAAAATTAGCAAGTGTGAGTTTTGGTTGGAAGAGGTGGCATTCCTAGGCCACGTTGTTTCTGCGGAAGGCATCTCTGTTGATCCGAAGAAGATAGAAGCTGTTATGAGTTGGGCGAGGCCCAAGAGTGTTACTGAGATACGCAGCTTTCTTGGGCTGGCAGGCTACTACAGGAGATTTGTAGAGGGTTTCTCTAGCCTTGCAGCACCGCTTACTCACCTGACAAGGAAGAATGCGAAGTTTGTTTGGAGCGACAAGTGTGAGATCAGTTTCACGGAACTGAAGAAGAGGCTTACTACAGCTCCTGTCCTTACAGTACCATCTGGACCTCTTGGGTATGAGGTGTACAGTGATGCCTCACACGTTGGACTTGGATGTGTGCTTATGCAACACCAGAAAGTCATTGCCTATGCATCAAGGCAGTTGAAGGAGCATGAAAAGAACTATCCTACGCACGACTTGGAGCTTGCGGCGGTCGTGTTTGCACTTAAGATTTGGCGTCATTACCTTTATGGGGTGGAGTTCTATGTGTTCACTGATCACAAGAGTCTCAAGTATCTCTTTTCCCAAAAGGAGTTGAATCTAAGGCAAAGGCGTTGGATGGAATTTCTGAAGGACTATGATTGTACCATTCAATACCACCCGGGTAAAGCAAATGTAGTGGCTGATGCTTTGAGTAGAAGACCTCCGGGGTTATTAGCATGCATGTTAGTGCAGGAATGGAAGCTACTTGAAGACTTGGCAAATCTGGACATTAGTGTGAATGACTCTGTCCGTAGTCCTATCTTGGCAAATGTCACGGTTCGGCCATACATTATAGATTTGATCCAAGAATACCAAGCCACGGATGCTGAATTGTTGGCTTATCGGGACAAGGAAGTTGCTAAAGGTAGTGAGGACTTCTCTCTCACTAGCCGAGGTGCTATCACATTCAAGGGAAGGCTGTGTGTTCCTGCCAATGCAAATCTTCGGAGGGAGATTATGGATGAAGCCCACCGGGCAAAGTACACTGTGCATCCAGGGGGTACGAAGATGTACCGGAACCTCAAGAGTCACTTTTGGTGGCGGAATATGAAGAGGGAAGTTGCGGAATATGTAGCACGGTGCTTGGTATGCCAACAGGTGAAAGCAGAACACATGCGGCCCGCAGGTCTATTACAGTCCCTTCCGATTCCCGAGTGGAAATGGGAGAACATATCCATGGATTTCATAGTTGGCTTGCCAAAGACGGCAAGGGGTTCAGATGCGATATGGGTAGTAGTGGATCGTTTGACGAAGTCCGCTCACTTCTTGCCTTACCGAACTACTTTCAACTCTAGTCAGTTAGCTGCTTTGTACATCAAGGAAGTGGTGAGGTTGCACGGAGTGCCTGTCAGTATTGTGTCGGATCGGGATCCAAGATTCACTTCACGATTCTGGAAAAGCTTTCAGGAAGCTATGGGTTCCCGACTCGATTTCAGCACCGCTTTTCATCCGCAGACGGATGGACAAACCGAGAGAGTGAACCAAGTCATTGAAGACATGCTTCGGGCTTGTATGATGGATTTCAGAGGCAGTTGGGAAGAGCACTTGCCTTTGGTTGAATTCGCCTACAATAACAGCTATCAGGCAAGTATCCAAATGGCACCATTTGAGGCCTTGTATGGGCGAAGTTGTAGGTCTCCTCTCTATTGGGATGAGGTAGGAGAAAGGAAATTACTTGGTCCAGAATTGATTGAACAAACTGCAAACACAGTTAAGATCATTCGGGATCGATTGAAAGCCGCTCAAGATCGCCAGAAAAGTTATGCGGACACGCGCCGTAGGGACTTGGAATTTCAAGTAGGGGATCAAGTTTTTGTGAAAGTATCTCCTAGCAAAGGGATCATGAGATTTGGCAAGCGAGGCAAGCTCAGTCCTCGCTATGTTGGACCGTTTGAGATTATCACGCGGGTTGGTGAAGTTGCTTATCGAGTAGCTCTCCCACCTCACATGGCCGCGGTTCACAACGTTTTCCACGTGTCTATGCTTCGGAAGTACATTGCGGACCCTTCGCATGTACTAGAATTGGAACCGTTGGAAATTCGAGAAGATCTCACGTTGGTTGAGAAGCCGATTCACATATTGGATCGAAGAGATCAAGTGCTTCGCAACAAGACTATCCATTTGGTCCTAGTGCAATGGCAACACCATGCTCGGGAAGAAGCTACATGGGAGCGTGAAGCCGAAGTCAAAGCGAAGTACCCAGAAATATTTGAATGAGTTTTTGTATAAGTTTGTATATGACTTGTAATTTTCTTGTTGATTTGTAATGCAAGTAGCGTCTAAATTTCGAGGACGAAATTTTTGTAAGGGGGGAAGAATGTAGCACCCCGGACTTTTTCATCCTTAATGAATAGCACCTTCGTAGCTAATTGGCCATTTTTGTAGTCTAATTAATAAATAAGGAAGAAATTGGAAATTCCGAAACGTCAGAAATGTTCGTTTTCGAAGTACGAACCCAACGCAAGTTGAATCGTCGAAATCCGACGAGCGAGTCAAAAGATATGGTCAAAACAGTCCAGACATACAGAGAACCGATCGCTCGGTCCAGTCAGCGATCGATCGGTCCATAACCGATCGATCGGTAGCTATCGCGCGGTCAGAAAGTTTGTATGGAGAAATTTTCCAGAGAGTGAAATTTCAACCGATCGCTCGGTTATGAAACCGATCGATCGGTAGGCAACCGATCGATCGGTCATTAACACCGATCGCTCGGTCCTCGCGTTTTACAGAATTTTCACTAAGGGCATTTTCGACATTCGGGTGTTATACCCTTTCTTATATAGGATTACCCGAGCCTTTAGGGCTCATTCTCAACCCTTAGAGTCTTTTGAGAGATAGAGAGAAAGGAGAAGGTTTTCCTAAACCTAGGGTTTCCATTTTGAAGAGAAATCAAAGGGGTTTGAGACCCTAGATCATCCTCAAGCACGTTTTCCTTCAAGATCTCGGCTCAAGCTCAGGTGGAGCTCGTGTTCCAAGCTAGGGCAGCAACTCACGGTCGTTTGGAAGAGGGGTTTCTTCCTCATCTCTTCAAGGTCGGTACTTTTTACTACCCTCCTAGTTATAGCCTCTCATTTCCTTATTTCTTCTTGTTTTCCTTCATATATATATATATATTATGAGATGGGTGGTATGTATGGTAAATGGAGAGGGATGTTGGCGAATGGATGCCGTGTGGATGATGTAATGAATGAATGGGGAAGGGCATAGTACTAATAATAAACATACAAGTGTGATGTGAGTATAACCCACCTAGAAAAGCATGTTGTAGGGTTAATAAATAATGAATGTACCATGTTTGATGAAATGCCAAGGTGAATAAAATGAATGATAAATTAAGAAAATGCATGTTTAAGGTTTATGGAAATTGCTAGGGTTATGATAGTGTGATTGTTCGCTTTCCCTAAATGATATCAATATTAAATTGCCCAAATCATTGATGTTATGTGTTATGAATTACTCAAATGCCATATTTAATTCCAAATGTAAGTATGCACACGACCTCACGAGCACGCATACATGACATGATTTACCGAGGTTTTCAAGAATGGGATTTAGAGGTGGGGCATATCGTACGATATGTTTTACCTCGCTTTTGGCAAGGACAAGACAATCATGCATTTTCATAAGAAGGGTCTCCCTTCCCTCACAAGTGCATACATCACATAAGAAGGGCCTCCCTTCCCTCGCAAGTACATCTCACAAGAACATCTCACAAGTGAAAGGACATGACATGAGCATTTAGGAAGAAGGGTCTCCCTTCCCTCACAAGTAGTTTACTCTTCCAAGCATGATACAAGCAAGCATGACATGGCATGACAAGCATGGGCATTTAGGATGAAGGGTCTCCCTTCCCTCACAAGTAGTTTACTTTCCAAGCAAGCATGACATGGCATGACACGCATGATACGATAGGATAAGACAAACGTGACAAGCTTCCAAGCAAGGAAATGGTATTTTCAGTCAAGTCAAGTGCACGGTATTTTCAAGGGTTTTACCGGCTTTTATGAATTCAAGCATGATTATATACTCCTTTACTTTATTGTCCTGATATGAATTTTTCCTGTTTATATGCATGAATTGTCTCCTGCTTTATATATGCTATCTGTATGCTATGACTATTGGTTAGTATTTAGTACCCACTGAGTATTCCATGCTCAGCCGTACTTCTTATGTCGGCAGGTGATGGCGGAGCAGCTGCTCCATTTGATATCTGTGCTCCGAGCCCTTGGGTGGAGGAGGAATACGTCGAGGAGCCTTTTGAGGAACCTCCAGTTGAGGGTTACCATTAGGTGGTTGTAGATTCTGAGAGGATTAGCTGTGGGTGAGATGAGAGATTTTATCCATGTATTTTGGCGGGTCTGTCCGCACTTTCTTTTGGTTACCTTTTTTTTGTATAAACTTGGACCATATGTATATACTTAGAGGTTTGTTAGACTTCCGCTGTGTTTTATAGTTATGTTTCCGCTATGATGTCCTCTATTGTATATGCTCTGTGGGGTTTTGCAGGTTGGTTTGTCAAGCAAGTCATGTAAGTCATGATTGAGTCGTCCAAGATTCACTCTAACTCCTAGGGTGGGTTTTGGGTCGCGACACTTCGGCCTAAACCTATAAACGCGTACCAAATCCAAACCTTTAATCGGATTTCGATGTCATTTGATTTGACACGAGTATTTCGATCCAACCTAACTTTGGGAATTCGTTTCGATGGAATCCAAGATCATTTCCCCAATTTGGGCACCGAGAGGCTCGGAATACATACATAGAAAGTATACTTCGGCCTACACATACAAACGCTGAGATCGGATTTTCATGTTATTTCATCTCACGCGTGTATTTCGATCCAACCAAAGTGTGGGAATTCATTTCGATAGAATTCAAGGTTGTTGCCTGATTTGCGCACCGAGAGGCCGAAATTCAAAATTTGAAGGTATACTTCGTCCTAAACCTAAAAAAGTACACCAAATCCAAACCGAGGGTTGGATTGTGATGTCGCTTCTTCTAACGCGTGTATTTCGACCAAACCTAATTGTGAGAATTCATTTCGATGGATTCCGAATTCGTTTTGCTGATTTGGGCACCGAGAGGCCCGAAATTCTTGCTCAGAAAGCAAACTTCGGCCTAAACCTACAAACGTGCACCAAATCCAAACCTGCGATCGGATTTCGATGTCATTTGTTCTAACCCATGTATTTCGTTCCGACCTAAGTGTGGGAATTTGTTTCGATAGAATCTAAGGTCGTTATCCCGATTTACGCACCGAGAGGCCGAAATAGATACTTAGAAAGTATGCTACGGCCTAAATGTAAAAAAGCGCACCAATTCCAAACCGGGAGTCGGATTTTAATGCCGTTTCTTCTATCGCATGTATTTCAACCCAATCTAAGTGTGAGAGTTCATCTCGATGGAATCCGAGTTCATTTGCCCGATTTGGGCTTCAAGAGGCCGAAATCCATACTTAGAAAATATTTTTTTTTGGGAGATACTTAGAAAATATACTTCTGCCTAAACGTAAAAAAGCGCACCAATTCCAAATCGGGGGTCGGATTTCGATGCCGTTTCTTCTAACGCTTGTATTTCGACCCAAGTTAAGTATGAGAAATCGTTTCGATGGAATCCGAGGTCGTTTGCCCGATTTGGGCACCGAAAGGCTTGAAATCCATACTTAGAAAGTATACCTCGGTCTAAACCTACAAACACGCTCAAAATCCAAACCTATGATCCCATTTCGATGCCGTTTTTTCTAAAACGTGTATTTTGACGCAACCTACGTGTGGGAATTCGTTTCTATTATATACTTAGAAAGTATACTTCGACCTAAACGTAAAAAAGCGCACCAATTCAAAACCAGGGGTCAGATTTCGATGCCGTTTCTTGTAACGCATTTATTCGACCAAACCCAACTGTGGGAATTCGTTTCGATGGAATCCGATGTCATTTGCCCGATTTGGGCACTGAGAGGCTCGAAATCCATGCATAGAAAGTACACCTCGCCCTAAACCTACAAACCCACATAAAATCCAAACCTGTGATCGCATTTCAATGTCATTTCAACCAACGTGTGTATTTCAATCCAATTGAAGTGTGGGAATTCGTTTCGATAGAATCCGAGGTCGTTTGCCCAATTTACGCACCGAGAGGCCGAAATGCGTACTTAGAGACTATACTTCCGCCTAAAGGTAAAAAAGCCCACCAATTCCAAACCAAGGGTTGGATTTCAATGCTATGTCTTCTAACGCGTGTATTTCGACCCAACCTATGTGTGAGAACTCGTTTCGATGGAATCCGAGTTCGTTTCAACGATTTGGGCACGGAGAAGCCTGAAATTCATACTTAGAAAGTAAACTTCGGCCCAAACCTACAAACGCGCACCAAATCCAAACCTGTGATTGGATTTCAATATCATTTGTTCCAACCCGTGTATATCGATCCAGCCTAAGTGGGGGAATTCGTTTCTATAGAATCCGAGGTCGTTTCCCCAATTTACGCTACGAGGGGCCGGAATCCAAACTTAGAAAGTATACATCAGCCTAAACGTAAATTGCGAACCAATTCCAAACCTGGGGTCTGATTTTGATGTCGTTTCTTCTAACGCTTGTATTTCAACCCAACCTATGTGTGGGAAATCATTTCGATCGAATCCGAGGTCGTTTGCTCGATTTGGGAACCGAGAAGCTCAAAATCCGTACTTAGAATGTACACCTCGGCCTAAACCAACACACCTGCACCAATTTCAAACTTGTGATCGCATTTCGATGTCATTTCGTCTGAAGCTCGTATTTCGACACAATATAGGTGTGAGAATTCGTCTCGATGGAATCCGAGTTCATTTGCCCGATTTGGGCTTTAAGAGACCAAAATCGGTACTTAGAAAATATACTGCTGCCTGAACGTAAAAAAGCACACCAATTCTAAACCGGGGTCAGATTTCGATGTCGTTTCTTCTAACGCCTTTATTTCGACCAAACCTGAGTGTGGGAATTCATTTCAATGGAATCCGGTCATGCACATTGACACTTTATAATTGTTATCTAGAACCCATGATGCTTTGTATGACAAATAGTCCATCATATGGATGAATGAACCATCTAAAGCCCATTGATGTTAAAAATGACCTTTGTACCCTTGGATTAGATCCATTAAAATTTCTAGGGCTAGTAGGAGTTCATTGGAATTAGTTTGATCTAATTAAAACAAAATTTGATTTATTATCATGTGATGATTTTGTATATTACTTTATACATATGATACAATGATAAATATTTTGAATGCTTTTTATATATACATTAGATGTATAATTTGTTCATAATATTTTGTTTTCCCTCAAGAAAAATATTAAGTGAATTAAATGGGCTAATCTATCCTACGGGATAATGTTGCCCTATGACTAGGAATTTATTAGCTTGAGTCTTGTCTCTCTGACAGGAATTGGACATAATTCAGTCTAAATTAAACTCCTATTGCTTTATTTCTATAGTAGATAGGAATGTGTATGGCCTAATTGGGAGTGTCAACTAGCATTACAACTGAGAATAATGAGTTTCACTTAACCAAGGAACATGACGGCTAACACAATGACAGTTATGTTGTCCTTGGAGGTCAAAGAAAATTGGAAATCACTGATTTACATAAGGAGTTATGCATGAGATGTTCAGTGATGGATAACTACTATCCACCTTATAGTGCATGTGTGGTACTATCCTAGCATGGAAGATTACATGTGTATTATAAGGCACCCAATGCTCATCAGAAATATGAAGTAACATATTTCCTAATTTTATAGATTGAGGGGTCTATGAAATTTGATTGAATGATGAGCAATATCATCAAAGATTGAAAGGCCAGATCTAATGATATTATTATGTGTGAAATAGTATGATGTATGTTTTATTGTCATGTCATTCTATAACCACCTTACCAAGACTTGAATGAGAATCTCTTGACCAGTTCAAAGTGTTTGGAATGGAAAAGGAATCTCAAGTTTGTGCTTGTCATCTAAAGAATTGCCCAAGTTCTCACTACTAAAGTTAAATCTCATTCGAGATGTTTACTAAATACTATAGGGCTGCTAGGCAGCCTACTATATAAAAGGACAAGTGGACACCAAGTTAACTAGGGAAACCCAGTCATAAAGAATATGATAGAGATCATTGGATTCATAAATCCCAGTTCTTGGTGCTGAGATAAATTGAAATGGATATGATTCTCGACAAACTCCCGGAATCCTTTAATATGGTTATGTTGAACATGTAGGAAATCAGATTGTCTGAAATCCCACATGTTGCATATGGCTAAGAACCTTTGAAGAGTTCAATACTACTTGCAAAGATGTTCAAAATAGTTGGATTTTCGAAATCCCGAGCATTTATGCAAAGAAAAGAAATCCAAGATTTTTCATTGGAAATATATTCTGGTAGTATGAACAAGGGCTCTTCTGAGAAGAAAGGAAAGTATAAGGATTGTGCTTCATGGTGAAGCAATTGGTCATAAGATTCAGGACAAACCTTTGGATGGATTGTCCAGCTTATATACTCATCAAGTCCAATTAATTGTTAGAACCTCCAACTCCTAATGCTTAGTATGATCTTGCATAAGTGCAATAGTTGCATGTTTGTTAAGGAGAAGGAGAAATCCGAGTAGATAAAACTTCTACTTGGGAATTGGACAAAAGTTGGATGATCGTAATTATATGAATCTTCCATTAAGAGGTAGCTAACTTTATTTCACATTATTTGAAAAGTTCAAGGAATTCCGCAATGAAATAAAGCAAAAGCTAGGTAAGTCTTTCATGATTGGAAAGAGTACATCTTAATAGAAATTTCATAATTTACCGTCATTACATCTTGTCTCAGATAATTCCCATAACAAACCATAGCATGATGATGTTGTTAAATCAAATTATATTGGATATGATTTGGTGGAAGATGAGCTTGGGATTCACATTAAAGACATTTAGTCTCTATTCCTGGATAACAAAAGATATTTGTAAACAGGAATATAAGTTTCCTAGTAGAGAAACTGAATCTAGAATTGTTCTAGAAGCGGAAGCCCAATAGACCAATAACTATGAGAATTGATAAAGATCAACTCTCTACTCTCACTATACCTAAATAGTACACTAGATCCCACATGTCCCAGAATCTGTAGTTAGACTAACTTTTATTCTGGTGAAGTAATCAAACTGTTTGATTTTCATCTAAAAATGAAAGTATCATTTGTGTGCAAATTGGTTAGTGGGAGCATAATTACTTTTCTAGCTCTATGCAAAGATAATATTCTTTTCATTGTGAATGAAGTATGACTATTATTCTTCTCTTAGATTTGATCTAGCAATTTTGTAATGAACGACAAAAACTTTGACAACATGTTTTCTTAATCCTAAATGGTTTAGAGACAAAAGGAAAATGATATTGTTATTCTCCCAATAATAATAATGTTTTTGCGCAAGTAAGATTCCAAGAAAAGAGTTTCTACCTTTATGGAATGGAATCTGTTTCTCTTAGATATGTGATATCATAAAACAATATATTAGTACTATTCCGAATATTCATTACATGTTGATGTGATAAGATATCGGTCAGATTAGTCCGGAGCATTGCACAATAGTAAAGCACAAGCATATTAACTTTTGAAAATGACTGTTGGACAATATCATTTTTATTTAGTCTTTTAAGACTGTGGTTATCAATAATAAATTGGCAAGAGTTGCAAGTGTTATATTGTATCACTACAATAGTTGTGGTAAAGCAAACATGACAGACCCATGTATATTAATTTATGCTTCAGCTAGTGTTTGAGAAACATCACTGAGAAGATGGGCATTACATCTAATTGGCTTAGAGTGCAAGTGAGAGATTGTTGGACATATATGTCCTCAAAAGCCAATAAGAGACTTTTCTATGTTGACTAGACAAGCATCACATTCACACAACAAACTATAAAGGGTATTTATATTAATTACTGTCTCATATGATGATGACATAAAGTTCCATAGGTAACATTGTAGGAAAATCATGCAAAGGTTGCGAGGAGATATGATTTTCCAGTTCCTTGTAAACCTAATATTATTCGAAGCCTCTAGAATACTAGTTGGCCGCCGTACTTCATCATGGCTTGCACATGTATAGTTCTATGAGATAGTGTGATGAATCTCATTAATAGAGAGTGGTGACTCTTGACTAACATGTGAGTATATGTAGCAAGTATATAATACTAAACGGGGTCACTAGTGGATACCCTATGGAATACACTGTCAGATTGTATTAGGGTTATCCATTTGACAAATTGTCCTTAGATATGAGAGGTTAACATCTTCTCAGACATCTGTCTATATGGCTTTGATGTGCCAATTCGGCAATGTCTAATACACAGGACTAACTCCGGGTACGTTGGGTCATGTACACAATGTTTGGAGAAGTGTGTAAACACTCAATTAGGAATCCACAACTCCTTAATTGGAGATAATGATATCAAGGTGATACTTGTTGAACTGAACTGTTAAATCCAGTATTGGTGTTTTTCGGTAAAATGGCTTTTATCGAAATTGATATTTTTAATATGGAAAAGTATATATAAATATATATGTCAGTTTTTTCTAATGTTTCTTCAAAAGTGTATTAGAGGTTCAGTTCAATGAAAAAGTAATCATGAGAAAGGTAGGGACTAAGACAGTGGAATTGTTCCAATCTCGGAAGCTTACAAGTGATATCGGAATGTGGAAGGATTTATTTGTAAATATATTGTGAGATGGTACTTACAAGCAATTCTCTAATTTCTAGAGGTTAATCACATTGTGTTAATGGACATTAATTGTGATTGGTGGAAGTCCAGGGATATAAATAAAATTCTATAATCCTAATGGAGTTTTAGGATAGATGTTTCCTAGTAACAATGTTTTAACCAAAAGATTGAGTACTTGGTCCCACAACCGGAAATAGGAGATCCCTTTAGATTCCACACACAAGGACCTTCTTAAAGTATTT
The DNA here is from genome assembly GCA_015143295.1 of Tetracentron sinense. Taxonomy (NCBI): domain Eukaryota; kingdom Viridiplantae; phylum Streptophyta; class Magnoliopsida; order Trochodendrales; family Trochodendraceae; genus Tetracentron; species Tetracentron sinense. The sequence continues at coordinate 23,663,991 of CM026553.1, forward strand.
AATTTAATTTATAATTTAATTAATTAATTTCTCTAAGTAATCACTATATAGTATAGTGAAGCTCTAAAAGGTGGAATCACATTGGATGTGAAAAACCAAATCGGTAGGACCCATTGGAAATTATTATAAAAGAATAATTCAAGTGACGAAAAGGGTTTTGGAAACCCTTTAGGAGTGTGGAGTGGGGCCCACTTAGGGTGGGACTCCCACTTCAAGGAGGAATAATAATTGTTATTATTTTAATTAGTTTCTAATAACTATTATCCTTATTAGACAAGGATTCTATTAGTTTCTTACTAATCAAGGAATCTTAATTGGATAAAGATAAGATTAGTAGGACACTAATGGATAAGGTTAGTTTCTATCAATGATTAATCTTAATTAATTAGGAGAAATCAAGAATAGAAAGAATTGAGGAATCCTTATTGGATGAGGATTAGGAGTCTTGAGTTATATATAGAGGTGGAAGTCTAAGGCTTGTGACATAAGAAAATTTCCAGATTTTTGGATCTCTCTCTCTCCTCAAACCTCACACCCAAGCCTCCCTTTCTCTAGTGGTGTACGGTCACCTGTCGCGACCCAAAACCCACCCTAGGAGTTAGAGTGAACTTTGGACGACTAATCATAGCTTACATGACTTGCTTGACAACCCAACCTGCAAAAACCCACAGAGCATATACAATAGAGGATGACAGCGGAAACATAACTATAAAACACAGCGGAAGTCTAACAACCTCTAAGTATATACACATGGTCCAAGTTTAATACAAAGAAATCAAAACAAAGAAAGTGCGGACATGCCCGCCAAAATACATGGATATAATCACTCATGCTCACCCACAGCTACTCCACTCAGAATCTAACACCACCTACTGATAACCCTCTACGGGAGGTTCCTCCAAGGGCTCCTCGACGTACTCCTCCTCCAACCATGAACCAGGAGCACAAACATCAAATGGAGCAGCAGCTCCCTCAGAACCTGCCGACATAAGAAGTACGGCTGAGCATGGAATACTCAGCTGGTACTAAATACTAACCAACAGTCATAGTATACAGATAGCATACATAAAGTAGGAAACAAATTTCATATATAGAACAGGAACAATTTATATCATGCAAGGAAGTAAAGCAATTTATATTCATGCTTGCATTCAAAAAGACTGATAAAACCCTTGAAAACATCGTGCACTTGACTTGAAATACCCTTTGCGTGATTAGGAAACTTGTTAACCATGTCACACTTGTCATGCTTGCATCATGCGTGCCATGTCATGTCATGCGTGTCATGCGAGTATCATGCTTGCTTGTTCATAATTTAAACATGTTCACATGCCTAGTTGCCGTTCATAGTCCGTCGCAACTAGTACCCTATATGCAGATGGGTATGCCTAGTTGCCGTTCATAGCCCGTCGCAACTAGCTTCCATGCATGTAATGCCATGCAGAGTTATGCGTGTCATGTGATGCTATGCTATGCGTGTCATGCCATGCTATGCTATGCGAGTCATGCGATGCTATGCATGTCATGCGAGGGGATGGGAGACCTTTCCCTATGAAATGCATGATTGTCTTGCCCTTGTCAAAAGCAAAGTGAAACATATCTTAGGATATGCCCCACCTCTACGTCCCATATTTAAAACATCGGTAAATCACGTCATTTCATGCGTGCTCGTGAGATCGTGTGCATACTTGCATTTGGAATTAAATATGGCAATTTGGGGTAATTCAGAAAGCATAGCATATAACAATTTAAGTGAGTAATAATCTACACATTTTAAGAAATGTAAGAAACACACTATCATGAACCCTAACAAATTTCAAGAGCAATTAAGCATGGGTTCCCTTAATTTATCATTTATTTTGTTCACCTTGGCATTTCATCAAACATGGGGTGTGTTCATTATTTAATTAAACCTAGATCATGCTTTTCTAGGTGGGTTATGCTCACATCACACTTGTATGTTCATTATTAGTACAATGCCCTAGCTTGGGGAAAGTGCTCCTCACGAGCTTGAACCTTGATCTTGAAGAAAAACCGGACTTGAAGTGATCTAGGGTCTCAAAACCCCTTTGATTCTTCTCCAAAAGCAAAACCCTAGCTTAGGAAACCCTTTCTCCTCTCTTCTAATCCCCCAAATCCTCTAAGTGTTGAGAATGAGCCCTAAAGGCTCGGGTTAAACTCTTAAGGTAAGAGTGAACCGACCAAAAGACCATAATACCCTTACTAAAATTTCTGCAAAAACACGAGTGCCGAACACGTTGAGCTGTGAATAGTGCCAAACACGTTGTGCTGTGAATAGTGCCGAACACGTTGTGCTGTGAAGGGTGCCGAACCCGTTGTCACGTTGTGTTGTGCATAGTGCTGAGCTCGTTGTCCGTTGTCTTATGTACAACGTGCCCGTCGTGAGCTGTACAACGTACACGTTGTTTGCTGTACAACGTACCCGGTTGTCTGTTGCACAACGGATGCACAACGTATACGTTATCAGAGCTAGAGCTACGTCCTTAGCGCCTTCCGAGCTACGTCCTTAGTGCCTTCCGAGCTACGTCCTTAGTGCCTTCCGAGCGACGTCCTTAGTGCCTTCCGAGCTACGATTGCCTGCAGGTCCAGACTGTTTTGGCCATATCTTTTGACTCGTTCGTCCGATTTTGACGATTCAACTTGCGTTGGGTTCGTACTTCGAAAAGGAACATTTCTGGCGTTTCGAAATTTCCAATTTCTTCCTTATTTATTAATTATACCTCTTTAAAGCAAAATGGCAACGAAAGTGTCATGCATTAAATGTGAAAAGGTCCGGGGGCTCTACATCACCCCTCTCCCCTTGCTTCTCTTGTGTGTTCTAAGTTTTGAATAATCAAGAAAAGAAGATCAAGGATCTCGATCATGAAGAAAGGTTCTTTATAATAAAAGATTGGATCTTTTATTCAAGATTCCTAGAGTTGGAAATTTGGAAGGACCATTAGCTTCCATTAGAGAAAGCTTTAAAGGAAAAAGAAGGTTCGTGTGAATCGACAGGAGACTTGACACTTGTGAAGTTTTGTGAGTAATATTCTTATGTGGATTTGACTTAACAATTTCAAAGTCGCAATGATGATTGTGATTTTTAACCTTCATTGAATAAAATCAATTAGAATCTTAGTCAGATCTTGGGATTCGATGTATGCCCCCCAAGAACTGTGTTTCGAAATTTAAAAAGAGGCATACTATCACATATTTGTGGGAAATCGTTTCGATGAATCCGAGGTCGTTTGTCATATTTAGGCTCTGATAGGCCCGAAATTCATACTTAGAAAGTATACTTCAGCCTAAACCTATAAACGCATACCAAATCCAAACCTGTGATCGGATTTCGATGTCATTTGATTTCTCGCATGTATTTCGATCCAACCTAAGTGTGGGAATTCGTTTTGATGGAATTTCAGATGAATTCCCCAATTTGGGAACCGAGAGGCTCGAAATGCATACTTAGAAAGTATACTTCGTCCTAAACCTATAAAAGTGCACCAAATCCAAACCGAGGGTTGGATTTTGATGCCATTTCTTCTAACGCGTGTATTTGGACACCGAGAATCCGAATTCGTTTCCCTGATTTGGACACCGAGAGGCCCGAAATTCATGCTTAGAAAGCAAACTTCGGCCTAAACCTACAAACGTGCACCAAGTCCAAACCTGTGATTGGATTTCGATGTCATTTATTCTAACCCGTGTATTTTGATCCAACCTAAGTGTCGGAATTCGTTTCGATAGAATCTGAGGTCGTTTTCCCGATTTTCACACCGAGTGGCCGAAATCCAAACTTAGAAAGTATACTTCAACCTAAACGTAAAAAAGTGCTCCAATTCCAAACCAGAATTGGATTTCAATGTTGTTTCTTCGAACGCTTGTATTTCGACCAAAACTGAGTGTGAGAATTCGTTTTGATGAAATCTGTGGCCGTGTCCCTGATTTGGGCACCGAGAGGCTCAAAATCCATACTTAGAAAGTATACTTCTGCCTAAACCTACAAACGCGCACAAAATCTAAACCGGGGGTTGGATTTCGATACCGTTTCTTCTAACGCTTGTATTTCGACCCAAGTTAAGTATGGGAAATCATTTCAATGGAATCCGATGTCGTTTGCCCGATTTGGGCACCGAAAGGCTTGAAATCCATACTTCGAAAGTATACTTCGGCCTAAACCTGCAAACATGCACAAAATCCAAACTTGTGATCCTATTTCGATGCCGTTTCTTCTAAAGTGTATATTTTGACGCAACCTAAGTGTGGGAATTCATTACTATATAATCTGAGGTTGTTTGCTCGATTTGGGCACCAAGAGGCCGAAATCCATACTTAGAAAGTATACTTTGGCGTAAACGTAAAAAAGCAACCAATTCAAAACCGGGGGTCGGATTTCGATGTCATTTCTTCTAACGCGTGTATTCGACCAAACCTACGTGTGGGAATTCTTTTTGATGGAATCCGAAGTCGTGTCCCCGATTTGGGCACCGAGAGGCTCGAAATCCATACTTAGAAAGTATACCTTGCCCTAAACCTATAAACTGGCACAAAATCCAAACCTGTAATCGCATTTCGATGTCATTTCATCCAACGCCTGTATTTCAATCCAACCTAAGTGTGGGAATTCATTTCAATAGAATCCGTCGTCGTTCGCCTGATTGACGCACCGAGAGGCCGAAAATCCATACTTAGAGAGTATACTTCCGCCTAAAGGTAGAAAAGCGCACCAATTCCAAACCAAGGGTCGGATTTCGATGTTGTTTCTTCTAACAAATGTATTTCGACCCAACCTATGCGTAAGAATTCGTTTCGATGGAATCCGAGTTCGTTTCTCCGATTTGAGCACGGAGAAGCCTGATATTCATACTTAGAAAGTACACTTCGGCCCAAACCTACAAACTTGCACCAAACCAAAACCTGTGATCGGATTTCAATGTCATTTGTTCGAACCCGTGTATTTCGATCCAGCCTAAGTGGGGGAATTCGTTTTGATAGAATCCGAGGCTGTTTCCCTGATTTTTGGTACGAGGGGCCGAAATCCAAACTTAGAAAGTATACTTCAGCCTAAATGTAAAAAAGCGCTCCAATTCCAAACTAGCAGTCGGATATCGATGTTGTTTCTTCTAATGCTTGTAATTCGACCCAACCTAAGTGTGGGAAATCATTTCGATGGAATCTGAGGTCATTTGCCCGATTTTGGGCACCAAGAAGCTCGAAATCCGTACTTAGAATGTATACCTCGGCCTAAACCAATAAACCCGCACCAAATTCAAACATATGATCGCATTTCAATGTCATTTCTTCTAACGCATGTATTTCGACCCAATCTAAGTTTGTGAATTCGTATCGATGGAATCCGAGTTCATTTGCTTGATTTGGGCTTCAAGAGGCCGAAAATCCATGCTTAGAAAATATACTTCAGCCTAAACGTAAAAAAGAGCCCCAATTCCAAAACGGGGTTAGATTTCGATGTCTTTTCTTCTAACGCCTTTATTTCGACCAAACCTAAGTGTGGGAATTCGTTTCGATGGAATCCGAGGTCGTTTCCCCAATTTGGGCACCGAGAGGCCCGAAATTCATGCTTATAAGGCAAACTTTGGCCTAAACCTACAAACGTGCACCAAATCCAAACCTGTGATCGCATTTCGATATCATTTGTTCTAACCCATGTATTTCGACCCAACCTAAGTGTGGGAATTCGTTTCGATAGAATCTGAGTTCGTTTTCCCGATTTACGCATCGAGAGGCCGAAATCAATTCTTAGAAAGTATACTTCGGCCTAAACATTAAAAAGTACTCCAATTCCAAACCGGGAGTCGGATTTCAAAGTCCTTTCTTCTAACACCTGTATTCGACCAAAACTGAGTGTGGGAATTCGTTTCAAGGGAATCTGAGGTCATGTCCCCGATTTGGGCACCGAGAGGCTCGAAATCCGTACTTAGAAAGTATACCTTGCCCAAAAACCACAAACCCGCACAAAATCCAAACCTATGATCACATTTCGATGTCATTTCATCCAACGCGTGTATTTCAATCCAACCTAAGTGTGGAAATTCATTTCGATAGAATCCGAGGTCGTTTGTCCGATTAACGCACCGAGAGGCTGAAATCCATACTTAGAGATTATACTTCCGCCTAAAGGTAAAAAACCCACATATTCCAAACCGAGGGTCGGATTTCGATGTTTTTTCATTCATCGCGTGTATTTCGACCCAACCTATGCGTGAGAAATCGTTTCGATGGAATCCGATTTCGTTTCCCCGATTTGAGCACAGAGAAGCCTGAAATTCATACTTCAGAAAGTAAACATCGGCCCAAACCTACAAACGCGCACTAAATCCAAACCTGTGATCAGATTTCAATGTCATTAGTTCCAACCCTTGTATTTCGATCCAACCTAAGTTGGGGAATTTGTTTTGATAGAATCCGAGGTGGTTTCAACTATTTACGCTAGAGGGGCCGAAATCGTATCTTAGAAAGTATACTTTGGCCTAAACGTTAAAAAGCGCTCCAATTCCAAACTGGAAGTCGGATTACAAAGCCGTTTCTCCTAAAACCTGTATTTCGACCAAAATTGAGTGTGGGAATTCGTTTCGATGGAATCCGAGGTCGTGTCCCCGATTTGGGCATCGAGAGGCTCGAAATCCGTACTTAGAAAGTATACTTCGGCCTAGACTTAAAAATGCGCACCAAATCTAAACCGTGGGTCGGATTTCGATGCCGTCTCTTCTAACGCTTGTATTTCGACCCAACTTAAGGATTGGAAATCATTTCGATGGAATCCGAGGTCATTTGCCCGATTTGGGCACCGAATGGCTTGAAATCCATACTTAGAAAGTATACTTCGGCGTAAACCTACAAACACACACAAAATCCAAACCACTGATCCGATTTCGATGCCGTTTCTTCTAAAGTGTGTATTTTGACTTAACCTAAGTGTGGGAATTCATTTCTAATCGAATCTGAGGTTGTGTCCCCGATTTGGGCACCGAGAGGCTCGAAATCCGTACTTAGAAAGTATACGTCGCCCAAAACCTACAAACCGGCACAAAATCCAAACCTGTAATCGCATTTCGATGTCATTTCATCCAACGCCTGTATTTCAATCCAACCTAAGTGTGGGAATTCGTTTCAATAGAATCTATCGTCGTTTGCTTGATTGACGTACCGAGAGGCCGAAATCCATATTAGAGAGTATACTTCCGCCTAAAGGTAAAAAATCGCACCAATTCTAAACCGAGGGTCGGATTTCGAGGTTGTTTCTTCTAACGCGTGTATTTCGACCCAACCTATGTGTGAGAATTCGTTTCGATGGAATCCGAGTTCGTTACCCCGATTTGAGCACGGAGAAGCCTGGTATTCATACTTAGAAAGTAAACTTCGGCCCAAACCTACAAACTCGCACCAAATCGAAACGTGCTATCGGATTTCGATGTCATTTGTTCGAACCCATGTATTCGTTTTGATAGAATCTGAGGTCGTTTCCCCAATTTTCGCTACGAGGGGCCGAAATCCAAACTTAGAAAGAATACTTCAGCCTAAACGTAAAAAAGCGCTCCAAATCCAAACCAGTGGTCGGATTTTGATGTTGTTTCTTCTAACGCTTGTATTTCGACCCAACCTAAGTGTGGGAAATCATATTGATGGAATCCGAGGTCTGTCGCGACCCAAAACCCACCCTAGGAGTTAGAGTGAATCTTGGACGACTCAATCATGACTTACATGACTTGCTTGACAAACCAACCTGCAAAACCCCACAGAGCATATACAATAGAGGACATCATAGCGGAAACATAACTATAAAACACAGCGGAAGTCTAACAAACCTCTAAGTATATACATATGGTCCAAGTTTATACAAAAAAAAGGTAACCAAAAGAAAGTGCGGACAGACCCGCCAAAATACATGGATAAAATCTCTCATCTCACCCACAGCTAATCCTCTCAGAATCTACAACCACCTAATGGTAACCCTCAACTGGAGGTTCCTCAAAAGGCTCCTCGACGTACTCCTCCTCCACCCAAGGGCTCGGAGCACAGATATCAAATGGAGCAGCTGCTCCGCCATCACCTGCCGACATAAGAAGTACGGCTGAGCATGGAATACTCAGTGGGTACTAAATACTAACCAATAGTCATAGCATACAGATAGCATATATAAAGCAGGAGACAATTCATGCATATAAACAGGAAAAATTCATATCAGGACAATAAAGTAAAGGAGTATATAATCATGCTTGAATTCATAAAAGCCGGTAAAACCCTTGAAAATACCGTGCACTTGACTTGACTGAAAATACCATTTCCTTGCTTGGAAGCTTGTCACGTTTGTCTTATCCTATCGTATCATGCGTGTCATGCCATGTCATGCTTGCTTGGAAAGTAAACTACTTGTGAGGGAAGGGAGACCCTTCATCCTAAATGCCCATGCTTGTCATGCCATGTCATGCTTGCTTGTATCATGCTTGGAAGAGTAAACTACTTGTGAGGGAAGGGAGACCCTTCTTCCTAAATGCTCATGTCATGTCCTTTCACTTGTGAGATGTTCTTGTGAGATGTTCTTGTGAGATGTACTTGCGAGGGAAGGGAGGCCCTTCTTATGTGATGTATGCACTTGTGAGGGAAGGGAGACCCTTCTTATGAAAATGCATGATTGTCTTGTCCTTGCCAAAAGCGAGGTAAAACATATCGTACGATATGCCCCACCTCTAAATCCCATTCTTGAAAACCTCGGTAAATCATGTCATGTATGCGTGCTCGTGAGGTCGTGTGCATACTTACATTTGGAATTAAATATGGCATTTGAGTAATTCATAACACATAACATCAATGATTTGGGCAATTTAATATTGATATCATTTAGGGAAAGCGAACAATCACACTATCATAACCCTAGCAATTTCCATAAACCTTAAACATGCATTTTCTTAATTTATCATTCATTTTATTCACCTTGGCATTTCATCAAACATGGTACATTCATTATTTATTAACCCTACAACATGCTTTTCTAGGTGGGTTATACTCACATCACACTTGTATGTTTATTATTAGTACTATGCCCTTCCCCATTCATTCATTACATCATCCACACGGCATCCATTCGCCAACATCCCTCTCCATTTACCATACATACCACCCATCTCATAATATATATATATATGAAGGAAAACAAGAAGAAATAAGGAAATGAGAGGCTATAACTAGGAGGGTAGTAAAAAGTACCGACCTTGAAGAGATGAGGAAGAAACCCCTCTTCCAAACGACCGTGAGTTGCTGCCCTAGCTTGGAACACGAGCTCCACCTGAGCTTGAGCCGAGATCTTGAAGGAAAACGTGCTTGAGGATGATCTAGGGTCTCAAACCCCTTTGATTTCTCTTCAAAATGGAAACCCTAGGTTTAGGAAAACCTTCTCCTTTCTCTCTATCTCTCAAAAGACTCTAAGGGTTGAGAATGAGCCCTAAAGGCTCGGGTAATCCTATATAAGAAAGGGTATAACACCCGAATGTCGAAAATGCCCTTAGTGAAAATTCTGTAAAACGCGAGGACCGAGCGATCGGTGTTAATGACCGATCGATCGGTTGCCTACCGATCGATCGGTTTCATAACCGAGCGATCGGTTGAAATTTCACTCTCTGGAAAATTTCTCCATACAAACTTTCTGACCGCGCGATAGCTACCGATCGATCGGTTATGGACCGATCGATCGCTGACTGGACCGAGCGATCGGTTCTCTGTATGTCTGGACTGTTTTGACCATATCTTTTGACTCGCTCGTCGGATTTCGACGATTCAACTTGCGTTGGGTTCGTCTTTCGAAAACGCACATTTCTGACGTTTCGGAATTTTCGATTTCTCCTTTATTTATTAATTAGACTACAAAAATGGCCAATTAGCTACGAAGGTGCTATTCATTAAGGATGAAAAAGTCCGGGGTGCTACATTCTTCCCCCCTTACAAAAATTTCGTCCTCGAAATTTAGACGCTACTTGCATTACAAATCAACAAGAAAATTACAAGTCATATACAAACTTATACAAAAACTCATTCAAATATTTCTGGGTACTTCGCTTTGACTTCGGCTTCACGCTCCCATGTAGCTTCTTCCCGAGCATGGTGTTGCCATTGCACTAGGACCAAATGGATAGTCTTGTTGCGAAGCACTTGATCTCTTCGATCCAATATGTGAATCGGCTTCTCAACCAACGTGAGATCTTCTCGAATTTCCAACGGTTCCAATTCTAGTACATGCGAAGGGTCCGCAATGTACTTCCGAAGCATAGACACGTGGAAAACGTTGTGAACCGCGGCCATGTGAGGTGGGAGAGCTACTCGATAAGCAACTTCACCAACCCGCGTGATAATCTCAAACGGTCCAACATAGCGAGGACTGAGCTTGCCTCGCTTGCCAAATCTCATGATCCCTTTGCTAGGAGATACTTTCACAAAAACTTGATCCCCTACTTGAAATTCCAAGTCCCTACGGCGCGTGTCCGCATAACTTTTCTGGCGATCTTGAGCGGCTTTCAATCGATCCCGAATGATCTTAACTGTGTTTGCAGTTTGTTCAATCAATTCTGGACCAAGTAATTTCCTTTCTCCTACCTCATCCCAATAGAGAGGAGACCTACAACTTCGCCCATACAAGGCCTCAAATGGTGCCATTTGGATACTTGCCTGATAGCTGTTATTGTAGGCGAATTCAACCAAAGGCAAGTGCTCTTCCCAACTGCCTCTGAAATCCATCATACAAGCCCGAAGCATGTCTTCAATGACTTGGTTCACTCTCTCGGTTTGTCCATCCGTCTGTGGATGAAAAGCGGTGCTGAAATCGAGTCGGGAACCCATAGCTTCCTGAAAGCTTTTCCAGAATCGTGAAGTGAATCTTGGATCCCGATCCGACACAATACTGACAGGCACTCCGTGCAACCTCACCACTTCCTTGATGTACAAAGCAGCTAACTGACTAGAGTTGAAAGTAGTTCGGTAAGGCAAGAAGTGAGCGGACTTCGTCAAACGATCCACTACTACCCATATCGCATCTGAACCCCTTGCCGTCTTTGGCAAGCCAACTATGAAATCCATGGATATGTTCTCCCATTTCCACTCGGGAATCGGAAGGGACTGTAATAGACCTGCGGGCCGCATGTGTTCTGCTTTCACCTGTTGGCATACCAAGCACCGTGCTACATATTCCGCAACTTCCCTCTTCATATTCCGCCACCAAAAGTGACTCTTGAGGTTCCGGTACATCTTCGTACCCCCTGGATGCACAGTGTACTTTGCCCGGTGGGCTTCATCCATAATCTCCCTCCGAAGATTTGCATTGGCAGGAACACACAGCCTTCCCTTGAATGTGATAGCACCTCGGCTAGTGAGAGAGAAGTCCTCACTACCTTTAGCAACTTCCTTGTCCCGATAAGCCAACAATTCAGCATCCGTGGCTTGGTATTCTTGGATCAAATCTATAATGTATGGCCGAACCGTGACATTTGCCAAGATAGGACTACGGACAGAGTCATTCACACTAATGTCCAGATTTGCCAAGTCTTCAAGTAGCTTCCATTCCTGCACTAACATGCATGCTAATAACCCCGGAGGTCTTCTACTCAAAGCATCAGCCACTACATTTGCTTTACCCGGGTGGTATTGAATGGTACAATCATAGTCCTTCAGAAATTCCATCCAACGCCTTTGCCTTAGATTCAACTCCTTTTGGGAAAAGAGATACTTGAGACTCTTGTGATCAGTGAACACATAGAACTCCACCCCATAAAGGTAATGACGCCAAATCTTAAGTGCAAACACGACCGCCGCAAGCTCCAAGTCGTGCGTAGGATAGTTCTTTTCATGCTCCTTCAACTGCCTTGATGCATAGGCAATGACTTTCTGGTGTTGCATAAGCACACATCCAAGTCCAACGTGTGAGGCATCACTGTACACCTCATACCCAAGAGGTCCAGATGGTACTGTAAGGACAGGAGCTGTAGTAAGCCTCTTCTTCAGTTCCGTGAAACTGATCTCACACTTGTCGCTCCAAACAAACTTCGCATTCTTCCTTGTCAGGTGAGTAAGCGGTGCTGCAAGGCTAGAGAAACCCTCTACAAATCTCCTGTAGTAGCCTGCCAGCCCAAGAAAGCTGCGTATCTCAGTAACACTCTTGGGCCTCGCCCAACTCATAACAGCTTCTATCTTCTTCGGATCAACAGAGATGCCTTCCGCAGAAACAACGTGGCCTAGGAATGCCACCTCTTCCAACCAAAACTCACACTTGCTAATTTTGGCGTATAGCTTGTGCTCTCTTAACATTTCCAATGCAAGGCGAAGGTCGCGTATGTGATCTTCCCGGTTCTGGGAATAGACCAAAATGTCATCAACAAATACAATCACGCACCGATCTAGGTATGGTCTGAACACCCGGTTCATCAAATCCATAAAGGCTGCCGGCGCGTTCGTGAGTCCAAAAGGCATCACCAAGAACTCGTAGTGTCCATACCGAGTCCTGAAAGCAGTTTTGGGAACATCTTCCGCCTTAATCTTTAACTGGTGATAGCCTGATCGAAGATCTATCTTTGAGAAAAATCTCGCTCCCTTCAACTGATCGAACAAGTCATCAATCCTAGGCAAGGGATACCTATTCTTTATAGTGACTTTGTTCAATTGCCGGTAATCGACACACATCCGCATCGAGCCATCTTTCTTCTTAACAAACAACACTGGGGCACCCCATGGTGAGACACTTGGTCGAATGAAGCCAAGGCCTTGCAATTCCTCCAACTGAGTCTTTAACTCCTTGAGTTCAATAGGGGCCATTCTATATGGAGCTCTGAATACAGGAGCTGTGCCTGGTGCAAGCTCGATCATAAACTCAATCTCCCTGTCTGGAGGCAATCCTGGCAACTCCTCTGGAAATACATCCAGGAACTCACTCACAACCGGAATAGTTGATGAGTCCTTTGCCTCGGGGTTAGCTAAGCTCAATGCCGCAAAACGAGCAATAGATCTGCTTTTCAACCCGCGAAAGTGGAATGGTTTTCCTCCTACTGGCTTGAAGAGTACCATTTTCTCAAAGCAAGCTACATGCCCATGATGTGCTGCTAACCAATCCATTCCCAATATAACATCGAAGTCCTGGAATCCAAGGACGATGAGATCAACCGCCAATTCGTGGCTTCCAACTTGGACCACACTATTTCTATACACTTTATCTGCCAATACTGTTTTGCCGAGAGGAGTCGAAATGGCTAACTCCGGTTCTAGCTGACTTGGCCCTGCAGAAAAACCTTCTGAAAAACTCGGCGAGACAAACGAATGAGTAGACCCGGTATCAATCAATACTCGAGCCAAATACTCATTGACTAGTAGGGTTCCTGAAATTTTTAACTAGTGGAGTTAATCCATGCATCAACAGAGTATACACATAGGTATATATATATATCATACCAAGTATGTACACAAGGAATAAAACGCAACATATCAATCATGAAAAACAAAATAATTCCAAACGCGTACCTTGCACCACATCATCAGATGCAAGTGCATCACCCTCTGTCAAAGCAAATACACGCCCCTGGTTCGCCTGGCGAGACTGAGGTGTAGACCGGGTAGTCTGAGATGACGCCTGATATGATCCTGCTGGGCGTGTCGGGGGCCTACTACCCTGAGACTGGCCTGGTAAATGCCGGCTAGGGCAATCCCTGATCATGTGGCCCTGGCGACCGCAATGATAACATCCACCAGATGCTCTTCGGCAATCTCCTGCCGGATGCCTTTTGCCGCATGAAGTGCAGACCTCATATGTGTAGGCTGGAGGGACCGGAGGTGGTGTATACCTCGCTGCCTGAGGTGTAACTGGCCGTGGGGCCGGAAGAGCCTGAGGTCGAGGTGCCTGGGGTACATACTGCCGGGGTGCTGGGGCCGTATAAGTCGGCCTCATCGGTGGTGCTGGCCATGTATACTGATAAGGGCCGGTACGATTCCGCCTCTCTGGAGGTGCTGAACTACTGGCTTGGCCTCTCGCCAACTCTCTCTTCTTAGACACTGCTTCAGAATTGGCCTCAACCAATAAGGCCTTATCCACTACTTCGGCGTAAGTGGCGTGCCTGAAAACTGACACTTTCTCCATGATGACATCCTTGAGCCCTTGCTCAAACCTCCTCGCCTTCATTGCCTCGGTGGCAATCATGTGTGTCGCGAAGCGTGATAGCTCCGAGAACTTGGCCTCATAAGCGGCCACAGACATCGAACCTTGCTCAAGGTTGATGAATTCTCTCTCTTTCTTTTCCCGAGCTCCAACCGGGAAATACTTCTTATAGAACGTGTCCTTAAACTCCTCCCAAGTCCACGGTTGACCTTGCATGGTCAAGTCCCGTGTCCTCAATGCGGACAACCACCAATGGTGGGCTTCGCCCTCTAGCATAAAAACTGCCCATGCCACTTTCTCTTCCTCTGTAGGAGAGAGCACCGCAAATATCTTCTCAACCTGGAGGATCCAAGCCTCCGCAGTAAGAGGGTCCACACTCCCGTGGAAGGATGGAGGCCTCAATCTCCTGAATGCCTCAACTCCAGCCGTACGATGTACCGGAGCTGCGGGCGGTGGAGTAGGTGCCGCTGATGCCGGTATAGTTTGCCGAGCCGCCAGGATGGCGAGTGTCTCAGCAATAGAGCCTAAGACCTGAGAGAGGTCCGGCTGCTCATCCTCATCTCTAGAAGAAGATGAAGCTCTGGTGTGTGGTCCACGACCCCGTGTGCCCCGCCTCATGACTAAAGTCCTGAGAACAATAGCACCACATGAGTCTCACTTGAAAACACAGTTTATTTCAATGTCGTTTCACAATAATTCAATCTGTATTAGTTGTATAACACTAATATTCATCACATCAAGTAATCAGAGTATTCATCACATTATACTTATACTTTAGTGTTCTAGCGTACCTAGGACCCGTACTTGGTTAAAGCAACCATTTTAGACTAAGACTAAAGTTTAGTCTTACACTTGGAACCAGACTCGCTCCCGACTTACTTCCTTCCTAACTTGTTTCCTAACATATGCTCTTGTCAAGCCGTGGTATAAGATTCTAAGTGACCCTAGAGACCTAAAGCCTAAGCTCTGATACCACTTCTGTCGCGACCCAAAACCCACCCTAGGAGTTAGAGTGAATCTTGGACGACTCAATCATGACTTACATGACTTGCTTGACAAACCAACCTGCAAAACCCCACAGAGCATATACAATAGAGGACATCATAGCGGAAACATAACTATAAAACACAGCGGAAGTCTAACAAACCTCTAAGTATATACATATGGTCCAAGTTTATACAAAAAAAAGGTAACCAAAAGAAAGTGCGGACAGACCCGCCAAAATACATGGATAAAATCTCTCATCTCACCCACAGCTAATCCTCTCAGAATCTACAACCACCTAATGGTAACCCTCAACTGGAGGTTCCTCAAAAGGCTCCTCGACGTACTCCTCCTCCACCCAAGGGCTCGGAGCACAGATATCAAATGGAGCAGCTGCTCCGCCATCACCTGCCGACATAAGAAGTACGGCTGAGCATGGAATACTCAGTGGGTACTAAATACTAACCAATAGTCATAGCATACAGATAGCATATATAAAGCAGGAGACAATTCATGCATATAAACAGGAAAAATTCATATCAGGACAATAAAGTAAAGGAGTATATAATCATGCTTGAATTCATAAAAGCCGGTAAAACCCTTGAAAATACCGTGCACTTGACTTGACTGAAAATACCATTTCCTTGCTTGGAAGCTTGTCACGTTTGTCTTATCCTATCGTATCATGCGTGTCATGCCATGTCATGCTTGCTTTGGAAAGTAAACTACTTGTGAGGGAAGGGAGACCCTTCATCCTAAATGCCCATGCTTGTCATGCCATGTCATGCTTGCTTGTATCATGCTTGGAAGAGTAAACTACTTGTGAGGGAAGGGAGACCCTTCTTCCTAAATGCTCATGTCATGTCCTTTCACTTGTGAGATGTTCTTGTGAGATTGGATGTACTTGCGAGGGAAGGGAGGCCCTTCTTATGTGATGTATGCACTTGTGAGGGAAGGGAGACCCTTCTTATGAAAATGCATGATTGTCTTGTCCTTGCCAAAAGCGAGGTAAAACATATCGTACGATATGCCCCACCTCTAAATCCCATTCTTGAAAACCTCGGTAAATCATGTCATGTATGCGTGCTCGTGAGGTCGTGTGCATACTTACATTTGGAATTAAATATGGCATTTGAGTAATTCATAACACATAACATCAATGATTTGGGCAATTTAATATTGATATCATTTAGGGAAAGCGAACAATCACACTATCATAACCCTAGCAATTTCCATAAACCTTAAACATGCATTTTCTTAATTTATCATTCATTTTATTCACCTTGGCATTTCATCAAACATGGTACATTCATTATTTATTAACCCTACAACATGCTTTTCTAGGTGGGTTATACTCACATCACACTTGTATGTTTATTATTAGTACTATGCCCTTCCCCATTCATTCATTACATCATCCACACGGCATCCATTCGCCAACATCCCTCTCCATTTACCATACATACCACCCATCTCATAATATATATATATATATGAAGGAAAACAAGAAGAAATAAGGAAATGAGAGGCTATAACTAGGAGGGTAGTAAAAAGTACCGACCTTGAAGAGATGAGGAAGAAACCCCTCTTCCAAACGACCGTGAGTTGCTGCCCTAGCTTGGAACACGAGCTCCACCTGAGCTTGAGCCGAGATCTTGAAGGAAAACGTGCTTGAGGATGATCTAGGGTCTCAAACCCCTTTGATTTCTCTTCAAAATGGAAACCCTAGGTTTAGGAAAACCTTCTCCTTTCTCTCTATCTCTCAAAAGACTCTAAGGGTTGAGAATGAGCCCTAAAGGCTCGGGTAATCCTATATAAGAAAGGGTATAACACCCGAATGTCGAAAATGCCCTTAGTGAAAATTCTGTAAAACGCGAGGACCGAGCGATCGGTGTTAATGACCGATCGATCGGTTGCCTACCGATCGATCGGTTTCATAACCGAGCGATCGGTTGAAATTTCACTCTCTGGAAAATTTCTCCATACAAACTTTCTGACCGCGCGATAGCTACCGATCGATCGGTTATGGACCGATCGATCGCTGACTGGACCGAGCGATCGGTTCTCTGTATGTCTGGACTGTTTTGACCATATCTTTTGACTCGCTCGTCGGATTTCGACGATTCAACTTGCGTTGGGTTCGTCTTTCGAAAACGCACATTTCTGACGTTTCGGAATTTTCGATTTCTCCTTTATTTATTAATTAGACTACAAAAATGGCCAATTAGCTACGAAGGTGCTATTCATTAAGGATGAAAAAGTCCGGGGTGCTACATTCTTCCCCCCTTACAAAAATTTCGTCCTCGAAATTTAGACGCTACTTGCATTACAAATCAACAAGAAAATTACAAGTCATATACAAACTTATACAAAAACTCATTCAAATATTTCTGGGTACTTCGCTTTGACTTCGGCTTCACGCTCCCATGTAGCTTCTTCCCGAGCATGGTGTTGCCATTGCACTAGGACCAAATGGATAGTCTTGTTGCGAAGCACTTGATCTCTTCGATCCAATATGTGAATCGGCTTCTCAACCAACGTGAGATCTTCTCGAATTTCCAACGGTTCCAATTCTAGTACATGCGAAGGGTCCGCAATGTACTTCCGAAGCATAGACACGTGGAAAACGTTGTGAACCGCGGCCATGTGAGGTGGGAGAGCTACTCGATAAGCAACTTCACCAACCCGCGTGATAATCTCAAACGGTCCAACATAGCGAGGACTGAGCTTGCCTCGCTTGCCAAATCTCATGATCCCTTTGCTAGGAGATACTTTCACAAAAACTTGATCCCCTACTTGAAATTCCAAGTCCCTACGGCGCGTGTCCGCATAACTTTTCTGGCGATCTTGAGCGGCTTTCAATCGATCCCGAATGATCTTAACTGTGTTTGCAGTTTGTTCAATCAATTCTGGACCAAGTAATTTCCTTTCTCCTACCTCATCCCAATAGAGAGGAGACCTACAACTTCGCCCATACAAGGCCTCAAATGGTGCCATTTGGATACTTGCCTGATAGCTGTTATTGTAGGCGAATTCAACCAAAGGCAAGTGCTCTTCCCAACTGCCTCTGAAATCCATCATACAAGCCCGAAGCATGTCTTCAATGACTTGGTTCACTCTCTCGGTTTGTCCATCCGTCTGTGGATGAAAAGCGGTGCTGAAATCGAGTCGGGAACCCATAGCTTCCTGAAAGCTTTTCCAGAATCGTGAAGTGAATCTTGGATCCCGATCCGACACAATACTGACAGGCACTCCGTGCAACCTCACCACTTCCTTGATGTACAAAGCAGCTAACTGACTAGAGTTGAAAGTAGTTCGGTAAGGCAAGAAGTGAGCGGACTTCGTCAAACGATCCACTACTACCCATATCGCATCTGAACCCCTTGCCGTCTTTGGCAAGCCAACTATGAAATCCATGGATATGTTCTCCCATTTCCACTCGGGAATCGGAAGGGACTGTAATAGACCTGCGGGCCGCATGTGTTCTGCTTTCACCTGTTGGCATACCAAGCACCGTGCTACATATTCCGCAACTTCCCTCTTCATATTCCGCCACCAAAAGTGACTCTTGAGGTTCCGGTACATCTTCGTACCCCCTGGATGCACAGTGTACTTTGCCCGGTGGGCTTCATCCATAATCTCCCTCCGAAGATTTGCATTGGCAGGAACACACAGCCTTCCCTTGAATGTGATAGCACCTCGGCTAGTGAGAGAGAAGTCCTCACTACCTTTAGCAACTTCCTTGTCCCGATAAGCCAACAATTCAGCATCCGTGGCTTGGTATTCTTGGATCAAATCTATAATGTATGGCCGAACCGTGACATTTGCCAAGATAGGACTACGGACAGAGTCATTCACACTAATGTCCAGATTTGCCAAGTCTTCAAGTAGCTTCCATTCCTGCACTAACATGCATGCTAATAACCCCGGAGGTCTTCTACTCAAAGCATCAGCCACTACATTTGCTTTACCCGGGTGGTATTGAATGGTACAATCATAGTCCTTCAGAAATTCCATCCAACGCCTTTGCCTTAGATTCAACTCCTTTTGGGAAAAGAGATACTTGAGACTCTTGTGATCAGTGAACACATAGAACTCCACCCCATAAAGGTAATGACGCCAAATCTTAAGTGCAAACACGACCGCCGCAAGCTCCAAGTCGTGCGTAGGATAGTTCTTTTCATGCTCCTTCAACTGCCTTGATGCATAGGCAATGACTTTCTGGTGTTGCATAAGCACACATCCAAGTCCAACGTGTGAGGCATCACTGTACACCTCATACCCAAGAGGTCCAGATGGTACTGTAAGGACAGGAGCTGTAGTAAGCCTCTTCTTCAGTTCCGTGAAACTGATCTCACACTTGTCGCTCCAAACAAACTTCGCATTCTTCCTTGTCAGGTGAGTAAGCGGTGCTGCAAGGCTAGAGAAACCCTCTACAAATCTCCTGTAGTAGCCTGCCAGCCCAAGAAAGCTGCGTATCTCAGTAACACTCTTGGGCCTCGCCCAACTCATAACAGCTTCTATCTTCTTCGGATCAACAGAGATGCCTTCCGCAGAAACAACGTGGCCTAGGAATGCCACCTCTTCCAACCAAAACTCACACTTGCTAATTTTGGCGTATAGCTTGTGCTCTCTTAACATTTCCAATGCAAGGCGAAGGTCGCGTATGTGATCTTCCCGGTTCTGGGAATAGACCAAAATGTCATCAACAAATACAATCACGCACCGATCTAGGTATGGTCTGAACACCCGGTTCATCAAATCCATAAAGGCTGCCGGCGCGTTCGTGAGTCCAAAAGGCATCACCAAGAACTCGTAGTGTCCATACCGAGTCCTGAAAGCAGTTTTGGGAACATCTTCCGCCTTAATCTTTAACTGGTGATAGCCTGATCGAAGATCTATCTTTGAGAAAAATCTCGCTCCCTTCAACTGATCGAACAAGTCATCAATCCTAGGCAAGGGATACCTATTCTTTATAGTGACTTTGTTCAATTGCCGGTAATCGACACACATCCGCATCGAGCCATCTTTCTTCTTAACAAACAACACTGGGGCACCCCATGGTGAGACACTTGGTCGAATGAAGCCAAGGCCTTGCAATTCCTCCAACTGAGTCTTTAACTCCTTGAGTTCAATAGGGGCCATTCTATATGGAGCTCTGAATACAGGAGCTGTGCCTGGTGCAAGCTCGATCATAAACTCAATCTCCCTGTCTGGAGGCAATCCTGGCAACTCCTCTGGAAATACATCCAGGAACTCACTCACAACCGGAATAGTTGATGAGTCCTTTGCCTCGGGGTTAGCTAAGCTCAATGCCGCAAAACGAGCAATAGATCTGCTTTTCAACCCGCGAAAGTGGAATGGTTTTCCTCCTACTGGCTTGAAGAGTACCATTTTCTCAAAGCAAGCTACATGCCCATGATGTGCTGCTAACCAATCCATTCCCAATATAACATCGAAGTCCTGGAATCCAAGGACGATGAGATCAACCGCCAATTCGTGGCTTCCAACTTGGACCACACTATTTCTATACACTTTATCTGCCAATACTGTTTTGCCGAGAGGAGTCGAAATGGCTAACTCCGGTTCTAGCTGACTTGGCCCTGCAGAAAAACCTTCTGAAAAACTCGGCGAGACAAACGAATGAGTAGACCCGGTATCAATCAATACTCGAGCCAAATACTCATTGACTAGTAGGGTTCCTGAAATTTTTAACTAGTGGAGTTAATCCATGCATCAACAGAGTATACACATAGGTATATATATATATCATACCAAGTATGTACACAAGGAATAAAACGCAACATATCAATCATGAAAAACAAAATAATTCCAAACGCGTACCTTGCACCACATCATCAGATGCAAGTGCATCACCCTCTGTCAAAGCAAATACACGCCCCTGGTTCGCCTGGCGAGACTGAGGTGTAGACCGGGTAGTCTGAGATGACGCCTGATATGATCCTGCTGGGCGTGTCGGGGGCCTACTACCCTGAGACTGGCCTGGTAAATGCCGGCTAGGGCAATCCCTGATCATGTGGCCCTGGCGACCGCAATGATAACATCCACCAGATGCTCTTCGGCAATCTCCTGCCGGATGCCTTTTGCCGCATGAAGTGCAGACCTCATATGTGTAGGCTGGAGGGACCGGAGGTGGTGTATACCTCGCTGCCTGAGGTGTAACTGGCCGTGGGGCCGGAAGAGCCTGAGGTCGAGGTGCCTGGGGTACATACTGCCGGGGTGCTGGGGCCGTATAAGTCGGCCTCATCGGTGGTGCTGGCCATGTATACTGATAAGGGCCGGTACGATTCCGCCTCTCTGGAGGTGCTGAACTACTGGCTTGGCCTCTCGCCAACTCTCTCTTCTTAGACACTGCTTCAGAATTGGCCTCAACCAATAAGGCCTTATCCACTACTTCGGCGTAAGTGGCGTGCCTGAAAACTGACACTTTCTCCATGATGACATCCTTGAGCCCTTGCTCAAACCTCCTCGCCTTCATTGCCTCGGTGGCAATCATATGTGTCGCGAAGCGTGATAGCTCCGAGAACTTGGCCTCATAAGCGGCCACAGACATCGAACCTTGCTCAAGGTTGATGAATTCTCTCTCTTTCTTTTCCCGAGCTCCAACCGGGAAATACTTCTTATAGAACGTGTCCTTAAACTCCTCCCAAGTCCACGGTTGACCTTGCATGGTCAAGTCCCGTGTCCTCAATGCGGACAACCACCAATGGTGGGCTTCGCCCTCTAGCATAAAAACTGCCCATGCCACTTTCTCTTCCTCTGTAGGAGAGAGCACCGCAAATATCTTCTCAACCTGGAGGATCCAAGCCTCCGCAGTAAGAGGGTCCACACTCCCGTGGAAGGATGGAGGCCTCAATCTCCTGAATGCCTCAACTCCAGCCGTACGATGTACCGGAGCTGCGGGCGGTGGAGTAGGTGCCGCTGATGCCGGTATAGTTTGCCGAGCCGCCAGGATGGCGAGTGTCTCAGCAATAGAGCCTAAGACCTGAGAGAGGTCCGGCTGCTCATCCTCATCTCTAGAAGAAGATGAAGCTCTGGTGTGTGGTCCACGACCCCGTGTGCCCCGCCTCATGACTAAAGTCCTGAGAACAATAGCACCACATGAGTCTCACTTGAAAACACAGTTTATTTCAATGTCGTTTCACAATAATTCAATCTGTATTAGTTGTATAACACTAATATTCATCACATCAAGTAATCAGAGTATTCATCACATTATACTTATACTTTAGTGTTCTAGCGTACCTAGGACCCGTACTTGGTTAAAGCAACCATTTTAGACTAAGACTAAAGTTTAGTCTTACACTTGGAACCAGACTCGCTCCCGACTTACTTCCTTCCTAACTTGTTTCCTAACATATGCTCTTGTCAAGCCGTGGTATAAGATTCTAAGTGACCCTAGAGACCTAAAGCCTAAGCTCTGATACCACTTCTGTCGCGACCCAAAACCCACCCTAGGAGTTAGAGTGAATCTTGGACGACTCAATCATGACTTACATGACTTGCTTGACAAACCAACCTGCAAAACCCCACAGAGCATATACAATAGAGGACATCATAGCGGAAACATAACTATAAAACACAGCGGAAGTCTAACAAACCTCTAAGTATATACATATGGTCCAAGTTTATACAAAAAAAAGGTAACCAAAAGAAAGTGCGGACAGACCCGCCAAAATACATGGATAAAATCTCTCATCTCACCCACAGCTAATCCTCTCAGAATCTACAACCACCTAATGGTAACCCTCAACTGGAGGTTCCTCAAAAGGCTCCTCGACGTACTCCTCCTCCACCCAAGGGCTCGGAGCACAGATATCAAATGGAGCAGCTGCTCCGCCATCACCTGCCGACATAAGAAGTACGGCTGAGCATGGAATACTCAGTGGGTACTAAATACTAACCAATAGTCATAGCATACAGATAGCATATATAAAGCAGGAGACAATTCATGCATATAAACAGGAAAAATTCATATCAGGACAATAAAGTAAAGGAGTATATAATCATGCTTGAATTCATAAAAGCCGGTAAAACCCTTGAAAATACCGTGCACTTGACTTGACTGAAAATACCATTTCCTTGCTTGGAAGCTTGTCACGTTTGTCTTATCCTATCGTATCATGCGTGTCATGCCATGTCATGCTTGCTTTGGAAAGTAAACTACTTGTGAGGGAAGGGAGACCCTTCATCCTAAATGCCCATGCTTGTCATGCCATGTCATGCTTGCTTGTATCATGCTTGGAAGAGTAAACTACTTGTGAGGGAAGGGAGACCCTTCTTCCTAAATGCTCATGTCATGTCCTTTCACTTGTGAGATGTTCTTGTGAGATGTTCTTGTGAGATGTACTTGCGAGGGAAGGGAGGCCCTTCTTATGTGATGTATGCACTTGTGAGGGAAGGGAGACCCTTCTTATGAAAATGCATGATTGTCTTGTCCTTGCCAAAAGCGAGGTAAAACATATCGTACGATATGCCCCACCTCTAAATCCCATTCTTGAAAACCTCGGTAAATCATGTCATGTATGCGTGCTCGTGAGGTCGTGTGCATACTTACATTTGGAATTAAATATGGCATTTGAGTAATTCATAACACATAACATCAATGATTTGGGCAATTTAATATTGATATCATTTAGGGAAAGCGAACAATCACACTATCATAACCCTAGCAATTTCCATAAACCTTAAACATGCATTTTCTTAATTTATCATTCATTTTATTCACCTTGGCATTTCATCAAACATGGTACATTCATTATTTATTAACCCTACAACATGCTTTTCTAGGTGGGTTATACTCACATCACACTTGTATGTTTATTATTAGTACTATGCCCTTCCCCATTCATTCATTACATCATCCACACGGCATCCATTCGCCAACATCCCTCTCCATTTACCATACATACCACCCATCTCATAATATATATATATATATGAAGGAAAACAAGAAGAAATAAGGAAATGAGAGGCTATAACTAGGAGGGTAGTAAAAAGTACCGACCTTGAAGAGATGAGGAAGAAACCCCTCTTCCAAACGACCGTGAGTTGCTGCCCTAGCTTGGAACACGAGCTCCACCTGAGCTTGAGCCGAGATCTTGAAGGAAAACGTGCTTGAGGATGATCTAGGGTCTCAAACCCCTTTGATTTCTCTTCAAAATGGAAACCCTAGGTTTAGGAAAACCTTCTCCTTTCTCTCTATCTCTCAAAAGACTCTAAGGGTTGAGAATGAGCCCTAAAGGCTCGGGTAATCCTATATAAGAAAGGGTATAACACCCGAATGTCGAAAATGCCCTTAGTGAAAATTCTGTAAAACGCGAGGACCGAGCGATCGGTGTTAATGACCGATCGATCGGTTGCCTACCGATCGATCGGTTTCATAACCGAGCGATCGGTTGAAATTTCACTCTCTGGAAAATTTCTCCATACAAACTTTCTGACCGCGCGATAGCTACCGATCGATCGGTTATGGACCGATCGATCGCTGACTGGACCGAGCGATCGGTTCTCTGTATGTCTGGACTGTTTTGACCATATCTTTTGACTCGCTCGTCGGATTTCGACGATTCAACTTGCGTTGGGTTCGTCTTTCGAAAACGCACATTTCTGACGTTTCGGAATTTTCGATTTCTCCTTTATTTATTAATTAGACTACAAAAATGGCCAATTAGCTACGAAGGTGCTATTCATTAAGGATGAAAAAGTCCGGGGTGCTACAAGGTCGTTTGCCTATTTGGGTACCGAGAAGCTCGAAATCCGTACTTAGAATGTATACCTCGGCCTAAACCAACAAACCCGCACCAAATTCAAACTTATGATCGCATTTCGATGTCGTTTCTTCTAACGCATATATTTCGACCAAATCTAAGTGTGTGAATTCATCTTGATGGAATCCAAGTTCATTTGCCTGATTTGGGATTCAAGAGGCCGAAATCCATACTTAGAAAATATACTTCAGCCAATTCCAACCCGATGTCGGATTTCGATGTCTTTTCTTCTAACGCCTTTATTTCGACCAAACCTGAGTGTGGGAATTCGTTTCGATGGGAAATCGTTTCGATGGAATCCGAGGTCGTTTGCCCGATTTGGGCACCGAAATGCTCAAAATCCGTACTTAGAAAGTATATCTCGCCCTAAACCTACAAACACGCACAAAATCCAAAATTGCGATCCAATTTTGATGCTGTTTCTTCTAAAATGTGTATTTTAACCCAACCTAAGTGTGGAATTCATTTTTATAGAATCTGAGGTTGTTTGCTCGATTTGGGCACCGAGAGGACGAAATCCATACTTAAAAAGTATACTTCGGCCTAAACGTAAAAAAGCGCAACAATTAAAAACCGGGGGTCGGATTTCGATGTCGTTTCTTCTAACACGTGTATTCGAGCAAACCTAATTGTGGGAATTAATTTCGATGGAATCCGAGGTCGTGTCCCCGATTTGGGCACCGATAGGCTCGAAATCCGTACTTAGTAATTATACCTCACCCTAAACCTACAAACCGACCCAAAATATAAACCTGTAACCGCATTTTGATGTCATTTCATCCAATGCCTGTATTTCAATCCAACCTAAGTGTGAGAATTCGTTTTAGTAGAATCCGTCGTCGTTTGCCTGATTGATGCACCGAGAGGCCGAAATCCATACTTAGAGTGTATCCTTCCGCCTAAAGGTAAAAAAGCGCTCCAATTCCAAACTGAGGGTCGGATTTCGATGCTGTTTCTTCTAGCACGTGTATTTCGACCCAACCTAAGTGTGAGAATTCGTTTTGATGGAATCCGAGTTCGTTTCCCCGATTTGGGCACAGAGAAGCCTGATATTCATACTTAGAAAGTAAACTTCAGCCCAAACCTAGAAACCCGCACCAAATCCAAACCTGTTATCGGATTTCGATGTCATTTGATCCAACTCGTGTATTTCGATCCAACCTAAGTGGGGGAATTCGTTTTGATAGAATCTGAGGTCGTTTCCCCGATTTTCGCTGCGAGGGGCCGAAATCCAAACTTAGAAAGTATACTTCAGTCTAAACGTAAAAAAGCGCTCCAATTCCAAACTAGGGGTCAGATTTCGATGTTGTTTCTTCTAACGCTTGTATTTCGACCCAACCTAAGTGTGGGAAATCATTTGGATGGAATCCGAGGTCGTTTGTTCGATTTGGGCACTGAGAAGCTCGAAATCCGTACTTAGACTGTATACCTCGGCCTAAGCCAACAAACCTGCACCAAATTCAAACTTGTGATCGCATTTCGATGTCATTTCTTCGAACGTGTGTATTTTGACCCAATCAAAGTGTTGAATTCGTCTCGATGGAATCCGAGTTCATTTGCCTGATTTGAGTTTCAAGAGGCCGAAATCAATACTTAGAAAATATACTTCAGCCTAAACGTGAAAAAGAGCACCAATTCCAAACCGAGTGTGGGAATTCGTTTCGATGGAATCCGAGGTCGTTTCCACGATTTGGGCACCCAGAGGCTCGCAATTCATACTTACAAAGTATACTTCGGCCTAAATCTACAAACGCGAACGAAATCCAGACCGGGGGTCGGATTTCGATTCTGATTCTTGTAACGTGTGTATTTCGACCCAACATATGTGTGGGAAATCGTTTCAGTGAATCCGAGGTCGTTTGTCTTATTTAGGCACCGATAGGCCTGAAATTCATACTTAGATGGTATACTTCGGCCTACACCTATAAACGCGTACCAAATCCAAACCTATAAACGGATTTTGATGTCATTTGATTTGACTTGTGTATTTTGATCCAACCTAAGTGTGGGAATTCGTTTCGATGGAATCCGAGATCATTTCCCCAATTTGGAAAGTATAGTTTGGCCTAAACATAGAAACGTGCAAGAAATCTAAACTTAGAAAGTATAGTTCGGCCTAAACATACCAACGTGCAAGAAATCTAAACTTGTGATCGACTTTTGATGTTATTTCTTCTAACACGTGTATTTTGATCCAACCTAAGTGTGAGAATTTATTTCGATAGAATCCGAAGTTGTTGCCTAATTTGCGCATCGAAAGGCCAAAATTCAAACTTTGAAAGTAAACCTCGTCCTAAACCTAGAAAGTGCACCAATTCCAAACCGAGGGTTGGATTTTGATGCCGTTTTTTCTAACACGTGTATTTCGACCCAACCTAAGTGTGAGAATTCATTTCGATGGAATCTGAGTTTGTTTCCCTGATTTGGGCACCGAGAGGCCCGAAATTCATGCTTATAAGCAAACTTTGGCCTAAACCTACAAACGTGCACTAAATCCAAACCCTTGATCGGATTTCGATGTCGTTTGTTCTAACCCATGTATTTCGATCCAACCTAAGTGCGAGAATTCGTTTTGATAGAATATGAGGTCGTTTTCCCGATTTACACACCAAGAGGCCGAAATCAATACTTAGAAGGTATACTTCGGCCAAAATGTAAAAAAGCGCACCAATTCCAAATCGGGAGTCGGATTTCAATGTCGTTTCTTCCAGCGCCTGTATTCGACCAAAACTGAGTGTGGGAATTCGTTTCGATGAAATCCAAGGTTGTGTGCCCGATTTGGGCACCGAGAGGCTCGAAATCCGTATACCTCGCCCTAAAACTAGAAACCTGCACAAAATCCAAACCTGTGATCGCATTACGATGTCATTTCATCCAACGCGTGTATTTCAATCCAACCTAAGTGTGGGAATTCGTTTCGATAGTATCTAAGGTCGTTTGTCCGATTTACGCACCGAGAGGCTGAAATCCACACTTAGAGAGTATACTTCTGCCTAAAGGTAGAAAAGCGCACTAATTTCAAACCGAGGGTCGGATTTCGATGTTGTTTCTTTTAACGCGTGTATTTCGACCCAACCTATGCATGAGAATTCGTTTCGATGGAATCCGAGTTCGTTTGGCTGATTTCGATGTTGTTTCTTCTAACGCCTTTATTTCAAACAAACCTGAGTGTGGGAATTCCTTTTGATGGAATCTGAGGATGTGCCCCCGATTTGAGCACCGAGTGGCTCGAAATCCATGCTTAGAAAGTATATTTCGCCCTAAACCTACAAACACGCAAAACATCCAAACCTTTGATCCGATTTCGATGCCATTTCTTCTAAAGCATATTTTGACCCAACCAGTGTGGGGATTCGTTTCGATGGAATCCGAGGTCGTTTGGCCGATTTGGACACTGAGAGGCTCGAAATCCGTACTTAGAAAGTATACCTCGCCCTAAACCAACAAACCGGCACAAAATCCAAACCTGTAATTGCATTTCTATGTCATTTCATCCAACGCGTGTATTTCAATTTAACCTAAGTTTGAGAATTCGTTTCAATAGAATCCGTCGTTGTTTGCCCGATTTATGCACCGTGAGGCCGAAATCCATACTTAGAAAGTATATTTCAGCTTAAACCCACAAACACGTACAAAATCCAAACCTGTGATCCGATTTCGATGCCGTTTCTTCTAAAGCGTGTATTTTGACCCAAACTAAGTGTGGGAATTCATTTCTACAGAATCTGAGGTTGTTAGCTCGATTTGATCATCGAAACGCTTGAAATCCATACCTAGAAAGTTTACTTCCGCCTAAACGTAAAAAAGCGCACCAATTCAAAACCGAGGGTTGGATTTCGATGTCGTTTCTTCTAACGTGTTTAATCGACCAAACCTAAGAGTGGGAATTCGTTTTGATGGAATCCGAGGTCGTTTGCCCGATTTTGGCACCGAGAGGCTCGAAATCCGAACTTATAATGTATACCTCGCCCTAAACCTACAAACCTGTAATTGCATTTTGATGTCATTTCATCCAAAGCGTGTATTTCAATCCAACCTAAGTGTGGGAATTCGTTTCGATAGAATCCAAGGTCATTTGCCCAATTTACGCATCGAGAGGCCGAAATCCATACTTAGAAAGTATACTTCAGCGTAAACCCACAAACACGTACAAAATCCAGACCTGTGATCCGATTTCGATGCCATTTCTTCTAAAGCGTGTATTTTGACCCAACCTAAGTCTGGGAATTCATTTCTACAGAATCTGAGGTTGTTTGCCCGATTTGGGCACCGAAAGGCTCGGAATCCGTACTTTGAAAGTATACTTCGGCCTAAACCTACAAACACACACAAAATCCAAACCTTCGATCCGATTTCGATGTCGTTTCTTCTAAAGCGTGTATTTTGACCCAACCTAAGTGTGGGAAATCATTTCTATAGAATCTGAGGTTTTTTGCTTGATTTGGGCACCGAGAGGCCGAAATCCATACTTATAAAGTTTACTTCGGCCTAAACGTAAAAAAGTGCACCAATTCCAAACCGTGGGTCAGATTTCGATGTCGTTTCTTCTAACGCGTGTGTTCGACCAACCCTCAGTGGGGAATTCGTTTTGATGGAATCCGAGGTCGTTTGCCCGATTTGGGGATGGAGAGGCTCGAAATCCAAACTTATAAAGTATACCTCGCCCTAAACCTACAAACCCGCCCAAAATCAAAACCTGTGATTGTATTTTGATGTCATTTTCATCCAACGCGTGTATTTAAATCCAACCTATGTGTGGGAATTTGTTTCAATAGAATCCGAGGTCGTTTGCCCGATTTACGCAACGAGAGGCTGAAATCCATACTTAAAGAGTATACTTCCTGCCTAAAGGTAAAAAAGCACACCAATTCCAAATCGGAGGACGGATTTCGATGTTGATTCTTCTAACGCCTGTATTTCGACCCGGCCTATGTGTGAGAATTCGTTTGGATGGAATCCGAGTTCGTTTCCCCGATTTGGGAACGAAGAAGCCTGAAATTCAAACTTAAGAAGTAAATATCGGTCCAAAACTACAAACGCGCACTAAATCCAAACCTGTGATCGGATTTCGAGGTCATTTGTTCCAACCCATGTATTTCGAACCAACCTAAGTGGGGAGTTCGCTTCGGTAGAATCCGAGGTCATTTCGACGATTTACGCTACGAGGGGCCGAAATCCAAACCTAGAAAGTATACTACAACCTAAACGTAAAAAAGGGCTCCAATTCCAAACCGGGAGTCGGATTTCGATGTCATTTCTTCTAACACCAGTATTTCGACAAAAACAGAGTGTGGGAATTCGTTTCAATGGTATCCAAGTTCATGTCCCCGGTTTGGGCACCGAGAGGATCGAAATCCATACTTAGAATGTATACCTCTACCTAAACCAACAAACCCGTACCAAATTCAAACTTGTGATCGCATTTCGATGTCATTTCTTCTAACGCATGTATTTCGATCCAATCTAAGTGTGAGAATTCGTCTCGATGGAATCCGAGTTCATTTGCCTGATTTGGGCTTCAAGAGGCCGAAATCCATTCTTAGAAAATATACTTCAGCCTAAACGTAAAAAAGCGCACCAATTCCATACCGGGGTCGGATTATGATGTCGTTTCTTCTAACGCCTTTATTTCGACCAAACCTGAGTGTGGGAATACGTTTCGATGGAATCCAAGGTCGTTTCCCCGATTTGGGCACCGAGAGGCTCGCAATCCAAACTTAGAAAGTATACTTCGGCCTAAATTTACAAACGCGCACGAAATCCTTATCTGGGGTCGAATTTCGATGCCGATTCTTCTAACGCGTATATTTTGATCCAACATATGTGTGGGAAATCGTTTCAATGAATCCGAGGTCGTTTGTCCTATTTAGGCACCGATAGGCCCGAAATTCATAGTTAGAAAGTATACTTCGGCCTAAACCTACAAACACGCGTACCAAATCCAAACCTGTAAACGGATTTTGATGTCATTTGATTTGACGTGTATATTTCGATGCAACCTAAGTGTGGGAATTCGTTTCGATGGAATCCGAGATCATTTCCCCAATTTGGGCATCGAGAGGCTCGAAATGCAAACTTAGAAAGTATACTTTGGCCTAAACATACCAACGAGCAAGAAATCTAAACCTGTGATCGAATTTTGATGTTATTTCTTCTAAGGCGTGTATTTCGATCCAACCTAAGTGTAATTCATTTCGATAGAATCCGAGGTTGTTGCCTGATTTGCGCACCGACAGGCCAAAATTCAAACTTCGAAAGTAAAGTTCATCCTAAACCTCAAAAAGTGCCCCAAATCCAAACCGAGGGTTGGATATGGATGCCGTTTCTTCTAACGCGTGTATTTCGACCCAACCTAAGTGTGAGAATTCATTTCGATGGAATCCGAGTTCTTTTCCCTGATTTGGGAACCGAGAGGCCCGAAATTCAAGCTTATAAAGCAAACTTTGGCCTAAACCTACAAACGTGCACCAAATCCAAACCTGTGATCGGATTTCGATGTCATTTGTTCTAACCCATGTATTTGGATCCAACCTAAGTGTGGGAATTCGTTTCGATAGAATCTGAGGTCGTTTTCCCGATTTACGCACCTAGGGGCCGAAATAAATACTTAGAAAGTATACTTCAGCCTAAATGATGTAAAAAAGCGCACCAATTCCAAATCGGGAATCGGATTTCAATGTCGTTTCTTCTTGCGCCTGTCTTCGACCAAAACTAAGTGCAGGAATTCGTTTCGATGGAATCCGAGGTTGTGTCCCCTATTTTGGCACTGAGAGGCTCGAAATCCATACTCAGAGAGTATACCTCGCTCAAAAACTACAAACCCGCACAAAATCCAAACCTGTGATCGCATTTCGATGTCATTTCATCCAACGCGAGTATTTCTATCTAACTTAGGTGTGGGAATTCGTTTCGATAGAATCCGAGGTCGTTTGTTCGATTTACGCACCGAGAGGCTGAAATCCATACTTAGAGAGTATACTTCCACCTAAAGGTAGAAAAGTGCACCAATTCCAAACCGAGGGTCGGATTTCGATGTTGTTTCTTTTAACGCGTGTATTTCGACCCAACCTATGCGTGAGAATTCGTTTCGATGGAATCCGAGTTCGTTTGGCTGATTTGCGCACCGAGAGGCTCGATATCCAAACTTATAAAGTTTACCTTGCCCTAAACCTACAAACCTGCACAAAATCAAAACCTGTGATCGCATTTTGATATCATTTCATCCAACGCGTGTATTTCAATCCAACCTAAGTGTGGGAACTCGTTTCGATGGAATCCGAGGTCGTTTACCCGATTTAGGCACTGAAAGGCTCGAAATCCATACTTAGAAAGTATACTTCGGCCTAAACCAACAAACACGCAAACAATCCAAACCTGTAATCCAATTTTGATGCCATTTCTTCTAAAGCGTGTATTTTGATCCAACCTATGTGTGGAAAATCATTTCTATAGAATCTGAGATTGTTTGCTCGATTTGGGCACCGAGAGGCCAAAATCCATACTTAGAAAGTATACTTTGGCCTAAACGTAAAAAAGCACACCAATTCAAAACCGGGGGTCGGATTTCGATGTCGTTTCTCCTAATGCGTGAATTCGACCAAACATAAGTGTGAGAATTCTTTTCGATGGAATCCAAGGTCGTTTGGCCGATTTGGGCACCGAGAGGCTCGAAATCCGTACTTAGAAAGTATACCTCGCCCTAAACCTACAAACAGGCACAAAATCCAAACCTTTAATCGCATTTCGATGTCATTTCATCCAACGTATGTATTTCAATCCAACCTATATGTGGGAATTCGTTTAAATAGAATCCATCGTCGTTTGCCCGATTTATGCACTGAGAAGCCGAAATCCATACTTAAAGAGTATACTTCCGCTTGAAGGTAAGAAAGCGCGGCAATTCAAAACTGAGGGTCAGATTTCGATGCTGTTTCTTCTAACGTGTGTATTTCGACCCAACCTATGCGTGAGAATTCGTTTCGATGGATTCCGAGTTCGTTTCCCCGATTAAGGCACAGAGAAGCCTGACATTCGTACTTAATAAGTAAACATCGGCCCAAACCTACAAACCCGCACTAAATCCAAACCTGTGATCGGATTTCGATGTCATTTGTTCCAACCCGTGTATTTCGATCCAACCTAAGTGGGTAGTTCGTTTCAATGATTTACGTTATGAGGGGCCGAAATCCAAACTTAGAAAGTATACTTCAACCTAAACATGAAAAAGCGCTCCAATTCCAAATCGGGAGTCGGATTTCAATGTCATTTCTTTTAAAGCCTGTATTTCGATAAAAACTAAGTGTGGGAATTTGTTTCGATGGATTCCGGGGTCATGTCCCCAATTTGGGCACCGAGAGGCTCGAAATCCGTACTTAGAAATTATACCTCGGCCTAAACCAACAAACCCGCATGAAATTCAAACTTGTGATCGCATTTCGTTGTTGTTTTTTCTATAGCATGTATTTCGACCCAATCTAAGTGTGAGAATTCGTCTCGATGGAATCCGAGTTCATTTGTCTGATTTGGACTCCAAGAGGCCGAAATACATACTTTGTATATATACTTCAGCCGAAACATAAAAAAGCGCACCAATTCTATACCGCGGTTGGATTTCGATGTCGTTTCTTCTAATGCCTTTATTTCAACCAAACCTGAGTGTTGGAATTCGTTTCGATGGAATCTGAGGTCGTTTCCCTGATTTGGGCACTGAGAGGCTTGCAATCCATACTTAGAAAGTATACTTCGGCCTATATCTACAAACGCGCACCAAATCCAAACCGGTGGTCGGATTTCAATGCCATTTCTTCTAACGCATGTATTTTGACCTAACATCTGTGTGGGAAATCGTTTCAATGAATCTGAGGTTGTTTGTCTTATTTAGGCACCGATAGGTCCGAAATTCATACTTAGAAAGTATACTTCGGCCTAAACCTATAAACGAGTTCCAAATCCAAACCTGTAATCAGATTTCGATGTCATTTGATTTGACGTGTGTATTTCGATTCAACCGAAGTGTGTGAATTCATTTCGATGGGATCTGAGATCATTTCCCCAATTTGTTCACCGAGAGGATCGAAATGCATACTTAGAAAGTATGCTTCGGCCTAAATATACAAACGCGCAAGAAATCCAAACCTGTGATCGGATTTTGATGTTATTTCTTCTAATGCGTGTATTTCAATCCAACCTAAGTGTGGGATTTTATTTCGATTGAATCCGAGGTTGTTGCCTGATTTGCACACCGAGAGGCCAAAATTCAAACTTTGAAAGTATACTTCGCCCTAAACCTAAAAAAGTGCACCAAATCCAAACCGAGGGTTGGATTTTCATGTTGTTTCTTCTAATGCGTGTATTTTGACCCAACCTAAGTGTGAGAATTCATTTCGATGGAATCCGAGTTCGTTTCCCTGATTTGGGCACCAAGAGGCCCGAAATTCATGTTTAGAAAGCAAACTTCGGCCTAAACCTACAAACGTGCACCAAATCCAACCAGTGATCGGATTTCGATGTCATTTGTTCTAACCCGTGTATTTTGATCTAACTTAAGTTTAGGAATTCGTTTCGATAGAATCTGAGGCCGTTTTCCCGATTTACGCACCGACAGACCGAAATTCATACTTAGAAAGTATACTTCGGCCTAAATGTAAAAAAGCGCCCCAATTCCAAACTGGGAGTCGGATTGCAATGTCATTTCTTCTAACGCCTATATTTCGACCAAAACTGAGTGTCATCCTCATTCTGTGAAGAAGAGGAAGATCTGGTGTGTGGTCCACGACCCCGTGTGCCCTGCCTCATGACTAACTTCTTGAGAACAATAGCACCACGTGAGTCAAACTTGGAACCACAATTTATCACAGTTGCATTTCACAACAGTTCAAGTGGTATTATTGATATAATACTACTATACATTGCATCATAACCATCAATGAATACATAATAGGCTTAGTGTTCTAGCGTTTCTACGACCTGTACTTGGTTAAAACAACCATTTAGACTAAGACTAAAGTTTAGTCTTACACTTGGAACATGACTCGTTTCCGACTAACTTCCTTCCTAACTTGTTTCCTGATATATGCTCTTGTCAAGCCGTGGCACCAGATTCTAAGTGACCCTACGAGACCTAAAGCCTAAGCTCTGATACCACTTCTGTGATGACCCAGGACCCACCTTAGGAGTTAGAGTGAATCTTGGATGACAAATCATGACCTACGTGAGATGCTTGACAAGCCATCCTGCAAAACACAAGGAGCATATATAATAGAGGACATAAAAGCAGAAGCAAAATCTAACATAGCACAGTGGAAGTCTAACCAAACCTCTACGTATATACATGATCAAAGTTTGCACAAAATGAAAACAAAAGAAGGTGCGGACATGCCCACCAAAATACATAAATATAAATCTCTCAAGATAACCCACAATCACTCAGAATCTATCACCTAATAGTACTCATCCACATGAGGCTCCTTCATATGTTCCTAAACATACTCCTCTTCTACCCATGGGCCAGGAGCACAAATGTCAAAAGGAGCGGGCACTCCACTAACACCTACCGACATAAAAGTACGGCTGAGCATGGAATACTTAGTGGGTTCCAAATACTAACCAACAATCATAGCATAATCATAACAGAAATAAGCAGGAAGTAGTTCATATAATTGACAGGAAAAGTAAACAGTTGATAGTTCATGCTTGCATCATATCAAAGTCGGAAATCTCTTGAAAACATCATGTGCTTGACTTGACTTAAAATACTCTTTTTGTGTTTAATACTTGTCTTGTCCAGTTCTGTCTTGCTTGATCTTGTCGAGTCATGCTTGTCTTGTATTACGTGTCATGTCGTGTCATGCCATGGGAGCTTGCTTACTTGGAAATTAAACATGTTCATGTAACTTGTGAGATGCACTTGAGAGGGAGGGGAGACCCCTCTTTTCCATGAGATGCACTTGTGAGTCCCCCTCTTTCAATCTTGAAGGGAGGGAAGTGTAAACTCCCTCATGTGCAATGCTTGTTCATGTTCTTGTCAAAAGCGAAGTAAAACATATCTTAAGATATGCCCTACCTCTAATTACCAACCCTTATTTTTTAAAAACACCGGTAAACCATGTCATGCATGTCGTGCTCGTGAATCGTGTACATGCTTTAACTTGGAATTAAATATGACATTTGGGATTCAACAATGTATAACATAACATTAATTTCAACAATCAATTATTCATGCCGTTGGAAAAAGGCAATTAAGCACACTATCATAAACCCTAACAATTTCATACACTTTAAATCATAACTTTCTTAGTTTATAATTCATTTTCTTCATCTTGGCATTTCATCAAACATGTGGTATGTACATTATTGGTTAAAGCCTATACCATGCTTTTCTAGATGGGTTTATGTTCACAACATACATATGCATTCATTATTGGTACAATACCCTTCTTATTTCATTCATCACAACACATCCACGTGGCATCCATCGCCCAACATCCATTCTCACACCACAATCCATGTCCCATTATATTCATACTTTAGGGAAAACAAGAAAGAAGGGAAGAAAAGGAGGATATGAACTAGGGGATAGCATATGGTACCGACCTTAAAAAGGCAAGGGAAACCCTCCAAAACGTGTGTGGAGTCACTACCCTAGCTTTGAGAGCATGCCCCTCACTTGCTTGAAGTTGGATTTGAAGAATCCAAGCCTTGAGGTGAGATCTAGGGTCCTCGAACTGATTTCTCTCAAGATGAAACTCTAGGTGAAAACCCTCTTTCTCCTCTCTCCCTTTCTCTCAAATTCATGCCTTAGGGTTTATGAACCGCTAATGG
Organism: Tetracentron sinense; assembly: GCA_015143295.1. Classification (NCBI taxonomy): domain Eukaryota; kingdom Viridiplantae; phylum Streptophyta; class Magnoliopsida; order Trochodendrales; family Trochodendraceae; genus Tetracentron; species Tetracentron sinense. The sequence goes on from CM026553.1 coordinate 23,700,729, forward strand.
CTCGGGCAAGACCTTATAGGCAAGGTTGAAACGCCCAAATGACGAAAAAACCCTTAATGAAATCTCTGCAAAACGCGATATACCGATCGATCGGTGGTTAATACCGAGCGATCGGTTGCCTCCTGATCGACCGGTTTTCTTGACCGAGCGATCGGTCAAAAACATCCTCTTTGGAATAATTCCCCATACAAATTAGTTAAACAGTCGATAGCTACAGATCGATCGATTGTACACCGATCGATCGCTAATATGGACCGAGTGATCGGTTGTGAACTGATCAATTGCTAATATGAACCGAGCGATCAGTTGTCTGCAAATTTTGACACTGAGTCTATTTTCCACTCAATCCACTACGTGGACTTATTCCACTACGTGGACTTATTCCACTCCTACTCTAACATCTTCCACACATGACTAGGACCTTTCTAAGGCTACGACATATTAATAATTTAATTATTTTAAAGAGTTCTTGCGAAATTCTCAAAGATTTCCAATTTCTCATTTCATGGAATTGGAGATTACAAGGCATCATGCCTTGACACATGTTCCAAGACATATACAAAAAGTTACGGGGTTCTAGACCCAGATCGAAGATCAATCTTCGAGAAGAACCTCACTCCCTTAAGCTAGTCGAACAGATCGTCTATTCGAGGTAATGGATAACGATTCTTGATCGTGACCATGTTTAACTGTTTGTAGTCAATGTACATCCGCATCGACTCATCCTTCTTCTTCACGAAGAGCACAGGGGCTCCCCATGGTGAAACACTCGGCCGAATGATGCCAAGGCCCTGCAATTCCTCCAATTGCTCCTTCAACTCCTTAAGCTCAATAGGGGCCATCCTGTATGGAGCCCTAAAAATCGGAGCAGTACCGGGGGTAAGCTCAATAGCGAACTCTATCTCTCGATCCAGAGGCAATCCTGTAACACCTCTGGAAACACATCCAGGTACTCACTCACTATCGGAATGGCTGAGGAGTCTCGCATCTCTAAACTTGAGAGACTAAAGGCTATAAAATGAGCAATGTCTCAACTCCGTATCCCTCGAAAGTGAAATGGCTTCACACCCTCTGGCCTGAAGTCTACCCTCTTTTTAAAACACGCTCCATACCCACGGTGAGTCGAGACCAATCCATCCCGAGCATGACATCAAAGTCTAAGTCTTGGAATTCAAGGATGATCAAATCGACTGGCAACTCATGCTGCTCAACTTGTACGATACAACCCCGATACATTTTGTCTGCATCCACTGACTTGCCGAGCGGAGTCGAAATAGACAACTCATGGGGCAATCGACTCGGCTCTAAGGCAAAGCCCTTAGCAAAGCTCTTAGCAAAGCTTGGTGAGATAAAAGAATGCAATGATCCAGTGTCGATCAACACTCAAGCGAAACACTCGCTAATGAGTAAGGCGCCTGAATATTTAAACTAACTTACATCAATAAATTTCACAAGTCACATATATCATATAGGTAACATGTTTGTACAAGTATGTATATACATCACATAAAATCAACATTTCACAAACTTGAGTGTACCTTGCATAACATCATCTGATGCATGTGCATCCATCTCGGTCATGACGAAAACCCATCCCTGATTTGTCTGGCAAGGCGGCTGGGTGGGCCGTGGAGGTCAAGAAGCCTATGAAGACCCCTACTGTGTTGTCAGCCTAAGTGGAGGTCGGACTCCCTGAGGCGCGGCCTGCAACTGCCTCTTTGGGTAATCCCTGATCACGTGGCCTTGCTCGCCACAATGGAAACAACCACCCGAGATTTTTCGGCACGCTCCTGCCCTGTGCCTCTTGCCACACGTGGCACACTAATCAAAACAAAACAACACCGAGGAAGCTGGCGCCACATACCTAGGGGCCGGTGAAACAATAGAGCGCGGTGCTAATGGGGCAAAAGGAGGCCTCTGAGCTTGCATAGGTTGAGAAGTCTAAAATGGAGCAATCCTAGCCCTCTTCTCAAGTGGTGCTGAGCCACTGGACTGTCCTCTGGATATGCCTCTTCCGAAGCTACTATCCCTCCTCTTAAGAAACTCCGCAGAATTCCTCTCGGCGATCTTCGCCTTCCCCACAATATCCTTCCAAGTCTCTACCTGGAACATAGAAACCCGGTCTCGGATAAAAGACAGCAACCCATCCTCAAACTTTTGGACTTGCATACTCTCAGTAGCGATCAGATGTGGAGAAAATCTCGAAAGTCCGATGAACTCGGCATCGTACTCGGCTACGCTCGCCTCTCCCTACTCAAGAAGAACAAAATATTTCACCTTCTGCTCCCTGATAAATCTGGGGAAGTACTACTTATAGAATAAATTTAAGAACTCTCCCTATGTCCAGGGTAACCCTACCTTCGCAACATCCCTCTGCCTCTGGGCAGCTCTCCACCAATGCTCGGCTTCACCCTCCATCATGAAGGAAGCCCACTCGATTCCCTGCTCATCTGTACAGTGGAGTGCCTTGAAGATCTTCTCTAGTTGGATGATCCATGTCTTCAAAACCAAGGGATCCAGAGTCTCGTAAGAGGCCGCAGTCTCTGAAAAGCCTCTAGTTGTTGAGCCCCGGACTTTTTATGCTTAATGCATGGCACTTTCGTAGCCATTTTGCCTTCAAGGTAGTACAATTAATAAATAAAGAAGAAATTGGAAATTCTGAAACGTCAAAAAATGTTCATTTTCGAAGTACGAACCCAACGCAAGTTGAATCGTCAAAATCTGACGAGCGAGTCAAAAGATATGGTCAAAACAGTTTGGACCTACAGACCACCGATAGCTCGGTCCATGGAGCGATCGCTCGGTCCATGGACTAGTCAGGATTTTTGTATGGGGAAATTTTTCAAAGAGTAGATTTTTAACCAATCGCTCAGTTATGAAACTGATCGATCAGTAGGCAACCGATCGCTCGGTATCGACCATCGATCACTCGATGTATCGTGTTTTGCAGAAATTTCAGTAAGGGTGTTTCGGTCTTTTGGGTGTTTCACCCATGCCTTAAAGGCTTTGCTCGAACATTTGAGGGTTCATTCATAACACTTAGAGTATTTTGAGAGTTAGAGGAAGAGGAGAAGGGTTTCCATACCTAGGGTTTGCTTTTGGGGAGTAATCAAAGGGGTTTCAAGACCCACAATCACCTCAAGCTTGGATTGCTTCAAGATTCCGGTTCAAGCACGTAGGAGTAGTTTCTCCAAGCTAGGTCAGCGCCTCACGAACGTTTTTGGAGGAGTTTTCTCCCTCATTTGTCAAGGTCGGTACTTCTTGCTACCCTCCTAGTTATAGCTCCTCTTTTCCTTTATTTCTCTTTGTTTCTTTCCTTTGTACATGTGCTATGAGTTAGGAAGTGTGAACGTGGTGAATGGAGATGGAATAGGCGATTGGATGCCAATGGTTGTGTTGTGATGATTGAAACGGGGGAGGGCATTGTATCCATAATAAACACACGTTTATGATGTGAGTAAACTCACCTAGAAAAGCATGATTTAGGTTTAAATGAAAAATGAATAATGAACACACCATGTTTGATGAAATGCCAAGGTGAATAAAGTAAGTTGTAAATTAGGAAATGCATGCCTAATAAATTATGGAAATTGCTAGGGCCCATGTTAGTGTGTTTTCTTGCTTTCCCTACATGATGTGAATATTGCATTGTCAATCATTGATGTTACATGTGTTGTGAATTACCCAAATGTCATATTTAAATTTAAATGCAAGTATGTACACGATTCCCACGAGCACGACATGCATGACATGATTTACTGAGGTTTTCAAGAACACGATTAGAGGTGGGACATATCCTACGATATGTTTTACCTCGCTTTTCCCAAGAAAACAAGAACAAACATTCCACGAGGGGTCTCCCCTCACTCACAAGTGCATAGCATAAAGAAGGGCCTCCCTTCCCTCGCAAGTACATACATATCATGAAGAAGGGTCTCCCTTCCCTCTCAAGGCATCTCACAAGCGCATCTCACAAGTACATCTTACAAGTGTATCTCACAAGTTACATGATCACAAGCAAGCACGTATGACATGTATGACATGACACGATAAACAAGAATCAAACAAGATAGACAAGGCGAGTTTTCAAACACGAAAATGGTACTTTAAGTCAAGCCAAGTGCACGGTGTTTTCAAGGGTTTTATCGATTTTTATGAATGCAAGCATGATTATATACTGCTTTACTTTATTGTTATAATATGAATTATTCCTGCTTTATATGTGTGAATTGTTTCCTGCTCTATGTATTGCTATCTTTATGCTATGACTGTTGGTTAGTATTTGGTACACGCTGAGTATTCCATGCTCAGTCGTACTTCTTATGTCGGCAGGTGATAGCGGAGCGGCTGCTCCTTTTGATGTCTGTGCTCCCGGCCCATGGGTGAAGGAGGAGTACGTCGAGGAACCTCTGGTAGAGGACTACTATTAGGTAGTGGTTGTAGATTATGAGTGATAGAGCTGTGGGTGAGATGAGAGATATACATCCATGTATTATGGCGGGTCTGTCCGCACTTTCTTTTGAATTTCTTTTTGTGTAACTTGGGTTACATGTATATACATAGGGGTTTGTTAGACTCCCGCTGTGCTTTATAGTTTATGTTTCCGCTGTTTATATCCTCTATTGTATATGCTCTGTGGGTTTTTGCAGGTTGGTTTGTCAAGCAAGTCATATAAGCCATGATTAGCCGTCCAAAGTTCACTCTAACTCCTAGGGTGGGTTTTGGGTCGTGACACTAGTCCTGAGGTGTGATGCACTGGAGGAGGTGCAGGTACAGCAGTAATAGGAGTATCAACCCTGTCTGCAAGCCTAGTCATTTCTACTACCGTAGCTCCAAGGATCTGAGTCAAGTCGAGCTGCTCATCACCCATAGGATCATCTCCTCCGGTTCCTTGGGTCTGATACCCTCTACCTTGAATGTTCTGCCTCATGATAATAATCCTGAGGAAAATAGCGAATGTCAAGCTCTTGAATACTGCAGTTCAATAAGTACTTAGTCTTTATATAAGCATCGTATACATCAGAGTATACACATAAAGCATAAGCATACTACAAAGTCTTAGCGAACTACGTTCTCACGGTCTCGTATTTCGAAGTTCATCTGAGTTCTAAGTTCAACTCAAAGAACACCCTAGCCCTAAAACCTACTCTAAATTAGAGCACAACCGAACCCAAGGGAAGCTAATCCCTAGGCTCTGATACCAAGTCTTTCGTGACCCAAAAGACCCCCTAGGAGTTAGGGATACTTTAGCTCGGACCGCCGTATCATACCATCCTGTATGACACATAAGGCACATATACTTACCATCCTGTCAGAGTACACAAGTTATAAAACTTAGTGGAAATGATTTATAATAAAATACTCCTATAATTCAGTCCAAGTCTGGACCAACAGAACATATCCAAAAATAAGGAGTGGAAAAGTCCCACTCTTAACATACACAAAATATCAGTATGGTCTCTCTCCCTCTCTCAATAGAAATCAAAATCGAGCCGCTTATCCAGCGATCCATCATCCTGGTAGTGGTCCATAGAGGGCTTTGGATCATAGTATTCTTCCTCTATCCAAAGGCTTCGTACCACAAACATCAAATGGAACACGTGCACCTGCCGAAGTCAATAATCGGCTGAGCATGGAATACTCAGTGATATACAAACTACTAACTAACAGTGAATAATATCATGAACATGCATAAGCTTAGAGAATAACATTCGTGAAAGTAGTTAACAAAACCCTTTTCTTAACAGTATTTGCATAAAACAAAACCAGGTAAATCTTGTCATGTGATATTCATATTCTTGTGAGTTCTTATGAATTCTTGCGAAAGTTGGGATTCCTTGTGAGCATGCGAGGATCTGAGTATGCATGATTTCTTGTGAACTTGCGAGCTTGTGAACTTGTGAGCTTGTGAGACATGACTACTTGTGAGTCCATGTATAGTGAGATTCCTTGTGAGCTTTGAAACGATCTTAGAACTTATCACTTACCAACCCATAGTTTAGCCTTATCACTTGTGAGCTTGTGAAAATTATTTTTAATTAAAACCTTGCTTATGAACTTTTGGAAATACCCTTTTCTTGTGAGAAATCATCGGATCATACGAGACTTATAAACATCATGCTAGACTTGTGAACATAAGTTGCATATAGTACTTGTGAATATCATGGTTATCTTAGAAAACTTGTAAACATGGCATCATATTCATAGTAGATTAGTACTAGTGATAACTTACATCTTATATCCAAATCATCATCCAATCCATTCAAGAACAACCTTAAACATAGTATTTTTGCCTTAAAAATAATAGAACAAGGTAGATAGTAAAGTGTATCTAACTTTCTAGATCAACCCTTTGATCTAACACACTTTAGAAAGGTTATGAAGCGAGATAGAACGTCCTTGTCGTTGAGAAATCAACTCAAGAACACTCAAAAGCAAAAACCCAAGTCCTTTTCCTTCTTCCTCTTTTCTCTTCTCTTTTCTCTCTCTTTTTCTCTTTTCTTAGTGCTCTAGGGTTTGTGAAACCCTTAGGCATGAAATTGGGCTATTTATATAGCCAAAGGGGATGAGTCAAAGACTCAAACACCCCCCAAAATATCCAAGGAAGTCGGCCATAGGCAAAACAGACACCACCGGTCGACCGGTAAAGAGGATCGGTCGACCGGTCAAAAGACCCCTCTCTATCTAAATATCTCATACAAAAATTCACGCCTTCAGTCGACCGGTCAAGGTTCGATCAACCGGTAGCAAATTCAGTTGACCGGATTTGCCTGTTTTGCCCTGTGCTTTGTTCTTCCTTTTATACTTATTTTACTTTAAAACATTTTCATTAAATTTAATTTTTAAATTGAAATAACGAAGTACCCCCATTTGAATCCAATAAAAATACTTAGAAATTCCAATTCCTCATAACTCAAAATCTGAATTTCCAGTTTTAGGCAAAATCTGATAAATCCGGTTTGTCGTAACTTTTTTCCATTGCTCGAAAACCATTCTAATCATATGACTAAAACCCATAAAATTAACTAAGCTTAGTTAACCTATAAACAACCATTACCGGGACTTTTTATCTCAAAATTCGGAAATTTACATTACATAGTCATTATTGACCGCACTATTCACAGTACTATTCACTGGCTATGAAAGTGAGATCCGGGGTTCTACAATTAATTATTAACTTTTAATCACTTAAATTGGATTAACTTTTAATCAATTATTGAGCTTGCATTTCTTATATGAGCACCTCCACAAATTGCTCTAGGATATTCTTACCCTGACTTACCCAATGTTATCCCATTGACCCTAAACAGGAATACATTGGAATTGCAAGTGACATGAGTTATCCATGTTGCAATTGAATCCTAGTGTATGAAAATTAATCATTACGGATCCCGCCACATAAACTTTTAAATTCGATTTATCCTTCCAAATACATTATCCCTAATAGGCCTTCGAGATTGACGTACTATCTAACCTATAGCCCATTGCACATCATCCGGGTTTCCAAGACTTATGATTAAACCATGAGAAATAATTTCCAATGAAAAACGTTTTGAGAAAATCCTTTATAAGTATAATATCTTTTAATTAAAGTATATTTCAAAACTTATTTTGATTTCAAAATCACCTGTGCAGGATTTGAACTTAATCAACTGTCTTACCCGGAACTTGGATAATCTCTCAAATAAATGAGCATGGATTTCTTGTTTGAAATTTATCATAACTCGAACAACTTTCTGACTATCCAACTGTCACTGTATTGTATTCCCTAAGTTAGAAAATACGTTGGTGGAATCAAAACAGTCAGATCACTGCTCGGTCATAGATAAACACATTAGATCTAAGGATCATTGAAACTGTTCAATGTGAATAAGAGACCAACTATCTGATAGTATACTTATGCAATAGGTCTCTCATTGAATGCAATCAGTCAGTGTACATTTAAGCACCCATATGCTGATGTGTAGTCTCCACTACAATAGTTTGAGATAGAATTATATCTCAACTATTGAGAACATCTTAGCATTCTGGCAGCCATATAAGTGAAGTGTCCAGCTTCACCCACAGCTGTGACTATATAAGGTATAAGGAACCGGAAAGTTATATCTGCCTGTGATAATTCAATCACATAACTTTCCTATAATATATCCTATGGACTTTTATCGATATCTCATATCGTATAGATCATCTCATTATCATGGTCAATTACCCATAATGAATACACAATAGATTAAGAAGAAGTCTTTATTAATCAAATTAGTAAGAGTCTAACAATCTAAATGACTCTTCTGGGCATCATGTCTAACACCCAGACAGGTCGTTTCGATGCAAGTTGGCTTAGAGGCTTTAATGCAAGTTGGTTTCACCATAGAGGATATGTTCCACTCTTATATGACTTGAATTAAAGGGTCATTACTCATGCATTCAAAACAGGTAACTTTACTTTTTTTGGTAATATAATCATTCCATTCATAGTAAGCAGGGATTGGAGATCTTTGTTCAGTCCTTTGAACCAAGGAAAAAAGTTTACTTAAAGTTACAGATTCCCTTTTACTGATGACATTTCTTCTTTTTCATGATATTTTATCATGACTTTAAAATTTGCTTCTATTATTTTTACTTGTTGTTTGAGGGCTTTCTCTTCTCTTTTTCTACACTTATGATATCTCTTTTTCTACACTTATGCTACCAAGTTATTTGCTCAGACTCTACAGATTCATCAAACTGTTTCTTTATCATCACAAAACAAAAACAAAAATCCATATTTGAGTTTTAGAAGATGTTTGCTTATTCATTATTCAAGGTATGTTTGATTGTTGCAATTGTTGTGACTGATTCTCATCTACCCATTTTGATTAACGTGTTATAGTCGGATAATCTATGTGCTTGAGTCTATAAGATTGTTTGTTCTTTAAATGATCATATTGGTTTACTTGTTACTATGTAAGCTTAGCATGTGAAAGATCATATTGACTATTCTATTTCATTCTATTTTATTGTTAAATGAATTATTCTTAATGTTTGTAGTTAAGACGGCATTCTCCAGCTCTTCCTGAGTCACCCTCAACATCTACACGTTTATTAAAGAATTTCAGGGGAAACATTGTTGCACTCGGGCGGATTAATAAAGATACAGCACCACATCTTGAATTATATAGCATTATAGTACATGCCATTTATGAGCCGAATACAGATTTGTCTCCAAAAGAGGGAATACTTGGAGATCATACACTTGGAGATATTATTAATTGGCCCATATATTTTGTAAATTTTATTAATTGGCTTTTGTCGAGATGCAAAATTTCATTTCACTTTTGTTGAGATGCACAAGGTATTGACATCTTAATTGACTAAGTATTTATATGATTTTGTGGTTAAATTATATATGGCTTGATATTTTGATTAATTAGAAAAGAAGTTGGTTTTCGAATGTATTCTTTTTTTTTTTTTGGAAGGTAAGCTGGGGTTAGGCGGACCCCGACCCGATATATAAAAGAAGAAGAATTACAATCTTAGGAATTTACAGCCCACTCTATCCTTCTCAAGAATAGAAGAAAGGACAGAGGGGAATTCACTAGGGATAAGAACTATAGAAGAGATAGAAGTACAAAATTTTGCCAAAAAATCAGCTCCTGCGTTGCTTTCTCGCCATATATGATGAATGGTGAATGAGGAAAAATCTGCCAAGAGGTGTTTGCAGTAAGCTAAGAGGTTACTTAAAGTCCAAGGGGGTTCAAGCGAAGAGGAGAGAAGTCTGGTAGCTTGTAAGGAGTCAGAATCAATTACGAGGTTTTGAACTCCATAATCCTTTGCAATTTCTAGACCACGCGCGATTGCCATGATTTCTAACTTTAGAATATCCGATTCTTCGATCCCGGTAGCAAAGGCAACCAAGGGATCGCCTCTGTGGTTCCGTATGATACCCCCAAAACCTGCTCCTCCAGCTCTGACGGATCCGTCATTGTTAAGGACCCAATGATCAAATGGTGGTGGTGACCAGGTACCCCACAGCTGGGGCTTATGAAAGTAGTGAGGGAAGAGCTGCCATTTTGAAAGAAAAGTTCTGTTGCAGTCCGTGTCTTCCACTTGATCAGTTGAGGCGCTGATCTTGAATCTAGTGTCTATGATGATGCTGTGAAGAACTTGCTCAGGGTGTTTGGAAGAGTTCATGAAAATTCTGCTGTTTCGTTCAGCCCAGATGTGATATATGGTGGCGCAAAACGCAACTCGTTTGATATTCTGGATTAGATTTAGACCATGGAATTCCTTTGCCGCCCATTCAACCTCACGGTCCCAAGGGAGAATCAAGTGAGAGGGGTAACCGCAGAGCTGTAAAACATGTTTCCAAATCTGATAGGAGAAGCTGCATGCAAAAAAAATATGTGCTGTATTTTCCGTTGAAGCCCAGCAAAATACACATCTTGAGCGAGTTAAGATGTTGAGCCTTAAAAGGCGATCCTGAGTTTGGAGGCTATTCGAGAGCGCTAGCCAGGAGATAAAAGATTGCCGAGGTATGTACTGACCTGACCAAAGCAGAGACCACCTCGGGAGAGAGTGGTTATGAACTCGAATGCTATTCCATGCTGATTTAAGAGAGTAGGTGCCTGTACTGTTTGCAGTCCAGATGATTCGATCTGAATTCAAAGAAGAATTGATTTCAATCTTGTGTAACTCGTTCCAGATAGTGAGAAGATCAATTGAGATTGCTGGAGGTGTATCCCATTCAGAATTTGACAGAATGGTGGCTACGGTAGCATCGCTGGGTGGGCCTGAATCATACTGTATACGGTGACCAAAACGATCATAGAGAATGCCCATAGGGTGCCACGGGTCATGCCATAGATAGGTATTAGCTCCGTTGGAGACAGAGTGGGTGATAATACCTTTTTGCAAGGTGGCGGGATTGGAGAAGCTTTCGCCATATCCAGGAGCAGTCAGAAGGGCATTTGATAGTCCAAAAGAATTTATTTCGAATCAACTTAGCATAGCACCATTTGACCCATAGACTGTCCACACGAGTCAATATGCTCCAGACTTGCCTGAGCATTCCAGCTTTGTTCCACTCTGATAATTTTCTAATCCCCAATCCTCCCTCTAACTTGGGACAGCAGACAACCGACCAGGCAATTGGATGAATTTTCCTCCGAAGATCTGGGCCAAACCAAAGATATTTGCAGAAGATTTGTTCTATATGCTTGGATATAGCTTTAGGGAGGATGAGAAGTTTTGTCCAGTAAATATGAAGGCTGTTTAACACCGATTTGATAAGCACAGCACGACCCGCATAAGATAAGAAATGGGTTTTCCAGCTTTGGATTTTGGCGAGAATCCTATCAATCAGTGGTTGACAATGAGAGGCAGTTAGACGCCCTGAAATTAGCGGCAATCCCAAATACTTAACTGGCAGCGTTCCAATCCGGAAGTTTAAGATTCTCTTGAAAGCTGATTTGAGGAGTGTAGATGTTCCAGCAAAAAACATTTGACTCTTCTGGTGAATTGGATGCAGGCCCGATAAGGAAGAAAAAGTATTTAGTATGCTGCCGAGCTTGGTCACCGAAGAAAGGTCTACTTTAAGGAAGACAAACAAATCATCAGCAAAACTAATGTGCGAGATTAAGGGATTTTCACACCTGGGATGGGGTTTGATCAGTCTGGCATGCATAGCCTGATCCAGGAGAGCCGAGAAACCTTCCATGGCTATGACAAAGAGGAGGGGGGAGAGAGGATCTCCTTGACGCAGCCCTCGGGAACTTCTGAAATATCCTTGGGGAGTTCCATTTATGACAACGGAAAAGCTTGGAGTGGTAAAACACGGTAATAGCCAGTGGATGAATGTCGCGACCCAAAACCCACCCTAGGAGTTAGAGTGAACTTTGGACGACTAATCATGGCTTACATGACTTGCTTGACAAACCAACCTGCAAACAACCCACAGAGCATATACAATAGAGGATGACAGCGGAAACATAACTATAAAACACAGCAAAAGTCTAACAATGTAGAGCCCCAGAAATTGAGTTCACTGTTCATGTGAATAGTGCCCTTACATGGTGTGTGTGTAAAGGCCTAAGGCTTCCCATTGTGTTCTTGATATTATGATTAGTCAAGTGAGGGTTTTAGGTACATGGGTTGTGTAGCACCCCGGACTTTTTCATCCTTAATGAATAGCACCTTCGTAGCTAATTGGCTGTTTTTGTAGTCTAATTAATAAATAAGGGAGAAATCGAAAATTCCAAAATGTCAGAAATGTTCGTTTTCGAAAATCGGATCCAACGCAAGTTGAATCGTCGAAATCGGACGAACGAGTCAAAAGATATCGTCAAAACAGTCGGGACCAGCAGAGCACCGATCGCTCGGTCCACTAAGCGATCGATCGGTATCTATCGACTGGTGGAAAATTTTGTATAGGGAAATTTTCCAGAGAGCATGTTTTTGACCGGTCGCTCGGTCAAGAACACCGATCGCTCGGTAGGCAACCGATCGATCGGTCATTAACACCGATCGCTCAGTCCTCGCGTTTTTGCAAAAATTTCAGTAAGGGCGTTTTCATCTTTTGGGTGTAAAACCCTTACCCATAAGGGTTTGCTCGACCCTTTGAGGCCTCACTTACAACAATTGAGGGATTTTGAGAGATAGAGAGAGAAGAGGAGAAAGCTCTAACCTAGGGTTTGGTTTTGAGAAGGAAATCAAGGGGGGGTTTAAGAACCATAGCTCACCCCAACTCGAGTTGCTTCGAAATCGAGGCTCAAGCTCGTGTGTGAACCATTCTCCAAGCTAGGGCAGCAACCCAAGCACGTTTTTGGAAGGGGTTTCTTCCCCAACTCAAGTCTCCTTCAAGCAAAGGTGTTCTTCTTTCAAGTTGGAGCTTCAATCAAGGTTTCTACCAAGGATCAAGCCTTGATCTAAGGTTAGTACACCCTACTAACTTCTTTAGAAATAACCTAGATTCCATTCTTGAAAATGATGATTTTTGGATCTTGTGTTCTTTCCTTTCCTTGAAATGCATTATTTTCCCTAATTATAAAAAAGATAATTATTTGGTGAATGGGAGGTGGATTGTTGGACATGGAGGCGATTGGATGCCGTATTGTGTGATGGAAAATGGTGGATGGGCATTGTACGAATAATGAACGCAAGCCTTGTGTATGATGAAACATATGAACATTTAAGAACTTGAAATAATGTGGTTTGAATGTGTTACTCATTAGGTGTTTGACAAAATGCATGAATGAGAATGCCAAAATTAAAATGAAGGAATTGGGAAATATGACTTGTGTAGTTCTCCTTAAAAGGGTGATTTTAAAACAAATGCTCTATATGTTTCATTAAATTCCCCATGCCTATGCAATTACAAGAAATGCCATATTATGCTTTATTGTTTCATGTTAACATGATTATGAAAAAGAGAATTGAAATGCAATATGTGTCCCTTGATTCATCTATGATAGTACGATCGTCACGCATGCATGAACCAAACTTTTTCAATATAAGCATATGAAATAACAAGAAATAAGCATATGACAAGGAGGTTGGTAGCCCAGAATTATGCGGGTGCTAGCCTCTGGCTCACAAGTTAAATTAACATGAATGTCAAGGGTAGGGCATATCCCTAGGATATGTCATACCTGGCTCACAAGAAAACACGATAATCAAGGAAATGAAGATGCTAATGTGTTCCGTTCCATCATAGTCCGGGCATTAGCTAAGCAAGTGAAACAAGTGAAGTTACTAATGTGTTCCGTTCAATCATAGTCCGGGCATTAGTAAGCAAGTTGCTAATGTGTTCCATTCCATTATAGTCCGGACATTAGCAAAGTAAAACAGGAAAGATACTAATGTGTTCCGTTCAATTATAGTCCGGGCATTAGTAAACAAGGATAACTAGTGTGTTCCGTTTAACCATAGTTCGGGCACTAGTCAAGTCAAGATAAGGATACTAATGTGTTCCGTTCAATCATAGTCCGGGCATTAGTAGGCATGGTGCTAATGTGTTCCGTTCCATTATAGTCCGGGCATTAGCAAATGAAAGCAAGAACTAGTATGACCGTCCAAGTCATAGTTCGGGTACTAGTTAAACATGACACGCAAGAATAACAAGAACCTAGTATGTCCGTCCATTTCTTAGTTCGGGTAATAGATAAACAAGAACGAAACAAAGCATGTGTGATTCCCACGATACAAGAATAAGACGAGAATAAGCTGTAAATACGGCAAACGAGTTTCGGAAAATCACAAGAAGTATTATCAAGAACAAGTCATGGCTTTTGAATACAAGTTTACAATGCATGAGTTAAAATATCTTGTTCACGATTTACTTTACATTATTATTTCTTTTAGCTTCCGCACTCTGATTATGTACCTTTGATGAACTGTATCATGTATGACATATTAATGTTATTACTATTGTTAGCTAGTAGCTTGTACTCGCTGAGTATTCCATGCTCAGCCGTACTTTTTATGTCGGCAGGTACAGTATGCGATTTGTGGACTCTTGTCCCTTGGATCGAGGTAGCTCGGTGTGAGCAGGAGATCCTTCGGATGGTTACCTAGATATTAGGAGGCTTGGCATATGGTCAATGGTTGGGATGAGTTAGCGAGAGAGACATGTATTTGGGTTCTTGTGTTTGGGGATGTTGTCTCACTTGAGTTGGGACTCAAGTGGAGGAGTTCATGTTCATGTTGTAAATCCTATTTAATTATTGTAATCAAATGCACTTGGAATATAGTTAAGTATTTAAAGAAATTTCTAGTTCTCTATTTTGCATGCCTTGTATACTCTTGCAGGTTGATTTAAGGTTAGGTCACGTCGCCAAAGTATCCTAACTCCTAGGGGGTATTTTGGGGCGTTACAAACAACCTCTAAGTATATACACATAGTCCAAGTTTAATACAAAGAAATCAAAACAAGGAAAGTGCGGACATGCCCGCCAAAATACACGGATATAATCACTCATGCTCACCTACAGCCAATCCACTCAGAATCTAACACCACCTACTGATAACCCTCTATGGGAGGTTCCTCCAAAGGCTCCTCGACGTACTCCTCTTCCACCCATGGACCAGGAGCACAAACATCAAATGGAGCAGCAGCTCCCTCAGAACCTGCCGACATAGGAAGTACGGCTGAGCATGGAATACTCAGCGGGTACCAAATACTAACCAATAGTCATAGCATAAAAATGGCAATACATAAATCAGGAGCAATTCATATATGTTAGACGGAAACAATTCATATCATACAAGGAAGTAAAGCAATTTATAATCATGCTTGTATTTCGTAGAAAGCCGATAAAACCTCTTGAAAACATCGTGCACTTGACTTGGCTTGAAATATCTTTTCATACTTGAAAGCTTGTCGTGTTTGTCTTACTTGATCTTGTCGAGCGTGTCGTACGTGTCATGTCAAGCATGTCATGCGTGCTTGCTTGTGATCATATAACTTGTGAGATACACTTGTGAGATGCGCTTGAGAGATGCCTTGAGAGGGAAGGGAGACCCTTCTTTATGCAATGCACTTGCGAGGGAAGGGAGACCCTTCTTCATGATATGTATGTACTTGCGAGGGAAGGGAGGCTCTTCTTCATGATATGCACTTGTGAGTGAGGGGAGACCCCTCGTGGAATGTTGGTTCTTGTTTTCTTGTGAAAAGCGAGGTAAAACATATCGTAGGATATGTCCCACCCCTAACCATGTTCTTGAAAACCTCGATAAATCATGTCATGCATGCCGTGCTCGTGGGAACCGTGTACATACTTGCATTTAAATTTAAATATGACATTTGGGTAATTTCACAATACATATAACATCAATGATTGAGCAATGTAATATTCATATCATTTAGGGAAAGCAAGAAAACAAACTATCATAGGCCCTAGCAATATTCATAATTTATTAGGCATGCATTTCCTAATTTACAACTCATTTTATTCACCTTGGCATTTCATCAAACATGGTGTGTTCATTATTCATTTAAACCTAAATCATGCTTTTCTAGGTGAGTTTACTCACATCATAAAGGTGTGTTTATTATGGATACAATGCCCTCCCCATTTTAATCATCACAACACTACCCTTGGAGAAAAACTGGACTTGAAGTGATCTAGGGTCTCAAAACCCCTTTGATTCTTCTCCAAAAGCAAAACCCTGGCTTAGGAAACCCTTTCTCCCTCTCTTCTAATCCCCCAAATCCTCTAAGTGTTGAGACTGAGCCCTAAAGGCTCGGGTTAAACTCTTAAGGCAAGAGTGAACCGACCAAAAGACCATAATACCCTTACTGAAATTTTTGCAAAAACACGAGTGCCGAACACGTTGTGCTGTGAATAGTGCCAAACACATTGTGCTGTGAATAGTGCCGAACACATTGTGCTGTGAATAGTGCCGAACACGTTGTGCTGTGAATAGTGCCAAACACATTGTGCTGTGAATAGTGCCGAACACGTTGTGCTGTGAATAGTGCCGAACACGTTGTGCTGTGAATAGTGCCGAACACGTTGTGCTGTGAATAGGACCGAACACGTTGTGCGGTGAATAGTGCCGAACACGTTGTCACGTTGTGTTTTGCATATTGCTGAGCACGTTGTCCGTTGTCTTATGTACAACGCGCCCGTCGTGAGTTGTACAACGTACCCGTTGTCTGTTGCTCAACGGATGCACAACGTATACGTTATCAGAGCTAGAGCTACGTTATCAGAGTACGTTGTATATGCGTTGTCTGTGCCTTATCAGAGCACGTTGTCAGAGCACGTTATCAGAGCTAAGTCCTTAGTGCCTTCCGAGCTACGTCCTTAGCGCCTTCCGAGCTACGATCGCCTGCAGGTCCAGACTGTTTTGGCCATATCTTTTGACTCGTTCGTCCGATTTTGACGATTCAACTTGCGTTGGGTTCGTACTTCGAAAAGGAACATTTCTGATGTTTCGAAATTTCTAATTTCTGCCTTATTTATTAATTATACCTCTTCAAAGGCATAATGGCAACGAAAGTGTCATGCATCAAATGTGAAAAGGTCCGGGGCTCTACAAAGAAAGTGGGTTGGAATTCCATCATTTGCAGCATGGTAAAAATGTAGTCCCAGCGAACACTATCAAAAGCTTTCTTGAGATCTATCTTGGTAGCACTTCGAGAGGTCCCTTTATCACGATGATAGTTCCTAACCAGCTCATGAGTTAGGAGAATACAATCGGAGATGTTGCGGCCTTTGATGAAAGCGGATTGGTTGGCACTGATAATAGAAGGGAGGACTAGCTTTAATCTCCTTGCCAGAATTTTTGAGATGCATTTGTAAATGGTATTGCAAAGAGAGATGGGCCGAAAATCCGCGAAGGTGTTTGGTCTGGCCACTTTTGGAATGAGTGTGATCAAAGTTGAATGGCCACTTTTGGTATGACAACGGAGATGCATTCTCGAATGTATTCTATTGTGTATAGAAGAAAGTTGGGATGTGATGGCTTGGATTAAATGTTTTAGAAATGATTTTGAAGGTAAAAGGTAATGGCAAGTGCATTTGAGCAAAAAACTCATCATTTTTTTTCTCCAATTTTCTTGAAAAATGATGGGCATCGACTGACATTTTGATACGTATATAAGTAATAGAAAAAATTTAATGACGAAAAGAACGATTGCTATAGACCGTCATTGATAGAACTAAAT
>CM026553.1:23725875-23871314 GCA_015143295.1 Tetracentron sinense
GACGGCTGATTAGATAGGCGTCATGATTTCGACTTCTGTTGATTACCACATTTAGAAACCTTTGATATTTTGTTAAGTGAGAGTGGGACTTGTCCACCCCACATGTTGGATACTTATACAGATGTATATATAGATGCTATTACCATATATAGTATATATCGTAGTATACACATAATCATATAATTGTAACTTAGAGTTTTCTAGCGCAGTTAAGATCCTTGTGTTGGGCATCTACCTTTTCCTTTTGAATAAGACAAAGCACATGGTCTAGACTAGCACCTAAACTAAGATCCTAGACCGACCTAAGGATTTGCTTGACATCGGTTATATCGTGGTAACAAACCTAACACAAACAAGTCCATCTGAGTTCTAAGTTCAACTCAGAGAACTAACTTCCGCTTTGCCCAAGGGACACTAATCCCTAGAGTTATGATACCAAGTTTGGTATCAGACCCAGAGTAGAATAACTCTAGTTCCAACTTAAAAGACACTAGCCTAAGTGACCTAATGCCTTAGCTTTGATACCAGGTTTGTCGCGACCCAAAATACCCCTTAGGAGTTAGGGATACTTTGACTCGTGACCGCCATATCATACCTCCAATATGATACATAAGGCATGCACAGAAACCTGTTAGAGTACACAGACATACATAGCGGAGACCTTGGCCTTGTTGGCAGCTAGACATGCTGTGAATACTCCTACCCCACTGACTACACCTATGCCTCCTCCGGTGCATCACACCGCGGGACTTGAAGCTTTTCGGAGACTACGGCCTCCTACTTTCTATGGTTACTCTAGACCCAATGGTGGCAGAGGCCTACATTATGCAGCTGGAGAAGACCTTTCGGGGCTCTCCGATGTACTGAGGAGTAACGGGTTGAATGGGCTTCCTTCGTGCTGGAGGGTGAAGCCAAACATTGGTGGAGAGCTAACCAAAGGCAGAGAGATGTTGCAAAGGTAGGGGAACCCTGGACATGGGCAGAGTTCCTAGAAATCTTCCATGAGCAATATTTTTCCAGATTCATTCAGGAACAGAAGGCGAGAGAGTTTATGCTTTGGAATAGGGAACGATGAATGTGGCTGAGTCTGAGGCTAAGTTCATCGAGTTGTCGAGTTTTGCTCCATATTTGGTTCCGACTGAAGACCTGAGGGTCAGAAAGTTTGAAATGGGGTTGAAGGCTTTCATCCAAGAGAGGGTGTCCATCCTCCAATGTGAATCCTGGAGGGAGATAGTGGGAAAGGCGAAGATCGCCGAGAAGAGTGCAGAAGAGTTCATCAAGAGAAGAGATAGTGGCTTCGGGAGAAGCATGTCTTGGGGTCAATTTAGTGGTTCTTCATAGTCCAAGAAGAGGACCAGGACTGCACTATACCAGTTCTCTTTGCCAATGTCGACTCAAAGGTCTCCTTATGTGCCTCAAGCACAGCGTCCTACGACGTCACAGGCTATGAGGGTTACGTCTCCGGCTTCCTCCGCATCACAGGCTGTTGAGGAGTGCTCCGTATGTCGTCTGTAGAGCCCCGAACTTTTGACATTTAAGCATGACACTTTCGTAGCCATTTTTCCTTTAAAGTAGTGCAATTAATAAATAAGGAAGAAATTGCAAATTCCGAAACATCAGAAATGTTCCTTTTCAAAGTACGAACCCAACGCAAGTTGAATCGTCGAAATCCGACGAGTGAGTCAAAAGTTATGGCCGAAACAAGAAGGAGGAAAAATATGGAATTTTGTTGCAAGTTGCGAACGATCGTACACACCCTACGAACGATCGTAGGTGAGTTACGATCGATCATAGAGGTTACGATCGATCGTAGAATCTCAGGAATTGACAAAAGTTTCGGGTCGATATACGATCGATCGTGGATAATTTACGATCGATCGTAGACAGGTTACGATCGATCGTAGATCGCGAATCCAGAAATTTTAATCTGATTTTTAGGGTTTCTTCACTACCTATAAAGGTTGCCCGAGCCTTTAGGGCTCTCATTCACACACCTAGAGTATTTTTGAGAGTTAGAGAGGAAGGAGAAGGGGATCCTAACCTAGGGTTTGTTCTTGAAGGAGAAATCAAGGGTTTGATACCCTAGATCACCCCAAGCTTCGGTCAAGCTCGGGAGGACCACGTTCTCCAAGCTTGGTAGCATCTCACGCACGTTTTTGCAAAGGTTTTCTTCCCTATTCGAGTCGGTACTCTTTGCTACCCTCCTAGTTATAGCTTCTCTTTGCCTTGATTTCTTCTCGTTTTCCTTCACTTATATATGTGTTATGAGATTGGTGGTATGAAGGGTGAATGGAGGTGGATGTTGGCGAATGGATGCCGTGTGGATGATGTGATGAATGAATGGGAAAGAGCATTGTACTAATAAGGAACATACAAGTGTGATGTGAGCATAACCCACCTAGAAAAGCATGATCTAGGTTTAAGTGAATAATCAACACACCCTATGTTGATGAAATGCCAAGGTGAACAAAATAAATGATAAATTAAGGGAACCCATGCTTAAGTACTCTTGAAATTTGTTAGGGTTCATGATAGTGTGTTTCTTACATTTCTTAAAATGTATAGATTATTACTCACTTAAATTGTTATATGTTATGCTTTGTGAGTTACCCCAAATTGCCATATTTAATTCCAAATGCAAGTATGCACACGATTTCACGAGCACGAATGCATGGCATGTTTTATCGGCGTTTTCAAGAACACGGTTTAGAGGTGGGGCATACCGTACGATATGTTTTACCTCGCTTTTGGCAAGGACAAGACAAACATGCATTTTCATAAGAAGGGTCTCCCTTCCCTCGCAAGTGCATCTCACAAGGACATCTCACAAGTGAATCTAACAAGTGGAAGGACAAGCATGAGCATTCTAGGAAGAAGGGTCTCCCTTCCCTCACAAGTAGATTACTTTTCAGAACAAGCAAGAATGTTACACGCATGATACAAGCATGACATGGCATGACACGCATGATATGACAAGATAAGACAAACATGACAAGTTTTCAAGCACGGAAATGGTATTTCCAGTCA
The DNA here is from genome assembly GCA_015143295.1 of Tetracentron sinense. Classification (NCBI taxonomy): domain Eukaryota; kingdom Viridiplantae; phylum Streptophyta; class Magnoliopsida; order Trochodendrales; family Trochodendraceae; genus Tetracentron; species Tetracentron sinense. The sequence continues at coordinate 23,728,903 of CM026553.1, forward strand.
AGTCAAGTGCACAAGGTCTTCAAGGGTTTTATCGGCTTTTCTAAATGCAAGCATGATTACAAACTGCTTTACTTCCTTGTATGATATGAACTGTTCCTATCTTATATATATATATGTGTGTGCATTGCTATCTCATGCTATGACTATTGGTTAGTATTTACTACCCGCTGAGTATTCCATGCTCAGCCGTACTTCTTATGTCGGCAGGTTCTGAGGGAGCTGCTGCTCCATTTGCTGTTTGTGCTCCTGGTCCATGGGTGGAGGAGGAGTACGTCGAGGAGCCTTTGGAGGAACCTCCCGTAGAGGGTTATTAGTGGGTGGTGTTAGATTCTGAGTGGATTAGCTGTGGGTGAGCATGAGTGATTATATCCATGTATTTTGGCGGGCATGTCCGCATTTTCTTTGTTTTGTTTTCTTTTGTATTAAACTTGGACCATGTATATATACTTAGAGGTTTGTTAGACTTCCGCTGTGGTTTATAGTTATGCTTCCGCTGTTACCCTCTATTGTATATGTTCTGTGAGTTTTGCAGGTTGGTTCGTCAAGCAAGTCCTGTAAGTCATGATTAAGTCGTCCAAGATTCACTCTAACTCCTAGGGTGGGTTTTGGGTCGCGACAGAAGTGGTATCAAAGCTTAGGCTTTAGGTCTCTAGGGTCACTTAGAATCTTATACCACGGCTTGACAAGAGCATATGTTAGGAAACGAGTTAGGAAGGAAGTGAGTCGGGAGCGAGTCTGGTTCCAAGTGTAAGACTAAACTTTAGTCTTAGTCTAAAATGGTTGCTTTAACCAAGTACGGGTCCTAGGTACGCTAGAACACTAAAGTATAAGTATAATGTGATGAATACTCTGATGACTTGATGTGAGGTGTATTAGTATTATACAACTAATACAAATTGAATTATTGTGAAATGGCATTGAAATAAACTGTGGTTTCAAGTTAGACTCATGTGGTGCTATTATTCTCAGGACTTTAGTCATGAGACGGAACACACGGGGTCGTGGGCCACATACCAGAGCTTCCTCTTCTTCACGGGATGAGGATGAGCAACCGGACCTCTCTCAGGTCTTAGGCTCTATTGCTGAGACACTCGCCATCTTGGCGGCTCGGAAAACTATACCGGCATCAGCGGCACCTACTCCACTGCCTGCAGCTCCAGTACATCGTACAGCTGGAGTTGAGGCATTCCGGAGATTGAGGCCTCCACCCTTCCACTGGAGTGTGGACCCTCTTACTGCGGAGGCTTGGATCCTCCAGGTTGAGAAGATATTTGCGGTGCTCTCTCCTACAGAGGAAGAGAAAGTGGCATGGGCAGTTTTTATGCTAGAGGGCGAAGCCCACCATTGGTGGTTGTCCGCATTGAGGACACGGGACTTGACCATGCAAAGTCAACCGTGGACTTGGGAGGAGTTTAAGGACACGTTCTATAAGAAGTATTTCCCGGTTGGAGCTCGGGAAAAGAAAGAGAGAGAATTCATCAACCTTGAGCAAGGTTCGATGTCGGTGGCCGCTTATGAGGCCAAGTTCTCGGAGCTATCACGCTTCGCGACACATATGATTGCCACCGAGGCAATGAAGGAGAGGAGGTTTGAGCAAGGGCTCAAGGATGTCATCATGGAGAAAGTGTCGGTCTTCAGGCACGCCACTTACGCCGAAGTAGTGGATAAAGCCTTGTTGGTTGAGACCAATTTAGAGACCGTGTCCAAGAAGAGAGAATTGGCGAGAGGCCAATCTAGTGGTTCGGTACCTTTAGAGAGGCGGGCCCGGACTGGTCCTAATCAGTATACATGGCCAGCACCACAGATGAGGCCGACTTATGCGCCTCCAGCACCCCGGCAGTACGTGCCACAGGCACCTCGACCTCAGGCTCTTCCGGCTCCACGGCCAGTTACCCCTCAGGCAGCGAGGTATACACCACCTTCGGTCCCTCCGGCCTACACATATGAGGTCTGCACTTCATGCGGCAAAAGGCATCCGGCAGGAGATTGCCGAAGAGCATCTGGTGGATGTTATCATTGCGGTCGCCAGGGCCACATGATCAGGGATTGCCTTAGCCGGCATTTACCAGGCCAGTCTCAGGGTAGTAGGCCCCCAGCACGCCCAGCAGGATCATACCAGGCGTCATCTCAGACTACCCGGTCTACACCTCAGTCTCGCCAGGCAAACCAGGGGCGAGTTTTTGCCTTGACAGAGGGTGATGCACTTGCATCTGATGATGTGGTGCAAGGTACGCAGTTAGAGTTAATTTCTTTATTCGTGATTATTATGTTATGCTCTATTCTCTGTGTACGTACTTGGCATGTTCTATATGTATATATACCTACATGTATACGCTGTTGATGCATGGATTAACTCCGCTAGTTAAAATTTCAGGAACCCTACTAGTCAATGAGTATTTGGCTCGAGTGTTGATTGATACCGGGTCTACTCATTCGTTTGTCTCGCCGAGTTTTTCAGAAGGCTTTTCTGTGGAGCCTAGTAAGCTAAAACCGGAGTTAGCCATTTCGACTCCTCTAGGCAAAATAGTGTTGGCAGATAAAGTGTATAGAAATAGTGTGGTCCAAGTTGGAAGCCACGCGTTGGCGGTTGATCTCATCGTCCTTGGATTTCAAGACTTCAATGTTATATTGGGAATGGATTGGTTAGCAGCACATCATGGGCATGTAGCTTGCTTTGAGAAAATGGTACTCTTCAAGCCGATAGAAGGAAAACCATTCCACTTTCGTGGGTTGAAAAGTAGAGATATTGCCCGTTTTGCGGCGTTGAGCTTAGCTAACCCCGAGGCAAAGGACTCATCGACTATTCCGGTTGTGAGTGAGTTCCTGGATGTATTTCCAGAGGAGTTGCCAGGATTGCCTCCAAACAGGGAGATTGAGTTTATGATCGAGCTTGCACCAGGCACAGCTCCTGTTTTCAGAGCTCCATATAGAATGGCCCCTATTGAACTCAAGGAGTTGAAGACTCAGTTAGAGGAATTGCAAGGCCTTGGCTTCATTCGACCAAGTGTCTCACCGTGGGGTGCCCCGGTGTTGTTTGTTAAGAAGAAAGATGGCTCGATGTGGATGTGTGTCGATTATCGGCAATTGAACAAAGTCACTATAAAGAATAGGTATCCCTGCCTAGGATTGATGACTTGTTCGATCAGTTGAAGGGAGCGAGATTTTTCTCAAAGATAGACCTTCGATCGGGTTATCAGCAGTTGAAGATCAAGGTGGAAGATGTTCCCAAAACTGCTTTCAGGACTCGGTATGGGCACTACGAGTTCTTGGTGATGCCTTTTGGACTCACGAACACGCCGGCAGCCATTATGGATTTGATGAACCGGGTGTTCCGGCCATATCTTGATAGGTGCGTGATTGTATTTGTTGATGACATTTTGGTCTATTCCCAGACACGGGAAGATCACACACACGACCTATGCCTTGCTTTGGAAATGCTAAGAGAGCACAAGCTATACGCCAAACTTAGCAAGTGTGAGTTTTGGTTGGAAGAGGTGGCATTCCTAGGCCACGTTGTTTCTGCGGAAGGCATTTCGGTGGATCCAAAGAAGATAGAGGCAGTCATGAGTTGGGCGAGGCCCAAGAGTGTCACGGAGATACGCAGTTTTCTTGGGTTGGCAGGCTACTACAGGAGATTCGTAGAGGGTTTCTCTAGCCTTGCAGCACCGCTCACTTACCTGACAAGGAAGAACGCCAAGTTTGTATGGGGTGATAAGTGCGAGATCAGTTTCACGGAACTGAAGAAGAGGCTTACTACAGCCCCTGTCCTTACTGTGCCATCCGGACCTTATGGGTATGAGGTGAATAGTGACGCCTCACACGTTGGACTTGGGTGTGTACTCATGCAGCACAAGAAAGTCATTGCCTATGCATCAAGGCAGTTGAAGGAGCATGAGAAGAATTATCCCACGCACGACTTGGAACTTGCCACAGTCGTGTTTGCACTTAAGATTTGGCGTCATTACCTTTATGGGTGGAGTTCTATGTGTTCACTGATCACAAGAGTCTCAAGTATCTCTTTTCCCAAAAGGAGCTGAATCTAAGGCAACGGCGTTGGATGGAAATTTTGAAAGACTATGATTGTACCATTCAATACCACCCGGGTAAAGCAAATGTGGTTGCTGATGCTTTGAGTAGAAGACCTCCGGGGTTATTAGCATGCATGTTAGTGCAGGAATGGAAGCTACTTGAAGACTTGGCAAATCTGGACATTAGTGTGAATGACTCTGTCCGTAGTCCTATCTTGGCAAATGTCACGGTTCGGCCATACATTATAGATTTGATCCAAGAATATCAAGCCACGGATGCTGAATTGTTGGCTTATCGGGACAAGAAAGTTGCTAAGGGTAGTGAGGACTTCTCTCTCACTAGCCGAGGTGCTATCACATTCAAGGGAAGGCTGTGTGTTCCAGCCAATGCAAATCTTCGGAGGGAGATTATGGATGAAGCCCACCGGGCAAAGTACACTGTGCATCCAGGGGGTACGAAGATGTACCGGAACCTCAAGAGTCACTTTTGGTGGCGGAATATGAAGAGGGAGGTTGCGGAATATGTAGCACGGTGCTTGGTGTGCCAACAAGTGAAAGCAGAACACATGCGGCCCGCAGGTCTATTACAGTCCCTTCCGATTCCCGAGTGGAAATGGGAGAACATATCTATGGATTTCATAGTAGGCTTGCCAAGGACAGCAAGAGACTCAGATGCGATATGGGTAGTGGTGGACCGTCTGACGAAGTCTGCGCACTTCCTACCCTACCGAACTACTTTCAACTCTAGCCAGTTGGCCGCTCCATACATCAAGGAAGTGGTGAGGTTGCACGGAGTGCCCGTCAGTATTGTGTCGGATCGGGATCCAAGATTCACGTCAAGATTTTGGAAAAGTTTCCAAGATGCTATGGGTTCCCGACTTGATTTCAGCACCGCTTTTCACCCACAGACGGATGGACGAACCGAGAGAGTGAACCAAGTCATTGAAGACATGCTTCGGGCTTGTATGTTGGACTTCAGAGGCAGTTGGGAAGAGTACTTGCCTTTGGTTGAATTCGCCTATAATAACAGCTATCAGGCAAGTATCCAAATGGCACCATTTGAGGCCTTGTATGGGCGAAGTTGTAGGTCTCCTCTCTATTGGGATGAGGTAGGAGAAATGAAAGTACTTGGTCCGGAGTTGATTGAGCAAACTGCAAACACAGTTAAGATCATTCGGGATCGATTGAAAGCCGCTCAAGATCGCCAGAAAAGTTATGCGGACACGCGCCGTAGGGACTTGGAATTTCAAGTAGGGGATCAAGTTTTTGTGAAAGTATCTCCTAGCAAAGGGATTATGAGATTCGGCAAAAGAGGCAAGCTTAGTCCTCACTATGTTGGACCGTTTGAGATTATCACGCGGGTTGGTGAAGTTGCTTATCGAGTAGCTCTTCCACCTCACATGGCCGCGGTTCACAACGTTTTCCACGTGTCTATGCTTCGGAAGTACATTGCGGACCCTTCGCATGTACTAGATTTGGAACCGTTGGAAATTCGAGAAGATCTCACGTTGGTTGAGAGGCCGATTCACATATTGGATCGGAGAGATCAAGAACAAGACAATCCCTTTGGTTCTTGTGCAATGGCAATACCATGCTCGGGAAGAAGCTACATGGGAGCGTGAAGCCGAAGTCAAAGCGAAGTACCCGAAATTGTTTGAATGAATTTTGTATAGGTTTTGTATATGTAGCTTGTAATATTGTTTGATTCTGTAATGCATGTCTCGTCCAAATTTCGAGGATGAAATTTTTGTAAGGGGGGGAGGATGTAGAGCCCCGAACTTTTGACATTTATGCATGACACTTTCGTAGCCATTTTTCCTTTAAAGTAGTGCAATTAATAAATAAGGAAGAAATTGGAAATTCCAAAACGTCAGAAATGTTCATTTTCGAAGTACGAACCCACGCAAGTTGAATCGTCGAAATTCGACGAGCGAGTCAAAAGTTATGGCCGAAACAAGGAGGAAAAATATGGAATTTTGCTGCAAGTTGCGACCGATCGTAGACACCCTACGAACGATCGTAGGTGAGTTACGATCGATCGTAGAGGTTACGATCGATCGTAGAATCTCAGGAATTGACAAAAGTTTCGGGTCGATATACGATCGATCGTGGATAATTTACGATGGATCGTAGTACAACTTACGATCGATCGTAGATAGGTTACGATCGATCGTAGATCGCGAATCCAGAAATTTTAATCGGACTTTTAGGGTTTCTTCACTACCTATAAAGGTTGCCCGAGCCTTTAGGGCTCTCATTCACACACCTAGAGTATTTTTGAGAGTTAGAGAGGAAGGAGAAGGGGATCCTAACCTAGGTTTTGTTCTTGAAGGAGAAATCAAGGGTTTGATACCCTAGATCACCCCAAGCTTCGGTCAAGCTCAGGAGGACCACGTTCTCTAAGCTCGGTAGCATCTCACGCACGTTTTTGCAAAGGTTTTCTTCACTATTCGGGTCGGTACTCTTTGCTACCCTCCTAGTTATAGCTTCTCTTTTCCTTGATTTCTTCTCGTTTTCCTTCACTTATATATGTGTTATGAGATTGGTGGTATGAAGGGTGAATGGAGGTGGATGTTGGCGAATGGATGCCGTGTGGATGATGTGATGAATGAATGGGAAAGGGCATTGTACTAATAAGGAACATACAAGTGTGATGTGAGCATAACCCACCTAGAAAAGCATGATCTAGGTTTAAGTGAATAATCAACACACCCTATGTTGATGAAATGCCAAGGTGAACAAAATAAATGATAAATTAAGGGAACCCATGCTTAAGTACTCTTGAAATTTGTTAGGGTTCATGATAGTGTGTTTCTTACATTTCTTAAAATGTGTAGATTATTACTCACTTAAATTGTTATATGTTATGCTTTGTGAGTTATCCCAAATTGCCATATTTAATTCCAAATGCAAGTATGCACACGATTTCACGAGCACGAATGCATGGCATGTTTTATCGGCGTTTTCAAGAACACGGTTTAGAGGTGGGGCATACCGTACGATATGTTTTACCTCGCTTTTGGCAAGGACAAGACAAACATGCATTTTCATAAGAAGGGTCTCCCTTCCCTCGCAAGTGCATCTCACAAGGACATCTCACAAGTGAATCTAACAAGTGGAAGGACAAGCATGAGCATTCTAGGAAGAAGGGTCTCCCTTCCCTCACAAGTAAATTACTTTTCAGAACAAGCAAGCATGGTACACGCATGATACAAGCATGACACGCATGATATGACAAGATAAGACAAACATGACAAGTTTTCAAGCACGGAAATGGTATTTCCAATCAAGTCAAGTGCACAAGGTCTTCAAGGGTTTTATCGGCTTTTCTGAATGCAAGCATGATTACAAACTGCTTTACTTCCTTGTATGATATGAACTGTTCCTATCTTATATATATATATGTGTGCATTGCTATCTCATGCTATGACTATTGGTTAGTATTTAGTACCCGCTGAGTATTCCATGCTCAGCCGTACTTCTTATGTCGGCAGGTTCTGAGGGAGCTACTGCTCCATTTGATGTTTGTGCTCCTGGTCCATGGGTGGAGGAGGAGTACGTCGAGGAGCCTTTGGAGGAACCTCCCGTAGAGGGTTATTAGTGGGTGGTGTTAGATTCTGAGTGGATTAGCTGTGGGTGAGCATGAGTGATTATATCCATGTATTTTGGCGGGCATGTCCGGATTTTCTTTGTTTTGTTTTCTTTTGTATTAAACTTGGACCATGTGTATATACTTAGAGGTTTGTTAGACTTCCGCTGTGGTTTATAGTTATGCTTCCGCTGTTACCCTCTATTGTATATGTTCTGTGGTTTTGCAGGTTGGTTCATCAAGCAAGTCCTGTAAGTCATGATTAAGTCGTCCAAGATTCACTCTAACTCCTAGGGTGGGTTTTGGGTCGCGACATGGTCGTTGGCACAAAACTGGGGATTGTCAAAGGTTATCAGGTGGATGCTTCCACTATAGTGAGGTTGGTCACATGATACGGGACTGCCCACGCAAGCAGTCACAGACTGGGCCACAGGGAGTCCGACCTCCAGGCAAGTAGACTTCACTTCAGGGCTCTTCATCTCAGGCCTCTAGATCCTTGCCGCCCACCCAGCAGCCTCGTTAGGCAAACCAGGGCAGGTTCTTTGCCATGATTGATAGAGATGCACAGGCATCTGATGATGTTGTGCAAGTACCGTGCAAATTGAGATGGTTAAAGTTCTATTGTTGTCATGATGTATTATGTGTATATATATTCTACGTGGTGTTTTGCTATGCGTGTATCTATATGTATTAGCATGTAGTTTATGTTATAACTTGGGTAGTTATAATTCTCAGGATCGTTGCTAGTAAATGAATGTTTGGCACGGCTGTTGATCGACACGAGATCCACTTACTCATTCGTCTCACCTAGTTTTGCCAAAGGCTTTATGTCTGAGCCAAGTAAGCTACTTCGGGAGTTGTCCATTTCGACTCCATTGGGTAAATCTGTTGAAGCGGATAAAGTGTATCCGGGCAGCGTTGTGTAAGTCATGCAGCATGAGTTGCCAGTCGACCTGATCATTTTGGGATTTTGAGATTGGGGTTTCGATGTTATCCTAGATATGGATTGGCTCTCAGCTCACCATGGGCATGTGGCGTGTTTCGAGAAGGTGGTGAACTTTAAACCCGCTAGGTTAAAGTGGTTTCATTTCAGGGGACTTTAGAGGAGAGACATTGCTCGCTTCGCAGCTCTCAGTCTCTAGAATGTAGAGGTACGAGACTCCACATCCATTCTGGTAGTGTGTGAGTATATGGATGTTTTTACGGAGATCTTATCGGGATTACCTCCCGATCGGGCAATTGAGTTTGCGATCGAGCTTGCTCTAAGCACGGCTCCAATTTCTAGGGCTCTGTATAGGATGGCCCCAATTGAACTTAAGGAGTTAAAGGACTAGTTGGCAGAATTGCAAGGCCTTGACTTTATCCGGCTAAGTGTCTCACCTTGGGGAGCTCCGGTGCTCTTCGTGAAGAAGAAGGATGGGTCGATACAGATGTGCATTGACTATAGGCAGTTGAACAAGGTCACTATTAAGAATCGTTATCCATTGCCTCAAATAGACGAATTGTTTGATCAGTTGAAGGGTTCAAAGTTCTTCTCAAAGATTGACCTTCGATCTGGTTATCATCAGTTGAAGATCAAGAAAGATGACATTTCGAAGACGGCTTTGAGAACTCGATACGGTCACTACGAGTTTTTAGTCATGTCTTTTGGGCTGACTAACGCACCAGCTACATTCATGGATCTGATGAACCGGGTGTTCAGATCGTCTCTCGATCAGTGTGTGATCGTATTTGTAGATGATATCCTTGTGTATTCACAGACATAGGATGATCACACGAGAGATCTCCGTCTTGTATTGCAGACTCTTCGAGAGCATAGCCTGTATGCTAAGTTGAGCAAGTGCGAGTTCTGGCTGGACAAGGTGTCTTTTCTTGGACATGTGGTGTCAGTCGAGGGTGTCTCAGTCGATCCTGCAAAGATCGACGCAGTGATGAACTGGGAGAGGCTGAAGAGTGTTACCGAGATTCGTAGTTTTCTCGGCCTGGCAAGATACTATAGGAGGTTCGTGGAGGGATTTTCAAGCTTGGCAGCTCCGCTTACCTACCTCACGCGAAAGAACACTAAGTTCACTTGGAGTGACAAGTGCGAGGCAAGTTTCTTGGAGTTGAAGAAGAGGCTTACCACAACCCCTGTTCTCACAGTTCCGTCTGGGAGCGGTGGTTTCAAAGTCTATAGTGATACTTCACTAGTTGGACTTGGGTGTGTTCTTATGCAGCATAAGCAGGTGATTGCCTATGCTTCCCGTCAGTTGAAGGAGCATGAGCAAAACTACCCTACACACAACTTAGAGCATGCAGCAGTCGTCTTTGTATTGAAAATTTGGCGTTACTACCTCTATGGGGAAGAGTTCGTTGTGTTACGGACCACAAGAGCTTGAAGTATCTCTTTTTGCAGAAAGAACTGAATATGAGGCAACGTCGTTGGATGGAGTTCATGAAGGACTATGATTGTTCCATCCAATACCATCCGAGTAAGGCTAACGTGGTAGCCAATGCTTTTAGCAGGAAACCTTACGGGGTTATGGCTCACTTGAAAGTATAAGAGTGGAAGTTATTGAATAATATGTGTAACCTAGACACTACTCTTTGGCATGTTACCTACGGGCCGGTGATGTCAAACATCTCAGTTAGGCAGCATATCCTGAATCGGATCAAGGAGTTGCAAAATTCGGATGCTGAGTTGCTTGCTTATCGAGATAAGTCGGTTCGTAATGGCAGTCAAGAGTTTGCTTTGAATAGTGATGGTGCCATCACGTTCAAAGGTAGGTTGTGTGTCCCCGTCAACACAGTATTGAGGGGTGAGATCTCGGATGAAACTCACCAATCCAAGTACACGATACATCCGGGAGGTACCAAGATGTACCAGAATCTCAAGAGGCACTACTGGTGGTGAAATATGAAGAGGGAAGTCACCGAGTATGTTTCTAGATGTTTCGTGTGCTAGCAGGGAAGTCACCGAGCATCAGAGGCCGACAGATCTTTTACAGTCCTTCCCTATTCCAGAATGGAAATGGGAGAATATCTCGATGGATTTCATCGTGGGTTTGCTGTGGACAGCGAAGGGCTCCGATGCTATTTGGGTGATAGTCTGTCGATTGACAAAGTCTGCGCATTTTCTTCCGTATCGGACTATTTTCAGTTCGAATCAATTGGTAGCCTTACATCAAGGAGGTGGTTTGTCTGCACGTTGTGCCGGTTTCCATCGTGCTGATCGAGATCCTAGGTTTACTTCCAGGTTCTGAAAAACTTTTCAGAGTGCTATGGTTCTCATTTAGATTTCAGCACAGCCTTTCATCCTCAAACCGATGGGCAGACTGAATGGGTGAATCAGGTTGTAGAGAATATGCTCCGAGCTTGTATGTTGGACTTTCAGGGCAGTTGGGAGGAACACTTGCTGTTGGTTGAGTTCACCTATTACAACAGTTACCAGGCAAACATCCTGATGGTGCCTTTTGAAGCTCTGTATGGTCGGAGTTGTAAATCTCCACTATACTGAGACAAAATTGGTAAGAGAAAAGTTCTTGGTCCTGATTTGATCGAGCAGACCGCAGAAAGAGTCAAAATCATCAGGGAGCAATTGAAAACTGCTCAGGATAGGCAGAAGAACTATGCGGACACTCGCCACAGAGATTTGGAATTCCAAATTGGGGATCGAGTCTTGGTGAAGATTTCGCTGAGCCAGGAAATCATGAGGTTCGGAAAGATAGGAAAGCTCAGCCCTAGGTACATGGGGTCATTCGAGATCATCACTTGGGCTAGTGAGGTTACTTACAGGGTAGCCCTACTACCTCACATGGCAGCGGTGCATAATATATTCCACATTTTTATGGTCAAGAAATATATTCCAGATCCGTCCCACATCATTGCTCTTGATCCCGTGGAGATTCGAGAGGATCTCACTTTGGTTGAGCCACCGGCTCAGATCTTGGATCATAGAGATCAAGTCTTGCATACCAAGACTATCCCGTTAGTCCTCGTGAAATGGCAGCACCATTCTGTAGAAGAGGCTACGTGGGAGCGTCAAGTTGAATGAGCGAAAAGTACCCTCTTTTTTTCTTGATGTTCTGTTTATGTAAATTATTTCTTCTTGTTCTTTTGGTGTCGTTCCAATTTCAGGGACGAACCTTCATTTCACTGAGTAGTGAATAGTGTGTGAACAGTGTTCAAGTGTAGTCTTATACACTTGTGGCTTTATGCTAATGAAAATATTTAGATATATGGTGTACATGTGTTGATGGGTAAATATAGCCTAAAGGAGTGTGTTTTGAGTGTATAAGGTATTGGAATTGGATTGGAAAAGGTCCAAGTAGTGGAAAAAGAGTTTTGTAGTAAAACAACAGAGCACCGATCGCTCGGTGATAACACCAATCGCTCGGTGATAACACCGATCGATCGGTCATCTACCGATCGCTCGGTAGCTGTCAACTGGTCAAATATTTTGTATGGGAAAAAATTTCAGAGAGGGTGTTTTCAACCGATCTCTCGGTCAAAACCACCAATCGCTTAGTAAGCCACCGATCGCTTGGTCCTGATCACCAATCGATCGGTTACATGCAGATTTTCTTCATTAAGGGTTTTTAAGTCTTTAACCAACACCCCTTTGCCTATATAATGCTTTGCTCGTGCCTTACCGTTTCAGAAACCCTTAGAGCATAATTTTGAGAGAGATTTGAGAGGATAAGAAGGAGAGAGGCTAGGGTTTGCTGAAGCTTGATGGAAAGATCAAGTTTCTTCCCTTCTTTGGTGTTTTTGAACTACGAACTCGAGGTTCTCACTTCTCCAAGCTTTTGGAGTCAACTTTATCGATTTCATCAATGTAGATACATTCTACTACCAATCTTGTGATAATACTAGTTACCCCATGATGTTCTTCTTATTCTATACTATAAATCTTGATTTGATATGGTGTGTGATATTGTTTTTATACTTGGATATAAACTACCACTATTATGCACTCTATGTGTTTGGTGTTTGGTTTAATGCCTCTAAGGGCTTTTGTGTTTTAAATATGTTAGTGCTCTCATATGTTCGCATGTCTCGCATGAACAGGGATTTTTCCATGGATTTCTCAAAGTTCTAGAAAGGGTTTTAAGTAAGGGACTCACATGATGATTTTAAGAAACTCCATGATATTGTCTAAGATCAGTTCACAAGCTCGAAGGATCACATTAAACTCACAAGAACTCTATAATAATGTCTAAGATCGATGTACAAGCTCTAAGGATCACAAATGCAAATGTTCTAAGATCTCTATGGTTTTGCTCTACAGTATTGCTCTACATCTCCATGGATCATAAATGACTCTAAGGAACTCTATGAACTGAACACGTCTCATAGAACTCACAAGGCTATGATTATCGCATGACTCACACGGTTTTGGTTTTTAGATTTCTCATACGTGTTATTTCACGGTTTCTACGCTTTGATATGTTTTAAAGATTTTAGTCTCCATGTTTTGCATGCTCCATGATATTATTGCTTATTGTTAGTAGTATGTATACGTTGAGTATTTCATGCTCAACCGATATTTGTTATCATCGACAAGTGCACAGGTTCCTTTTGAATTGTATGGTTCGGAGCCTTGGGTAGAGGAAGAATATTACGACCCGGAGCCTTCTATGGACCACTACTAGGATGATGGCTCGCTAGATAGGCGTCACGACTTTGATTTCTGTTAACTACGATAGTCAGAAAGATATGATATTTTGTTAAGTGAGAGTGGGACTTGTCCACTCCACACTTTGGATGGATATATGTATTTTGTTGGTTCAGACTTGAACTAATCGATATGAGTAATTGTTGTATGTTGCTTCCGCTATGCATTATAAATTGTTTCCGCTATGGGTAACTGTGTACTCTGACAGGTTGTTACGTGTGCCTTATGTATCATATGGGATGTATGATACGGTGGTCTCAATCTAAGGTATCCCTAACTCCTAGAGGTATTTTGGGTCGCAACAGATGGCTATACCCTATTGAAATATAATTGTTTTTTTTTTCAAAAAGTATGGGGGGGGGGGGGGGGGGGCGAATGCCTCCTCTGCATCTGCCCCTATGGTGAAGTGCACAATTGTTTAACAAAGTAGAGCTCATTTTGATCTTATATAAAGTGAAGAATGATCTGGAATGGTCTCAGAAATATGGTAGTGAAATAGGAAAATTCATTCTATTCATGCCATAACTAATCTGAAACAAGTTATATTGTATTATTCGGTGTTAAGAATTAACTTTTTATCACTTGATGTAAAGTAAGAATTGGAAGGCATCATCTAAATCATCATGCTTCATCAATTGTAGTTCCGATGTTGTGTAACAACTCGAAATTCAGGTCGTTCTGGCGGCTCAATTATTTTGTTGGACTGGACAGTTTATAGGCCATGGGGTCTTTGAGGTAACTAATTCTATCATTTCGAACATGATTCATTGCTACATATCATTTTTATACTTCTCATCTTAATATTTTGTAGAAACGAGCACTAGCTCTTTTGGACAATCTCACTCAATCCTTGCTAATGGATCCTTTCTTTGTTTTGCTTGAGGTAAATTTGTTTAGTCCTTACAAATTTTAGAATGGATTTTCTTAATTTGAAGAGTAAGGCGGATATGCTACCATTGTTTTTTTTTTTGTTTTTTGTTTTTTTTTTAATTTTTAATTTTAGAAAATCCACTCAGAATGAGTGGGGGGTTTGGCGGACCCCTACCTGTTTATTAATAAAATAAAATTTTATGGGGGGGACATAAAACCTTACCCCTACAAAGACCAAGGGGGGGACATTAAACCTTACCCCTACAAAGACCTAGGGGGGGACAAAAAACCTAACTCCTACTACAAAACCAATAAGGGGGGGGGGACATAAAACCTTACCCCTTAAGAAAAAACCAACCAAAAATAAAATACAATCAATTACCATTAACCAGACGAATATTACCCAAACCTGCTTTGTCAAGAAATATAAGAGATCGGAGCCGAGAAGGACCATCTTGAGTAGAAAAAATATAACCTAATCGCTCAGTGATACAACCATGATTTGTAAGAAAGTCAGCAACCATATTAGCTTCCTTATAAATGTGAGAAATAGAGTAACTAGTATCCATCACTTGAAGAATCTTTTTATTCCAATACCAAGCCTTCCAAGGATGGTTAATAGTACCCTTCCATGCTTCCACCAGTGATTTAGCATCAGATTCAACTTCCACCTGAAGATAGCCCAAACTATGACAAAGAGTAAGACCATCCAGGAGTGCTCTAGTCTCGGCAATATAATTGGAGCAATTAGCATAAAAAGAATAAAAGCTAGCAAGCATAACTCCATTATGATCTCTAATAATACCACCTCCTCCTGCTAAACCAGGGTTTCCTTTGGAAGCTCCATCCACATTCAATTTGAATCTACCTTGAGGAGGTCTAAGCCACTTAATATGAGAAATAAAAGTTCTTCTATGAATAGGAGGGGGCATATTTTGAAGAATAGAAAAATCCATAGGCTTTTTGGATGGAAGGGAACTCAAATCAGACATCCACTTTTTAAAAGAAGATGAGTTAAAGTTTCTATGTGACCATGAGTACAACAAGAGCAACAACTGGCTAGGGGAATGCCAACAGATTGAATCATAAAATTAATAGGAATAGCTCCATATATAACCTTCCATCCAAAAATTTGGATTTTAGTTGGGGTGGACTTATTCCAAAAAAACCTGGGCCAATCTTTCTGTGTGGAGGAGTTTCTTGTAGATTCCCAAGCTGTTTTAACTGTGAACATACCTTTAGAGCTTAATTTCCAACTAAAAACATCTTCTGTATCCGAAATAAAGAAGCCTGCATCTCTAATATCATTTTTGAGGTAATCAGGGAGATGATTAGAAACAAGGCTGAAATCCCATGAACCGTGCTTTATGCTCTTCAAATGTTCTATTTGAAGCCTATTGTTAAAGGCCCTCTTCCAATTTTAAGGCATTTTCCTTGTGATCAAATATGAATTTTGCATGCTAGGAGATCTATTTGAAGTGATTTTATGACCTAAATTACTAATGTTGATGGTTTAGGTTTCTGTCAGAACAGCAACATCCCACATATTTGATTATAGCATACCCATCCAAATCAGATCGGTCTAAATATATCAATGGCAATGGATATCTATCATCATAGAGTAAGTACCTTGCACATGTATTTTTATGAGATTTTCTGTTATAGCTTCTGCAGTTGTTATTTTTTTGTCCTGACTTCCACATCCCTGTTGATGCTGTAAACTTGTATGCGGATGTATTCTTTGGTTTTGCTAGTTACTTTAGGTATCAATCTTTGCTGGTCTTTTAAATTCAGAAGCCATTTATCTGTCACAGTGATGATGCATTGTTTAGTTCCATCTTCTTTCATTTATTGGTTTAACAAATGATTATTTGATGAAATACAAACTATTGCACATTTGTTAGTAGCCATTTATCTATTTAAAGTTGTTTTGTTTGCACTATGTTACTTTTTTAGTAGTTCGAAACTTAGGCAACTTATGAACTTCGTTGTCCAAATCAGGTATACAAGGTCTAAATTGAGCGAAACTAATTATAAAAGTTAGAAAGTTGAAACTTATGCTTTAAAGTAGACCACATTGAAAAATGAGCCCTGGTTGGGATTCTTTGTGTAGATATAGGTCACATTTTTTAGTAGTTTGAAACTTAGACTAACTTATGAATGTCCTTGCCCACATTGGGAAAACGTGGTATAAACTAAACAAAACCATTTCTAAAACTTAGGATAGATTGAAACAAATGCTTATAAAGCAGACTGTAATGACTCGGAATTTTAATAGAATAAAATTATACGTTTATGGGTCCTTAACTGAGGTTGATTAGTTAAGTATTTGTAAAAAAATCAGGTTTGAAGGCGAGAGCTTCACCTTGGGCATTGATCTTTTTCCCGAACGTGTTGGCAGTGTCCGTTTTGTCCCTAGATGCCTTGAAGTGCGTGAAAGAGGTAAAATCCCTCTCCATCTCTTCTCTTTTTCCTTATTTAAGCTACTTTATTTATGTGGAATGGTTTGGTGATATTATGTGTCGATGGAAAAAGGTCGGAGACCTTATGAATTATGTATGGATGAGATTGATGAGAGTGAAAATGGAGCAAAGGGATGGATCCTCGGTTTCGGGCTATTTCTAGCTCGGAATTTAGGCTCAGTGTGATTGCGATAGATCGTAGGTGAAGTGCGATCGACCGCAGGAAGTTATGAGAGCCTGACTGGGCTTCTATATGTGTGAAGTGATGTGATTTTGACATTGTAAGGCAATGGTAGGGTCCATTGGTCTGGTTAAGTTCCCTATTGGAACTTCTCTTGTATGATGTGATGTTTGTTTTAAGACAATGGTAGGTCCATTGGCCTGGTAAAAGTCCCACCTCGGGATAACCTTTGTGTATGATGTGATGTTGTTGGGACATGGTAAGGCGATGGAATGGTCCATCGGTCGGGTAATGTTCCACACCAGAATGGTATACCATCGGACTTGGTCCACAGGCGTGAGGCCCAACTGATTCAATTATTCAAGCAGGGCTTGAATAATTAGGGATTTCCTATGGTTAGAAAACCTAACTTACATGAAATGCTGTCTGTGCGCTCCTTCTTTGGCTAGGTCCGGAGAGACGGTATCTATTATGAGCCCGGGTTCCTCTGTGACTGATAGTCGGGAGAGTTAGGACGGCATTGGGCCATGGGTTCAAGGTTGGATTGGGGTCTATGGACCCAGTGATGTATTGAGTTTACGAACTCAATGATGTTACCTTGAGGGGGCATTGGCTTGTGTCGGCAGGTATGCACCTAACAGAGGCTATGATAATTTATGATGGTAGTTGTCAGAGGTGTTGTGCCTGACAGGATTTGATGTCAGAGGTGTTGTGCCTAACAGAGGTTAATGTCAAATGTGTTTTGCCTGACAGGATTTGATGTCAAAGGTGTTGTGCCTGATAGGATTTGATGTCAGAGGTGTTTCCTGGTTACTAGATGGGTGTTCCTGGCATGTTAGATGTGTTATTCCTGGCAGGTCAGATGTGTTCCTGGTAATCAGATGTGTTTTCTGACAAGGGTGTCATGTCAGAGGTGTTATGCCTAACAAGAGTGATATGTCAGATGTGTACCTGATAGACAGGTGTTTCCTGGTGGTCAGCTGTTTCCTGTTAGTCAGAGGTGCGTCCCTGGCTTGTCAGATGGGTTTCATTTTCCTGATAGGTTGGATGGGTTTCCTGGCTATCAGATGTGTATCCTGACTGATCAAATGTGTATCCTGACAATCAGATGTGTATCCTGGTGATCAGATGTGTTTCCTGACAAATGTGGTTGTGTGTGTTGGTGTTCGCACAGAGGAAAAAATAGAAAGTAATATGTTAGAGGTGTTGTGCCTGATAGGATTTGATGTCAGATGTGTTATTCCTGGCAGGTCAGATGTGGTCCTGGTAATCAGATGTGTTTCCTGACAAGGGTGTCATGTCAGAGGTGTTATGCCTGACAGAGTGATATGTCAGATGTGTACCAGATAGACAAGTGTTTCCTGATGGTCAGGTGTTTCCTGGTGGTTAGGTGTTTCCTGTTAGTCAGAGGTGCGTCCCTGGCTTGTCAGATGAGTTTCATTTTCCTGACAAGTTGGATGGGTTTCCTGGCTATCAGATGTGTATCCTTGCTGATCAGATGTGTATCCTGGCAATCATATGTGTTTCCTGACAAATGTGGTTGCGTGTGTGTCAGTGTTTCCATAGAGGAAAAATATAAAGTGTCAGAGGTGTGGTTCTTGACAGAGTGTGATATCTCAGAGGTGTTGTTCCTGACAGAGTGTGATGAGTCAGAAGTATTATTCCTGACAGTTATCGGGTGTTATGTGTACAATATGATGATTTAAGGATTAATTGGGTCGACATACCCAATGATTGGTTATAATCGGGAGAAGTCCCGATTGGTTGATAATTGAGTCTGTGGACTCATTGATAGAGGTTGTACATGGGCGAAGGCCCAGTCGATCGAGTCTATGGACTCAAGAATAAAGCGTGAGTGGTTATCTGAAATGGTAACTTGGTGTCGTGGACAATGACTGGATACATTTGACAACTTGGAGGTTGGGAACCTCGAATAGGGTGAGATAGCCCTGAGTGACCTCGGGTCACGAATTACGATATTATTATTCTGCATATTATTATAATATGAGAAATGTATTGTACTGCTATATCATTATTGATGAATGTTATTATGTGAAAAATAGTTTAGATGAGTTGTAGATTTTGCTGGGCTCTATGGCTTACTCCTTCATCTTATGTCTTCAGATTCTAGAGCGATTATAGATTGGCAAGAAGCTATGCTTGATAGAGTTTGGAAAGTGTTCCGGCACAGTTGCGGCGCCAAAGTAAGGCCAGCGAGGTATCGCATGTGCTTATGATGGGTTATTGTGATGACTAGTTGTTATTGCTTATGTAATCTCATAAGAAAAGTTAAAAATTTCTGTATTTTCGCGGGTAAAGTCTTCTGCATACGTGGTTATGATTAACGGGCACGCGTCTCGGAACTTGATTCCTTAGGCGGGGGTTCGGAGTGTCACACAGACCATGCCGAAAAAGGAGTGACAATTGAGATTCTGTGTGCAACATTAGGTTACGGTTTTTAGTAGTTTGAAACTTCGGCAACTTCTTAACCTCATTGCCAAATCGGGCAGACGAGGTCTAAACTAAACAAAACCAATTCTAGAAGTTTACATACGTTGAAACAAATGCATCGTAGTAGACCGCATTAAAAAAGGAGTCTCAGTTGCAATTCTGTCTCTGGTTCTTGATTACTTTTTTTGGAGTCTGAAACTTAGGTAACTTATTAACCTCATTTTCCAATCAGGTAAACGAGGTGTAAAAAAAACAAAACCAATTCTATAAGTTATGATAGATTGAAACAAATGCGTTGGACCACATGTCCAAAAGGAGTACTGCTGAGATTCTGTGCGTAGCTCTAGGTTGCTTTTCTTAATAGTTTGAAATAGGCAACTTATTAACCTCGTTGCCCAAATCCTGCAAACTAGGTCTAAACCGAACAAAATTAATTCTAAAAGTTAGGATAGACTGACACAAATGCGTCGGAGCACACCGCGTCGAATATGGAATCTCAGTTGGGATTACGTCTGCTGCTCTAGTTACATTTTTTAATAGTTTGAAACAAATTTTAAAGGTCAACCTTGATCAAGTGGTAAAGCTTAGAGGGGTTCATACTCTAGCCTTGGTTCAAGTCTCGCCCTCACCGATTTTCTCTTAAAGACTACATTATGTGTGTTGAGGTTGAACCCTAATGCATGCATGATTGTAGGACTTCGCAAGTAGGTTCCCAACCCCTATAAAAAAAAGGGCTTACCTGGTAGAAATACCAACAAATTTTGATGGTGCCACCTTGATCAAGTGGTAAGATAGTGCCACCTTGATCAAGTGGTAAAGCCTACAGGTGTTCATACTCTAGGCCTAGGCTGATGTCCCGCCCTCACCGATTTTCTCCGAAGGTTTACATTATATGTGTTGAGGTTGATCCCTGATGCATGCATGATTGTAGGACTAGGCAAGTAGATTACCAACCCTCTGAAAAAAAAATGGGCTTACCTAGTAGAAATACCAACAAATTTTGGAAGGTGCCACATTGATCAAGTGGTAAAGCCTAGAGGTGTTCATACTCTAGGCCTGGGTTCAAGTCTTGCCCTCACCGATTCTCTTCAATGGTTTACATTATGTGTGTTGCGGTTGATCCACAATGCATGCATGCTCATTGTAGGACTTGGCAAATAGGTTACCAACCCTCTGAAAACAAATGGGCTTACCTGGTAGAAATACCAACAAATTTTAAAGGTGCCACCTTGACTAGTGGTAAATGTAATTCCTCAGAATTTTAAATAATAAAATTATGCGTTTATTGGTCCTTAATTGGGGTTAAATACTTGAGTGTTTGTTAAATTAATAAAAAGTGGGTTTCGCTCGGGATTTGTCGCGACCCAAAACCCACCCTAGGAGTTAGAGTGAATCGTGGACGACTAAATCATGACTTGCTTGACAAACCACCTGCAAAACACCCACAGAGCATATACAATAGAGGATAACAGCGGAAGCATAACTATAAGACACAGCGGAAGTCTAACAAACCTCTAAGTTTTAATACAAAGAAATCAAAACAAAGAAAGTGTGGACATGCCCGCCAAAATACATGGATATAATCACTCATGCTCACCCACAGCTAATCCACTCAGAATCTAACACGACCTACTAATAACCCTCTACGGGAGGTTCCTCCAAACGCTCCTCGACGTACTCCTCCTCCACCCATGGACCAGGAGCACAAACATCAAATAGAGTAGCAGCTCCCTCAGAACCTGCGGACATAAGAAGTACGGCTGAGCATAGAATACTCAGCGGGTACTAAATACTAACCAACAGTTATAGCAAGAGATAGCAATGCAACCCAGGAAACAATATAGATATATATGAATCAGGAACAGTTAATATCATACAAAGAAATAAGGAAATTCATAATCATGCTTGCAGTTCATGAAAAGCCGATAAAATCCTTGAAAAACACCATGCACTTGACTTGACTTAAAATACCCTTCGCGTAATTGGAAACTTATTTACCGTGTCATGCTTGTATCATGCGTGCCATGTCATGCTATGCGTGTCTCATGCTTGCTTATTCGGAATTTAAACATGTTCACATGCTGTAGAGCCCCGGACCTTTTCACATTTAATGCATGACACTTTCGTTGTCATTTTGCCTTTAAAGAGGTGTAATTAATAAATAAGGAAGAAATTGGAAATTTCGAAATGTTAGAAATGTTCCTTTTCGAAGTACGAACCCAACGCAAGTTGAATCGTCAAAATCGGACGAACGAGTCAAAAGATATGGCCAAAATAGTCTGGACCTGCAGGCAATCGAGCTCGGAAGGCGCTAAGGACGTAGCTCGGAAGGCACTAAGGACGTAGCTCGGAAGGCGCTAAGGACGTAGCTCTGATAACGTGCTCTGACAACGTGCTCTGATAAGGCACAGACAACGCATAGACAACGTACTCTGATAACGTAGCTCTAGCTCTGATAACGTATGCGTTGTGCATCCGTTGTGCAACAGACAACGGGTACGTTGTATAGCTCACGACGGGCACGTTGTACATAAGACAACGGACAACGAGCTCAGCACTATGTACAACACAACGTGACAACGTGTTCGGCACTATTCACAGCACAACGTGTTTGGCACTATTCACAGCACAACGTGTTTGACACTATTCACAGCACAACGTGTTCGGCACTATTCACAGCACAACGTGTTTGGCACTATTCACAGCTCAACGTGTTCGGCACTCGTGCTTTTGCAAAAATTTCAGTAATGGTATTATGGTCTTTTGGTCGGTTCACTCTTACCTTAAGAGTTTAACCCGAGCCTTTTGGGCTCATTCTCGACACTTAGAGGATTTGGGGGATTAGAAGAGTGGAGAATGGGTTTCCTAAACTAGGGTTTTGCTTTTGGAGAAGAATCAAAGGGGTTTTGAGACCCTAGATCACTTCAAGTCCGGTTTTTCTCCAAGATCACGGCTCAAGCACTCGTGGAGAGCCTTCCCCAAGCTAGGGCAGCACCTCACGGTCGTTTTTGGAAGGGGTTTCTTCCTCATTTCTTCAAGGTCGGTACATCTTACTACCCTCCTAGTTATAGTTCCTCTTTTCCCTTTATTTCTTTTGATTTTCTTTCATTTACACATGTGCTATGAGATGGATGGTTGTGAATGGTGAATGGAGATGGAATGGGCGATTGGATGCCAAGGGTTGTGTTGTGATGATTAAAATGGGGAGGGCATTGTATCCATAATAAACACACCTTTATGATGTGAGTAAACTCACCTAGAAAAGCATGATTTAGGTTTAAATGAATAATGAATAATGAACACACCATGTTTGATGAAATGCCAAGGTGAATAAAATGAGTTGTAAATTAGGAAATACATGCCTAACAAATTATGAATATTGCTAGGGCCTATGATAGTGTGTTTTCTTGCTTTCCCTAAATGATATGAAATTACATTGCTCAATCATTGATGTTATATGTATTGTGAAATTACCCAAATGTCGTATTTAAATTTAAATGCAAGTATGTACGCGGTTCCCACGAGCACGACATGCATGACATGATTTATCGAGGTTTTCAAGAACATGGTTAGAGGTGGGACATATCCTACGATATGTTTTACCTCGCTTTTCACAAGAAAACAAGAACCAACATTCCACGAGGGGTTTCCCCTCACTCGCAAGTACATACATATCATGAAGAAGGGTCTCCCTTCCCTCACAAGCATAAGCATTCTAGGAAGAAGGGTCTCCCTTCCCTCACAAGTAGTTTACTTTTCCAAGCAAGCATGACAAGACATGGCATGACAAGCATAAGCATTCTAGGAAAAAGGGTCTCCCTTCCCTCACAAGTAGTTTACTTTTCCAAGCAAGCATGACAAGACATGGCATGACAAGCATAAGCATTCTAGGAAGAAGGGTCTCCCTTCCCTCACAAGTTGTTTACTTTCCAAGCAAGCATGACATGGCATGACACGCATGATATGACAAGATAAGACAACATGACAAGTTTCAAGCACGGAAATGGTATTTTCAATCAAGTCAAGTGCACAAGGTTTTCAAGGGTTTTATCGGCTTTCTACGAAATACAAGCATAATTATAAATTGCTTTACTTCCTTGTATGATATGAATTGTTTCCGTCTAATATATATGAATTGCTCCTGATTTATGTATTGCCATTTTTATGCTATGACTATTGGTTAGTATTTGGTACCCGCTGAGTATTCCATGCTCAATTGTACTTCTTATGTCGGCAGGTGATGGCGGAGCAGCTGCTCCTTTTGATGTCTGTGCTCCGAGCCCTTGGGTGGAGGAGGAGTACGTCGAGGAACCTTTGGAGGAACCTCCAGTAGAGGGTTATCATTTGGTGGTTGTAGATTCTTAGTGAATAGCTGTGGGTGAGATGAGAGATATACATTCATGTATTTTGGCGGGTCTGTCCGCACTTTCTTTTGGATTCCTTTTGTGTAAACTTGGATTCGTATATACATAGAGGTTTGTTTAGACTTCCACTGTGTTATGTTAGAGTATGTTTCCGCTGTTTATATCCTCTATTGTATATGCTCTGTGGATTTTTGCAGGTTGGTTTGTCAAGCAAGTCATGATTAGTCGTCCAAAGTTCACTCCAACTCCTAGGTGGGTTTTGGGTCGCGACACATGCCTAGTTTCCGTTCATAGCCCATCGCAACTAGTATCCTATATGCTGAATGATATGCCTAGTTGCCGTTCATAGTCCGTCGCAACTAGTATCCTATATGCTGAATGATATGCCTAGTTGCCGTTCATAGTCCGTCGCAACTAGCATCCATGCGAAATGTGTATGCCTAGTTGTCGTTCATAGCCCGTCGCAACTAGCATCCATGCGAAATGTGTATGCCTAGTTACCGTTCATAGCCCGTCGCAACTAGCATCCATGCGAAATGTGTATGCCTAGTTACCGTTCATAGCCCGTCGCAACTAGCATCCATGCGTGTCATGCCATGCCTTGAGTGTCATGAGATGCTATGCCATGCGTGTAATGCGATGCGATGAGAGACCCTTCCCTATGCAATGCATGATCATCTTGTCCTTGCTAAAAGCAAAGTGAAACATATCGTAGGATATGCCCCACCTCTACATCTCGTCCTTGAAAACATCGGTAAATCACTTCGTTTCATGCCGTGCTCGTGTAATCGTGTACACACTTGCGATGGAAATTAAATATGACATTTTGGGGAATTCACAATACATTGCACATTACCATATATACAAGTAATAAATTAAACAATTTAGGGAAAGCGCGAAAACACACTATCATAACCTTAGCAATTTCCATAAATGTTTAAGCATGCATTTTCTTTATTTATTATTCTTTTCATTCATCTTGGCATTTCATCAAACATGGTGTGTTCATTATTGATTTACCCTACAACATGCTTTTCTAGATGGATTTTACTCAAATCATGCATGTATGTTCATTATTGGAACAATGCCTTCCCCATTTTAATAAATACAACACAACCATTGGAATCCAATCGCCCATTCCATCTCGATTGACCATTCACAACCATCCATCTCATAGCACGTGTAAATAAAGGAAAACAAAGGGAAATAAAGGGAAAAGAGGAACTATAACTAGGAGGGTAATAAGAAGTACCGACCTTGAACAATGAGGGGAGAAACCCCTGTCCAAAACAACCGTGTAGCTGCTGGCCTAGCTTGGAGAACGCTCTCCACGAGTGTTTGAGCCATGATCTTGGAGAAGAGCCGAGCTTGAAGTAATCTAGGGTCTCAAAACCCTTTGATTTCTCTTCCAAAGACAAGCCCTAGGTTGGAATCGCCTTCTCCTCTTTCTCATTCTCTCAAACTCTCTAAGTGTCGAATGATGCCCTAAAGGCTCGGGCAAGACTCTTAAGGTAAGAGTAAACCGACCAAAAGACCATAATACCCTTACTGAAATTTCTGCAAAAACGCGAGTACCGAGCGATCGGTGTTAATGACCGATCGATCGGTTGCCTACCGATCGATCGGTTTCATAACCGAGCGATCGGTTAAAATTTCACTCTCTAGAAAATTTTCCCATACAAAAATCTTGACCAGTCGATAGCACCTCCGAGCGATCGGTTTTGGACCGATCGATCGCTCCATGGACCGAGCGATCGGTGGTCTGCAGGTCCAAACTGTTTTGGCCATAACTTTTGACTCGTTCGTCCGATTTTGACGATTCAACTTGCGTTGGGTTCGTACTTCGAAAACGAACATTTCTGAAGTTTTAGAATTTTCAATTTCTTCTTTATTTATTAATTATACCTCTTTAAAGGCAAAAAGGCAACGAAAGTGTCATGCATTAAATGTGAAAAAGTCCGGGGCTCTACAGGATTGAAGTTCACCAAGGAAATCTTAGTATCTTTTCTCGAAAATCGAACACAGTGTGCCGATTGACTGTCGGGACACATCCCTATCGTATCGGTTCCGTCAGGTATCATTTCGTAGGACTGCGGGGCAATTATGCGTGATAAAATTGAGAAAAATGAGAAATTTCTAAATTTCCAGAAATTAAGTGGGACCCAATATCTGTTGGAGATCCTAACAGAATACGAATGGAGAATGTCACGACATGTTGATTGGTCATAAGAATCATCGTCTATCATCGCGTCTGTTGGTTTGTTCGTATATGAAAATACCGCGTATTTTGTATCCGAAATTGGAAAATTAGTAGGTTTTGCAGTTTTCTTCCGGATTAACTTTTTACTATCAAAACTCATCATTTTCCCCTAAAATTCATACAGTATGTGTCGAACTGTGCCTAGTTCGGTCACCTATCATTTTGGTTCTGTCGTGTATCGATTCACAAGACTGTGGGGGTCTTAAATGTAAGAAAATCGAGAAAACCAGGAAATTGCAGATTTTTTCGGAATTCAATTGGGACTCCATAGTTGTTGGGGATTCTAATATAAATCCGTGTGGCTGGTACTACAACGTGTTGGTTAACTGTGAGGATGATCGTCTGTAGAAACGACAACATATTTGTGTCCAAAATCAGGAAATTAGTGGGTTTTACAGTTTTCTTCCGGACTAAATTGCAGCTGTCAAAACTAAGTTTTTTTCCCCAAAATTTTTACAGTAGGTGTTGGACTACCCCAAGTTCAGTCACCTGAAGTTTTGTTACAATCGGATGACATTTGGTAGGGTTTTGGAGGCTTGTATGTGTGAAGAATTGGAAATCCAATCAAACTTGGTCAAAACAATCAAAACTAGTCAAATCGATCAAAGTTCACACCATTATCACTCATGTGCTGTTGCACAAGATCCAAACCCTTTTCCTATTAAAAGGAAAGCTTATTCACTTTCTCCTCATTCGCACAGTGAGTTAGAGCCGAAGCTCTGTCTCATGGTTTCTAGAGAGAGAGAGGAGAGAGAAAGGGGAAAGAGAAAGTGTACGCGCACTACCCTGAGGTTTATCAACGTGCTGAACACTGTGGTGATGTCGGATCATGCATGTGGGACCTCGAAAAGCATGAAAAAGGTAAAAACCTTCTCTTTCTCTCCTATTTTCTTCTAATTTTACCCTTTTTATCGTGGTTTTGGATGTGTGAATGATGTGGATGAATACAAAGGATCTGAGACCCTGAAATGATGTGTGGATGAATGTGGGAAGAGATTAAATTTGTGTAGAGGGATGTAGCCACAGTTTTGGGCTATTTGCAGCTCAAAATTTAGACTCCAGCTGATGTGCTATCGATCACAGGTATATGGCGATTGATCGTAGCGATACAGAAGGCGTGCGATGAATCATGCGATCGATTTGATGATCGATCGTAGCACATGTTGATCAGTCGGGGTCCTATTTGGCCTCGGGTGATTGATTGCAGTTGGTGTGCGATCGATTGCAGGGTGGCGATTGATCGCAACGATCGATTGTAAGCTGGATAGTGTGCTTTAGAAGCCTATGTTGGCTCCCTTTTTTATGGGGTCCTCCTGGGAAGCCCCAAAAGTCACAGTTGACATTTTTAAGGCAATGGAGGATGTCCATTGGCCTGGGTGTGCTCCCTATCGGGGTGGTATACTTGTAGACTTGGTATACGGGTGTGATGCCCAAGTGTGTCGGTTATCCAAGCAGGGTTTGGGATAATCGGGGTTGCTCGTGGTTAGAAAACCTAACTTGTGGTTACGTGGGGCTGTGGTTCTTCCTTGTCTAGGTCTAGGATGGCGGCATTGGATGTCGTGGGTTCCCTGGGACTGATAGGCGGGAGATGTCAATCTATTTGTCTAGGTCGTCCGTGGTTCCTCTTGGACTAGGTCAGGAGTGGCGGCATTGGATGTCGTGGTTCCTCTGGGACTGGTAGTCAAGAGATGTTGGAGTCCTAGGGCGTCAGTGGCTAAGCATCCGATGGTGTATAGTCCGGGGATTTCCTCTCTGGATGGGTCAGAAGAGGGCGGCAGCCAGTTCTATCAAAGTTACCTTCATGGTGGGACATCTAGGAGTGGTGGCATTGGATGTCATAGTTCCTCCGTAAGACTAGCCAGAAGAGGCCGGTAGGCAGGTTGGCTGTGGTTTCCTTTTGGACTGATATCTAGCTGAGATAGCAGCAAATACACGAGATGTGGTCGACCAGTGGATTTGAGGAGTTTGTTCTTGTCGGGCAGGTGCCCGTGTGGTACGAAATCTTTGGATTCGCAGTTTGTTGAGCCGGAGTGTTCAGGTTGGTATTGAATCTTCGGATTTAGGGTTGTACGAGCAGGTGTGTTCAAAGTTGTAGTGAATCTTCGGATTCTAAGTTAGTATTTGAGTTGGAGTACCTAAAGTTCAGTCTTGATCGGGTATATAACCCAGGATTGTGTAAGTGAGTCTAAATGACTCAAGTGATAATTGATGATTGGACAAGAGTCCAAGTATGTATAGTGCAAATAAAATTATGCATGGGCCTACGACCAGTTAATTGAGTCGAAGGACTCGAAGAATAACATGATTGTTGTGAAGAAATGTTAAAATGAATTCATAACTGGATATCTTTGAGATTGGGAATCTCATGTTGGGTGAAATAGCCCTGTGAGACTGTGTGTCACATTATAACTTCGATATATTATTATACGACATTATAACATTGGATCTGTACGATTATGTTGTTATTGATGCATGTTAATTGATGGTAAATATTATAGATTAATTGTGGTTTTTATTGGGCTTCATAGCTCACTGACATTTTATGTCAACAAATACAGGACCTGCTGAGCAGTAGGTGTGGATCCTGCACCTTGGACCTGTTTGGATTTTGGATAGAGACTACCCAGCATGTTAGTGGCACCTATGTTTTGTAAGCAGACATAAATTTTTTTTTTTGATGGATAATAGAGGTATAGATATATATATAATGCCAAAAGAGTTACAATATGGTGTAGGGTTAATAAGTGGTTGAACCCAAGGCCAAAATGCCTAAAAAGGCAAAAGCTACAAGAGGGCAACATTTGCAAAAGTAGTGAAAATAGAATTACAATATGAAGAATAACCATGCCGGATCAAATTCTCTCGGGTGGAGCACTATTGGAGTAGGTAATGACTTGCCCTATGACAGGTTCGGGTGACTGGTGAGCAAGAGTCCTTGAAGACTCTGGAGTTTCGTTCCTTCCAGAGAGACCAAGCTACCGAGGCAAGAAGCATTGGACCCCCATTAACACAATCTTCCCCCAATAGCACCGAGAACTTACAAGATAAGAAGTCCCGGAAGGAAAAGGGGAAGACCCAATTGTCGCGCCCCAAAATATCCCCTAGGAGTTAAGGGATACTTTAGAAGTGATTAGTCGTACCTGCCAAACCATCCTGAAGTAAACAAGGTTAACATAATACGATACTAACAATAATCAGAGCGTGGAAGCTAAACATGCATGCGAAAGCGTAAACTAACTTTTTCTTTTCTTCTAAAATTCCAAAAGAGTATTCCAAGTGAACATATACACAAAACATATCCCAGTCTAAGGTGGACAGGCCCACCTATCAAAATATCAAAATACACAAACGAACCCTCTCGTACTCTCCCCTCAATAGTAGTCGAGGTACGGCCACACATCGAGGTCTCTATCCGCTTGAGACTGTAACGGGATAAACGGCTCTCTCTCCTCTACGTACTCTTCCTCGACCCAAGGCTCCGATCGAGGGTTTCCTCGATACCTGCCGACATAAAGGTGCTGCGGAGCATGGAATACTCAGTGAGTACAAACTACTAGCTAACCATAGCAATAATAAAAGTACAACAAGGGTGAACACAATACAAGGTATCAATTCAAAGCCACAGTAACATCATGAGATAAACGGTATTGAACATGAAACAATATCATTATCTTGACATGTGTGCATGAATGCAAAAACTCCGATAAAACTCATGCTTGGAAAACTCGTTTCATGTCTTGGTATTGCTTGAAAAAATCATGCATGCGTGTCTTGTCTCATCTTGTATACTTGTGAGCCTTCTCTTGTGAGACTGTTCTTGTGAGCCAGAGGCTAGTACCCTTCACTTGGGCTACCAACCTCCTTGACATATTTCATTTACTTCTGAGCCAGAGGCTAGCACCCGAACCTCCCTGGGCTGCCAACCTCCTTGATATATTGTCTTCTTGTGAGCTAGAGGCTAGTACCCACACATCCCTGGGCTACCAACCTCCTTGACATATATTGGTTTTAGTTACTTGTTTAGTTTTCTTGTGAGCCAGAGGCTAGTACCCGTATTACCCTGGGCTACCAACCTCCTTGACATGTAGTGTTTTTAGTTTTCTTGTGAGCCAGAGGCTAGTACCCGAACATCCCTGGGCTACCAACCTCCTTGACATGCAATGTTTTCTTGTTGATTTATTATATGCATATACTCTTGAAAACTCGGTTCATGCAAACATGCGTGCTCGTGTGCGTGCCAATAGTGACAATCATGATAACATGCATGGATGAGAGGATCACATAAGTGTAGCATTTCCATTTCGAATATAAGCATAAGGGAATGTAGATAACATGTAGGGCATTTGATCAAGGTAGGTATTTAATAATAACAACTCAATCCATGCTTTTATAATTCAAGTTTTTTTTTTTGGAAGGTAAGCTGGGGTTAGGCAGATAAGTTCATTCATTCACATCGTCATTTAAGCATTTTATCAAACACTTAGCAAGCATCACGTTTATAGTCTTTTGATTTACGTTTCTTAGTTCATGTTTTCCATCAAACACAAGGGGTGTGTTCTTTCTGCTTAAGATACCCATCCACCATTTTTCTCGCACACATTCATCAATCAAAACGGCATCCAATCGCCTCAACACCATTCCATCCATTCGCACATCCCACCATTCATCCACATTTATCTTGTTTTAGGTTTAGTCTCCCCTTCCGTAAAAGACCCTGATCCTTTGGTCCCTGCTTCCAATTGGTCTTCACTGTTTGCATCGAATCGTGATAAATCCAATGGACTAACCCTAGAATATATTCCCCCTCAAAAGATCCAGGGCAAGAATCTTGTTTCTTATCCCCAGATTGAAGTAGATAACGATATTGCTCGATGGTCTTGTGCTCTTGTGGGTTTTGTCCTTGGACCAAAACCCTTTTTTCAGCATTTGAAGAATTTTGTCCTCAAAGCTTGGGCTCCAAAAGGTCATTTGGAAATCTCTTCTTTAGATAATGGCCTTTTCGTCTTCGATTTCAGTTGTGATGAAGACAAGATTCGAACTCTAGATTCCGGGCCATGGTTCCTCAACCAGAAACCCCTAATCCTTCGCCCTTGGTCCCCATCGATGAAACTTGAAAAACCCCAGGTTTCCTCTCTTCCTATCTGGATCAAACTCCCTGGACTTCAGCTTCACCTGTGGGGAGAACGTTTGTTGAGTCGTTTGGCTAGTGCCGTCGGTATACCCCTTTTCTCAGACAAAGTCACGGCTGAAAGAGGTAGACTCTCTTACGCCCGTTTGTGTGTGGAGATTTCCGCGACGGATGAGCTTCCAGATCTGATTGATGTGCAAAGACCAGATGGCTCCATTTTTCACCAGAAAGTCCAATATGATTGGAAACCTCTGCGATTCCCTAGATGTGTGTTGTTTGGACACTCTGAAGCTAAATGTGAAACCAAACAGGTTTTCGTCCCAAAAGCTGTGACAAATACTCTGGGGAATCGAGATGCTGAACCACCTATTTCTGCCAGCACTCCTCCTGCTGGGCCTGCTGACCTGCTTGATGCTCGAATGACAGAGTCTCCCACCTTGCTGGAGAAGGGAGAATATGGTGGTCATTCTTCTCATACTGAGTTGCTGAGGGAAGTGAGCCACAGTGTTCACAATGTTACAGAAGATAGTGATGGGGACGAAGATGATTCTTCTGTTGCAGTTGGGTTCGCTTCATATCGCCCATCACCTGTTCGACAATTTGCTTCTTTGAAAGCCCGAAATGAAGCTCTCCACAGTAACCCTCTCATTGATTGGGAACTCCAGGACAACTTAGCTTATGAGGAAGACATGGACCTTCTACAATCTCTCAGCCCTGCTCAACCAAAATTCATTCCTGATCATAACGTGGGAACTGCGAATGCCTATCTTGGACCCATCGTTGCTCCCCAGGATGGTGATACAATGCTCAGTCCAAATAGGTTTGATGCTCTTGCATCTCTCGATGAAGATTCTTGCTCTGTTTTGCACACCCCCTCTGCAGCTCGATCAAGTCGCGGGGCATTCAAGAAATCTTCCCAGGCTAGAGGAACCCCTCCTTCTACCCAGGCCAGTCGGCGTGCAGAGTTAGCTAGTAAGGCTTGTGATAATTTATCTGTTGGGGACAACCCAAATCTCTAAATATTTTTAATGAATAAGATTGCTGCCTGGAACATTCGCGGTCTCAATGATCCCCTCAAGCAAGCGGAGATCAGAAAACTTATTGTTGTTCACAAGCTATCCATGCTTGCGATTTTGGAAACCAGAGTTCGTAAAGCCAATTTCCTGAAAACTTTCAAGCATATTGCCCGTGGTTGGAGTTATGCCGATAATTATGATCACTCTACTCTTGGCCTCTGGGTGTTATGGGATCCTAACTACTATCATGTCCAAGTTCTCAAAGCCACTGACCAATTTATACACTGTAAAGTATCTGAATGCAACTCTTCGGTGACTTTCCTCTCTTCATTTATGCTTCAAACAGTGAGTCGGATCGTCGCTATCTCTGGCAAGATCTCCTTTCCATAGATAGTCCTCTGGAACCGTGGATTATGCTTGGAGACTTTAATGTTATTCGCTTTCAAGGGGAAAAGGTTGGAGGAGCTACTTTTCAACCACGCAACTCTAGTTCATTTAATGATTGTCTCCATCACCTGGGCATGTTCGATATCAAGAGCAAAGGTCTATTTTGTACTTGGAGCAATTCTTCAACCTCCGGCACTCGTTGTATTCAATGCAAACTGGACAGAGTCCTCATTAACATTAACTGGTGCACTCACTTTGTTGGATCAGAGGCTGATTTCCTTTCTCCAGGTATTTCTGATCACTCCCCCATGATTGTCCTGCTCAGACCTCCACCGCCAAGAGGACAAAGACCTTTTAAAATTTTCAATTTCTGGACGGATCATCCTGATTTCAAGGCCATAGTTTCTGAGGTTTGGCAGTCTCCAGTGGTGGGCAACCCAATGTTTCAACTAGTTCAGAAACTTAAGGCCCTCAAAGTTCGACTCAGGGGATGGAGCAAAGAGAACTTCAGCAATCTCAACTCTCGAGTGGCCCATTCTAAACAAGTTCTGGAGGTGGCCCAAATGCAGCTTCATTCTAATAATCCTCATGACGAATCTCTTATTGCAGTGGAAAAGAGTTTTCTTCGGGATTACTGCCTTCTAGCAAGATCAGAAGAAGCCTCTATCAGACAAAAATCCAGACTCTTGTGGCTATCCTTGGGGGATAATAATACTAAATTCTTTCATAAGAGTCTTGCATCTCGACGAGGCTTCAATCGAATCTCTTCAATTACTGATAATGATATTCTCCTCAACCAAGAAGATGAGATTAGTTCAGCAGGCGTCAAATACTTTGAAAACCTCTTATCCAGACCTTCGGCTGAGAGAGATTTAGCCCCAGAGGACATCCCCTGTTTTGCTACTGTTGACTCTCAAGACTATCTTCTCCTTACCAGTTCCATTACACCCTCTGAAATCAAATGGGCTTCTTTTGACTGTCATGATGAAAAGTCCCCTGGTCCTGATGGATATACTGCTCTTTTCTTCAAAGTTTGTTGGGACATTGTTGAACGAGATGTTGTCAAGGCAGTTCAGAATTTTTTTAGATCCTCTAGAATGCTGTCTGAGCTGAACTCAACTCTAATATCCTTAATACCAAAAGTGCCCAGACCGAACTCTTTTTCGGATTATCGCCCTATCTCCTTATGCAACACTGTATACAAATGTATCTCAAAAATCCTTGCAGCTCGCCTCAGTTTGGTTCTTCCTTCCATTATAAGTGGAAATCAATCGGCTTTTTTAAAGGGGCGCAATATTTCTGACAGTATTCTTCTCACCCATGAACTTGTGAGGAACTATCATCGCGACAAAGGCTTTCCACGATGTGCTATCAAGATTGATCTGATGAAGGCTTTTGACACGGTGCGATGGGATTATCTGATTTTAGTTCTGCAGAAGATGCAATTCCCTGACATCTTTATTCAATGGCTAATTCCTTGTTTCACCACGCCTCGCTTCTCTGTGGTCATAAATGGATCTCCCCAAGGTTATTTTAGTAGCTCTCGTGGCCTTCGCCAGGGGGACCCTCTATCGCCCTTTCTATTTGTCATTGCTATGGAAGGCTTCTCATCCCTGCTCAATCAGGCTGCCAGAGTTGGTCTTATATCTTTGCATCCAAGGTGTGATAATCCCCTCCTTACTCACATTAGTTTCCCTGATGACTTATTTGTTTTTCTTAAAGCAGACCAACGAACAGCCTCGGAACTTGGAGCAGTTCTAGTCAAATTTTCATCAATCTCAGGCCTCCATCCCAATTCTGATAAAAGCCAGATGTTTTTTGCGGGGACAGCTCCCTCTACTCAATCCCTTTTCAAACGCATTTTGAAATTTCGAATTGGAAGTTTGCCTGTCAAATACCTTGGCATGCCCCTTATTTCTGGTCGTCTATCTGCTGCTGTTTGTCAACCGCTGCTCGATAGGATTCTCAACAAGATTCAAAACTGGAAAGCTAACTTCCTCTCCTATGCAGGGCGACTGGAGCTCATTAAATCTACCTTGAACAGCATGCATATCTACTGGACCAAGTTGCTCATTCTCCCCAAATCTGTAGCCAAGAAAATTGAACAAATCTGCTGCAAATTTCTTTGGTCTGGCTGTGATCTTCGACACAAAATTCATCCTATCTCCTGGTCTACTATCTGCAGGCCAAAGAATGAAGGTGGCCTAGGCATTCGTAAACTTACGGACTGGAATCAAGCAGGTATTAATCGCCAAGTATGGGCTATTGCTTCCCACACCGATAGCTTATGGGTGCAGTGGTGTTACAAGAAACTTATCAGACACAATTTTTTCTGGACAATGAAAATTCCTGTTGAATGTTCTTGGAGCTGGCGGAAAATTCTTCAATCAAGAGATCTGGCCAAAGATCATATTACTCATTCCATAGCTGATGGATCCAGAACTTCCCTCTGGCATGATCCCTGGCATTCATTGGGCATTCTCTTTGAGCAATTCGGTGAGCGCCTTCAATATGATTCGGGTCTTCCAAGAGATGCTACAGTTGCCTCTATCATCTCTGACTCTTCCTGGAATCTGCCACCTGCAGTTTCAGCAGATCTCTCAACAGTTTGGAATGCTCTTCAACAGACGGATATCAATTCTTCCTTACCAGCTGATCGTGTGATTTGGAAACTTAATAGCAAAGGATCTTACTCTCTCAAGTCAGCCTGGAATAGACTTCGCTCGAATCAGCCCTCTGTTCCTTGGTGGAGCCTTGTTTGGTCTGGTAAGTTTATTCCCCGTCACTCCTTTATCTCCTGGCTTGCCATATCCAACAAACTTCTTACTCAAGACCACCTCCTATCCCTCAATATCATCACCCATTCCCGTTGTATTTTCTGTTGGGCATCTTCTGAAAGCACCCAACACTTATTTTTTGAATGCCTCTTCACTAACCAAATCTGGAAAACCATCCTTCGCCTTTGTCGCTACTCTTCCTGACAAATTTTGCCTTGGAACAACGAGATTGATTGGGCTGCTACAGCTTTTCATGGTCGGTAACTTATCCAAAACATCAAGAGAATAGCCTTCAGTGCTACTATATACCACATATGGAGTGAAAGAAACAATCGAATCTTCTCCAACACCTTCAAGCCTGTGGACTACATCACTGCCTCCATAATTACAGATACCAGGCTCAAGATTGAGGCCTTAAATGCTCAAGTGGAAGACACGGCCTCAACTAGAGAATTCCTTAATGCTTGGCAGATTACTGTTGGTTTCTTTCTTAAACCGCAGAGATGGTGCTCTTGGTCCCCGCCTCCTCTAGGCTTCTGGGTTCTAAATAGTGATGGCTCAATTAGAAATGGTGCAACGGGTTTTGGTGGCATTCTGCGTGATTGCAATGGTCATCCTCTTCTAGCTTTCGTGGAAGGAGTGGAGGGAACTGATATCCTACAGCTGGAAATCCTAGCCATTGAAAGAGGCATTGATCTAGCTACGGCCCAAGGTATTCAGCACCTCCATATTAATACAGACTCGCTGCAAGCCTCTCAGTTACTGAACGCTTCTAATGATCCTCCTTGGTACTTGGTGAATTTAGTTATGAGATGTATTCTCAAGCTATCCCACTTTTCAGCATATTATATTCATCATATTTGGCGGGAAAGTAACTCGGCAGCTGATTTTCTAGCCAAATTTTGTATTCTCAATAGCTCTATTGTTCTTTTGCCAAGGGAGTTTCCCTCTGCACTTTTATCCATTTTGGAAAAGGACAGATCGGGTTGTAATTACCTTAGATTGTAATCCCTTTTCTTTTTTAATTTATATATCTGGTTGGGGTCTACCTAACCCCAGCTTATCTTCCAAAAAAAAAAAAAAAAAACCTAGATTTTTGCTAGAGAAGTTAGTAGAGTGTACTAACCTTGAAGATCAAGCTTGATCTTTGAGGAAACCTTTGATTGAGGGGTGGTTCTTGCTTGAATCTTCAAGCTTGATCCCTTAATCCCAATCCCAAGATCCCCTCTTGGATCCTCCTTTAATCTCCCTTCTCCTCTCCTTTCTCTCCTTTAGGTTAGAAATCCCCAATAGTGAGATCCCTAACCAAGACAAGAGTTAAAACCCCCAAATCCGGCACTAGTTACCGCGTGCGATCGATCGTATACTTGTCTGCGATCGATCGCAGGTCCTTGCGATCGATCGTAACTAGATGCGATCTATCGTACATAAACCCGAGCACTATTGTCTGTTTTCCCCCTATATGCGATCGATTGCAGGTCACTACGATTTGTCACACCTGAGACCTCATCCATCGCATATGGTCCAGAGACCTTGGGACCCATTTTGCCGGCATACAATCGCTCGCACAAAATCTGCGATCGATCGCACATCCCAGATTTTGTTGTTTTTGCCCCTGCAGATCGATAGGGGTGTTTCCAACCTCATTTTCACAACCTATAGGGTCCTAAACTCCTTCCCTCATGCTGCCCTTGGGTGATTAACCCTCCAAGCAATCCCGAACGCCAATTTTAACCCGGGGATTGCCAATTGGCCCCGATTACACTATTCATTAGTCAAATAAAGTTTCGGGGTGCTACATCCTCCCTCCCTTACAAAAATTTCATCCTCGAAATTAGGACAGGACATGCATGCACAAAACAACAAAATTTTTCAAAAGAGGGCCGAAGCTTTAAACAAACAACTGAGGATATTTTTCTTTTACTTCTGCCTCATACTCCCATGTAGCCTCTTTTACCGAGTGATGTTGCTACCTTACAAGGACCAAAGGGATGGTCTTGTTGTACAAGACTTGATCTCGCCTGTCCAAGATCTGCACTGGTTGCTCAACGAGTGTGAGGTCCTCCCAGACCTCTACCGGATTAAGCTCGATGACATGGGAAGGATCCGGAATATACTTTCAGAACATAGAGACATAGAACACGTTATGGACTACCGCCATATGAGCGGGTAAGGCAACACGGTAAGCCACCTCACCGACTCTAGTGATGATCTCGAACGGACCCACGTATCTTGGACTGAGCTTGCCCCTCTTCTCGAATCTCATAACACCCTTAGTCGGTGAAATCTTGACAAAAATAAGGTCACTAACTCGGAATTCAAGATCTCTCATTCGGTTGTCGGCATAGCTTTTCTGTCGATCTTGTGTGACCTTCAACCTCTCCCAGATGAGCTTGACTCTATCCGCAGTTTGTTTAATCAATTCGGGGCCCAAAATCTTTCTTTCTCCAACTTCATCCCAATACAAAGGGGATCTACAACTCCTTCCGTACAAAGCTTCAAAAGGCGCCATTTGTATGCTTGCTTGATAACTATTGTTGTAGGCGAATTCCACCAATGGTAGGTGATCTTCCCAACTTCCCTTGAAGTCTAGCATACATGCACGGAGCATGTCTTCAATAATCTGATTCACTCGCTTTGGTTTGCCCATCCGTCTGTGGATGAAAGCTTTGCTAAAGTCTAACCGGGAACCCATTGCACCTTGAAAACTTTTCTAAAACCTGGACGTGAATCTCGGGTCCCGATCTGACACAATGCTCACTGGCACCCTGTGTAACTAGACTATATCTTTGATATACAAGGCAACCAACTGATTGGAGTTGAAGGTGGTTCGGTAAGGCAAGAAATGGGTGGACTTCGTGAGTCTGTTAACCACCACCCATATAGCATCGATGTTCCTTGCCATCTTTGGCAATCCCACAATGAAGTCCATGGAGATGTGTTCCTATTTCCACTCGGGAATAGGGAGGGATTGCAAAAGTCCGGCCGGTCTCCGGTGTTCGGCTTTGACTTGTTGGCACACCAAGCACCTGGATACATATTCTGCTACTTCGCGCTTCATGTTCCGCCACCAAAAGTGCCTTTTTAAGTTTCTATACATTTTGGTACCACCAGGATGCACCGTATACTTCGAACGGTGAGCCTCATCAAAATTTCACTCTTTAGCTCTTCATTGGCAGGGATACAAAGTCTACCCTTGAACGTGATAGCCCCGTCACCGTTTGTGGCAAAGTCCTCGCTTCCCTTACTAACCGCCTTGTCATGGAAAGCGATCAACTCGGCATCCGCTACTTGCAACTCTCGGATCCTATCCATGATGCACGGTTTCACCGTGATATTTGCCATCAATGGCCCATGCGTAGGTGGGTCGAACCAACTGTCCAGGTTTGAAACATCCTCGAACAACCTCCACTCCTTCAACATCATGTGTGCGTCAAAAGTCCAGTAGACTTCCGGCTAAGAGCATTGGCTACAACATTCACTTTGCCCGGATGGTATTGAATGGAGCACTTATAATCCTTCAAAAATTCTGCCCATCTTCTCTGCCTTAAGTTCAACTCTTTCTGAGAAAACAAATATTTTAGGCTTTTATGATCGGTAAATACTTCGAACTGCTCCTCATAGAGATAATGTTGCCAAATCTTCAAGGCAAACACAACCGCGGTAAGCTCCAAATCATGAGTGGGATAATTATTTTCATGCTCTTTCAATTGCCTAGAGGCGTAGGCAATGAGCTTGCCATGCTGCATGAGCACACATCCCAATCCTACATGGGAGGCATCGCTATATACGACGAAACCACCGTTCCCAGAAGGCACGGTGAGGATGGGAGCTGTAGTGAGCCGCTTCTTCAACTCCTGAAAGCTAACCTCACATCGGTCGCTCCAACTAACTTGACATTCTTCTTCGTAAGAGATAAGTGAGCGACTTAGCTAAACTGGAGAATCCCTCCACAAATCTCTGGTAATAACCTGCCAAACCGAGGAAACTCCGAATCTCGGTGAAACTTCTGGGTCTTTCCCAATTCAACACCGCCTCTACCTTGGCTGGGTCTACTGAAATACCTTTGGCCGACACCACGTGGCCTAGGAATGCCACCTTCTCCAACCAAAATTCGCACTTGCTTAACTTGGCGTATAGTATATGCTCTCTTAACATCTCCAGAGCAAGGCGGAGGTCTCATGCGTGATCTTCCCATGTCTGGGAATACACCAAGATGTCGTCAATAAATACAATCACGCATTGATCCAAGTACGATCGCAACACCCGGTTCATCAAATCCATGAATGCCGCCGGTGTATTCGTCAGCCCAAAAGGCATGACAAGGAACTCGTAATGCCCATACCGAGTCCTGAAAGCCGTCTTTGGAACATCTCCCGCTTTGATCTTTAACTGATGATATCCCGATATGAGATCAATCTTGGAGAAGAATCTCGCTCCCTTCAGTTGGTCAAATAGGTCGTCTATCCTTGGCAACGGATGATAATTTTTGATTGTTACCTTGTTCAACTGCCGGTAATCTATGCACATTCTCATCGATCCGTCCTTCTTCTTCGCAAAGAGGACCAGAGCTCCCCATGGCGACACACTTGGTTGGATGAACCCAAGTTGTTGTAACTCTTCAATTTACTTTTTCAGTTCCTCCAGCTCTATTGGGGCCATTCTATATGGTGCTCTTGAAATTGGAGCAGTACCTTGAGCAAGCTCTATCGCGAACTCAATCTCCCGATTCTGAGGCAATCCGAGAAGTTCTTCCGGGAATACGTCTAAGAACTCACTCACAACCGGAATGGCCGAGGAGTTTTGTGCTTCAGAGTTCGCCAAGCTCAAAGTCGCAAAGTTCTTCCGATAATGTCGTGTGTATTTCGGTAATTCCAAGTTTGAAAATCCTTTTCAATGGCGTCTACTTGCACTGTGCCAGCAGACCCCCCTCCACCCTCTAGTCCAAAAACCTGGTCTACTCTTTTTGAATCCACCAAGACCACTTCCTCTGAACGTTCACTTCGTTTCATCCCTCCCGATCTTGTTAAAGGAAAAAAAACTGCATGTCTCCTCGCGGAAGATTTAGAAGAGGGGATTGACCGATGGTCCAATGCCCTAATCGGCTTTGTTTTGGGATCCAAGCCTTATTTCAACAGTTTAAAGCGATTCGTGCAAAGGATCTGGGCACCTAAAGGGCACCTGGAAGTTTTAGGTCTTGCTAATGGGCTTTTTGTGTTCGATTTCAGCTGCGAAGAGGACAAAATTCGAATTCTTGAGGCTGGATCCTAGTTCTTTGATAAAAAAAACCCTTGGTGCTCCGACCATGGTGCCCTTCTTCAAAGCTGGAGAAGCCTTTAGTCTCCTCCCTTCCTCTTTGGATCAAATTGCCAGGCCTTCAACTTCATCTTTGGGGTGAATCTTCGCTCAGCAGGCTTGCAAGCGTTATTGGCACCCCATTGTACTCTGACAAATTAACTGCTGGGAAAGAGAGGCTGTCATTTGCCAGAATTTGTGTAGAAATTTCTGCTCAAGATGATCTCCCCGATCTCATCGACGTATTGATGCCTAATGGCTCTCTCATTCAACAAAGAGTCGAGTATGACTGGAAGCCCTTCAAATGCTCTAAGTGTTGGTCATTTGGTCACCTGGACTCTCATTGCTCCACTAAACAGATCTATGTCCCAAAAACCGCTAATCCTTGTTCCTCTTCAAATCCCCTGCTTGGGACTAGCGAAGTTGCCACAACTCCGGGTGACAGACCATCTTCGGAGGGTTTCAACGATGTTCGGATAGACGCTTCCCTGGAGCTTGGAAACCATGACGGTGTCACAACAACTGAGCACCCTCTAGACGCAGGACGATTAGAGAATATTATCGACCACTCTGTTGCAGAGGATAGCGCTGGGGAAGACGATGAATCTCCAGTTGAAGTTGGGTTTGCTTCATATAGGCCATCACCTGTTCGACAGTTTGCCTCAATCAAAGCCCGAAATGAAGCTCTCAACCGAAATCCTCTTATTGATTGGGCATTGTAGGATAACCTAGCTCATGAGGAAGATTTGGCTCTACTGAACTCCTTGAGCCCTGAGCAACCAAAATTCATCTCTGATCCCAATTTTAATTCCCAGCCTAATGCCTATCTTGGCCCTCAATCTCCTGATCCCCCAGATGAAGGCACATTGTTTAGCCCAAATCGGTTTGATGCCCTTACTGCTATCGATGGAGAACTGGGCTCTGACTCCCCTATTCGCTCGAGGCGTAGCCACAAGAAGCGGTTTCCTCAGGCTAGCGAATCCCCTAGTAACTCTGCCCCTGTTGGGGGCCCAGCTCTTTAACTTTCATTGATTGATGAATAAGATCGCTGCTTGGAATATCCGTGGTCTTAATGACCCTTTAAAGCAAGCGGAAATCAGGAAGATTATTGCTACTCAAAAACTATCCATGATTGCGATTCTGGAAACGAGAGTTCGTTAAGCTAATGCGCTGAGGACCTTCAAATGCATTCCCAGAGGATGGGATTTTGTTGAGAACTACAGTCACTCCACTCTTGGTAGGATCTGGGTGCTATGGGACCCATCCTTTTTCCAGCTCCAACTCCTCAAAGTCACAGATCAGCTCGTCCACTGTAGAGTATCAACCTGCAACTCTGCTAATACCTTCCTCTCTTCATTCATTTATGCTTCTAACAGTGAGACTGAACGCAGATCTTTATGGCTCGACCTGGTTTCTTCAGCTTGCCCTATGGAACCATGGGTAATGCTTGGTGACTTCAATGTCATTCGGTTTC
The DNA here is from genome assembly GCA_015143295.1 of Tetracentron sinense. NCBI lineage: Eukaryota > Viridiplantae > Streptophyta > Magnoliopsida > Trochodendrales > Trochodendraceae > Tetracentron > Tetracentron sinense. The sequence continues at coordinate 23,770,841 of CM026553.1, forward strand.
AAGGTGAAAAAATTGGTGGAGCCCCATATCAACCACGCAATTCTCGAGAATTCAATGAATGTCTTCACCAACTGGGCATGTTTGATATAAAGAGTAAAGGTATTTTCTGCACCTGGAGTAACTCCTCAACGTCAGGCACCCGCCGTATTCAATGCAAGCTTGATAGAGTGCTCATCAACATCTGTTGGTGTACTCGATTTATTGGCTCAGAGGCGGATTTTTTAACTCCTGGGATTTCTGATCACTCTCCAATGATTGTATCACTCTCCTCCCCTATTCCTAGGGGACACAGGCCTTTCAAAATTTTCAACTTCTGGACTGAGCATTCAGATTTCAAAAGTATTGTAGCGGAGGTTTGGGAGATGCAATTCGAGGGTAACCCAATGTTTCAACTTGTCCAGAAACTCAAAGCCCTCAAATTTCGTTTTGCGGGGATGGAGCAAAGCCACTTTCAGTCAAATCAACTCTCGAATGATCCAAGCCAAACTTTTACTGGATCAGGCTCAACAACAACTCCATTCCAATCCTCACGATGAAACTCTTGTTGCTGCTGAAAAACTTCTTCTCCGTGATTATTGTTTCTTAGCTCGATCGGAGGAAGCTGCACTCAGACAAAAATCCAGACTTCTATGGCTCTCATTGGGAGATAACAACTCCAAATTCTTCCACAACAGCCTTGCCTCTCGTCGTGGATTCAACCGTATCTCTTCTATTATTGTTGGTGAAGTCACTCTAACTCAAGAGGAAGAAATCAGTTCAGCTGGGGTGAACTTTTTCGAAAGACTGTTATCCAGACCTCATGATGAAGATGTTATTGGCCCTGAGGACATACCCAGCTTTCGCACTGTCGACCCACTAGACCATTCTTTGCTAACGGCTCCCATCACACCCGCAGAGATCAAATGGGCCTTTTTTGACTGCCACGATGAGAAATCCCCTGGGCCTGATGGATTCAATGCCCATTTTTTCAAGAGCTGCTGGGATATTGTTCAAAGAGATGTTGTTAGGGCAGTTCAGAATTTTTCAGATCCTCTAAGTTGCTTACAGAGATGAACTCCACTCTCATCTCTTTAATTCCCAAAGTGGCTAGACCAAACTCCTTCTCTGATTATCGCCCTATCTCTCTCTGTAACACCATCTACAAATGCATTTCCAAGATCTTAGCATCTCGTCTCAAGCTTGTTCTACCTCGTCTTATTAGTGAAAGTCAATCTGCTTTTATCAAAGGGAGAAATATTGCCGACAGTATCCTCCTAACTCATGAGCTTGTCAGGAATTATCATCGGGACAAAGGTTCTCCTCGATGTGCCATCAAGATCGACCTCATGAAGGCCTTTGATACGGTTAGATGGGACTATCTGATCTTAATATTGCGGAAGATGAGATTTCCAGAAAGCTTTATCCAATGGTTGATTCCTTGCTTCACTTCGCCCCGCTTTTCAGTTGTTATAAATGGCTCTCCACAAGGTTATTTCAGCAGCTCACGTGGTTTGCGACAGGGTGACCCTCTCTCCCCCTTTTTGTTTGTGATTGCTATGGAGGGATTCTCTTCTCTTCTCAACCATGCGGTTGGCTTGGGTCACATTTCATTGCATCCGAGGTGTGATAATCCTCTCATCTCCCACATTAGTTTTGCTGACGATTTATTTGTTTTTCTCAAAGCAGACCAACAATCAGCCACTGAACTTGGCAGAGTCCTCACAAATTTCTCCTCTATATCAGGGCTTCGACCAAATCCACAAAAGAGCCAAATGTTTTTTGCGGGGACAGCTCTATCGGTTCAATCAGCTTTCAAGCGCCTCTTGCATTTCAGAATAGGAAGTCTGCCTGTCAAATACTTGGGAATGCCTCTAATTTCCGGACGCCTCTCTGCATCTGCTTGTCAACCATTGCTTGATCGAATTCTCAGCAAAGTTCAAAACTGGAAGGCTATCTTCTTATCTTATGCTGGTCGGGTGGAACTTATCAAATCAGTCCTGAATAGTTTGCATATTTACTGGACCAAACTTCTTATCCTTCCCAAATCAATCTCCAAGCAAATAGAACAAATATGTTGCCGCTTCCTATAGCAGTGATCTGGCAGTGATCTCCGAAACAAAATTCACCCCATAGCTTGGTCATCTGTTTGCTGCCCAAAACAAGAAGGAGGACTAGGCCTTCGTAAGCTTTCAGACTGGAATAAATCTGGTATTTTGCGACAAGTTTGGGCAATAGCATCTCATTCGGACAATCTATGGGTAAGATGGTGCTCCAAGAAACTCATTCGCAACAAATTCTTCTGGACTATGACAATTCCCACAGATTGCTCTTGGAGTTGGCGGAAGATTCTTCAATCTCGCGAAGTTGCAAAAAACTTAATCACTCATTCCATAACTGATGGATCCAAGACCTCTCTCTGGCATGATCCGTGGCATCCAATGAGCATTTTATCTGAACAATTTGGAGATCGACTACAATACGACTCAAGTCTTCAGCGCGATGCTTTGGTGGGATCTATTAATCCGATTTACCTGGAATCCTCCCCCAGCGATTTCTGCAGATCTGTTATCAGTTTGGAATGAACTTCAACTGGTGGATATCAATGCTTCCTTACCTTCTGATCGAGTAATTTGGAAGGCCAACCCCAAAGGTCAATACTCCCTCAAATCTGCCTGGGATAGCATCAGAGTGCGCAATCCTCTTATGTCTTGGTGGAGTCTAGCGTGGTCGGGCCAATACATTCCAAGACATTCTTTTTTTTTTGTGGCTAGCCATGTCCAACAAACTTCAAACTCAGGATCGCCTTCTCTCCCTAAATATCATCACTCACTCCCGATGCATTTTCTGTTGGACTTCCTCTGAGAGTCTCCAACATTTGTTTTTTGAATGTCAATTCACATCCCAAATATGGAGATCAATTCTTAGCCTCTGTCGTTACTCTTCCAGGCAGATTCTTCCTTGGAATCGTGAAGTGGAATGGGCCGCCAAAGAATTTCATGGTATGCAACTTATTCAAAACGTCAAGAGAATTGCTTTCAGCGCTACTATATATCGCATTTGGAGTGAACGAAATAACCGCATTTTTTCTAATTCATTCAAGCTGGTGGACTCTCTAATTGGCCTAATTACCGCTGACACCAGGCTTAAGACTGAGGCCTTAAATGTGCTAGTGGAAGACTCTGCTTCAAATAGGGAATTCCTCCTTTCATGGCAGATAAACTCGAAGCTCCACAGGAAATCTGAAATCTGGTGCAAGTGGTCTCCGCCCCCTCCGAATCATTGGGTTCTCAATAGTGATGGTTCCATTCGAAATGGAGCAGCGGGCTTCGGAGGTCTTATTCGAGATTGCAATGGATATCCGCTTCTAGCTTTCGCGGCAGGTGTGGCAGAAACAGACATCTTAAAGTTGGAAATCATGGCGATAGAAAGAGGTATTGATCTAGCGCTCACCCACGGTATCCAGCACATCTCCATCGACTCAGATTCATTACAGGCTACTCGCTACCTTCAGTCTACTAGCGATCCACCATGGTATCTTCAAAATTTAGTCACTAGATGCATTCAAAAGCTGTCCAGATTTAACTCTCATTCCGTTCATCACATCTGGAGGGAAAGTAATGCAGGAGCAGACTTCTTAGCGAAATTTTGTAATCTAAATTGTTCTATTATTCTCTTACCAAGGGATTTTCCCCCTGATCTGTCCTTCCTATTGTTTAAGGATAGATCGGGTTGCAAATTCCTTAGATTGTAATTTTCGCCTATTTATTTTATCTGGTCGGGGTCCGCCTAACCCCAGCTTGCCCTCCAAAAAAAAAAAAAGTCGCAAAGCGAGCTATGTCTCTTCCTTGCAATCCCCGAAAGTGGAATGCCTTTACTCCTTCCGGTCTGAAATTCACCACCTTCTCAAAACATGCAACATGACTGTGGTGAGTTGCTAGCCAATCCATACCAAGAATGATGTTAAAGTCTAAATCTTGGAAATCCAAAAAGATAAGGTCGGCTTGTAGAGCCCCGGACCTTTTCACATTTAATGCATGACACTTTCATTGCCATTTTGCCTTTAAAGAGGTATAATTAATAAATAAGGAAGAAATTGGAAATTCTGAAACGTCAGAAATGTTTCTTTTCGAAGTACGAACCCAACGCAAGTTGAATCGTCAAAATCGGACGAACGATTCAAAAGATATGGCCAAAACAGTCTGGACCTGCAGGCAATCGTAGCTCGGAAGGCGCTAAGGACGTAGCTCGGAAGGCACTAAGGACGTAGCTCGAAAGGCGCTAAGGACGTAGCTCGGAAGGCGCTAAGGACGTAGCTCTAGCTCTGATAACGTATACGTTGTGCATCTGTTGTGCAATAGACAACGAGTACGTTGTACAACTCACGACGGGCGCGTTGTACATAAGACAACGGACAACGAGCTTAGCACTATGCACAACACAACGTGACAACGGGTTCGGCACCCTTCACAGCACAACGTACTCGGCACTATTCAGAGGACAACGTGTTCAGCACTATTCACAGCACAACGTGTTTGGCACTATTCACAGCACAACGTGTTCGGCACTATTCACAGCACAACGTGTTTGGCACTATTCACAGCACAACGTGTTTGGCACTATTCACAGCACAACGTGTTCAACACTATTCACAGCACAACGTGTTTGGCACTATTCACAGTACAACGTGTTCGGCACTATTCACAGCACAACATGTTTGGCACTATTCACAGCTCAACGTGTTCGGCACTCGTGTTGTAGAGCCCCAAAAATTGAGTTCACTGTTCATGTGAATAGTGCCCTTACATGGTATGTGTGTAAAGGCCTAAGGCTTCCCATTGTGTTCTTGATATTATGATTAGTCAAGTGAGGGTTTTAGGTACATGGGTTGTGTGTAGCACCCCAGACTTTTTCATCCTTAATGAATAGCACCTTTGTAGCTAATTGGCCGTTTTTGTAGTCTAATTAATAAATAATGGAGAAATCAGAAATTCTGAAATGTCAGAAATGTTCATTTCGAAAGACGGATCCAACGCAAGTTGAATCGTCGAAATCGGACGAACGAGTCAAAAGATATGGTCAAAATAGTCGGGACCAGCAGAGCACCGATCGCTCGGTCCACTGAGCGATCGATCGGTCCAAAACCGATCGATCGGTATCTATCGACTGGTGGAAAATTTTGTATGCGGAAATTTTCCAGAGAGCATGTTTTTGACCGGTCGCTCGGTCAAGAACACCGATCGCTCGGTAGGCAACCGATCGATCGGTCATTAACACCGATCGCTCAGTCCTCGCGTTTTTGCAAAAATTTCAATAAGGGCGTTTTCGTCTTTTGGGTGTTAAACCCTTACCCATAAGGGTTTGCTCGACCCTTTGAGGCCTCACTTACAACAATTGAGGGATTTTGAGAGATAGAGAGAGAAGAGGAGAAAGCTCTAACCTAGGGTTTGGTTTTGAGAAGGAAATCAAGGGGGGTTTAAGAACCATAGCTCACCCCAACTCGAGTTGCTTCGAAATCGAGGCTCAAGCTCGTGTGTGAACCATTCTCCAAGCTAGGGCAGCAACCCAAGCACGTTTTTGAAAGGGGTTTCTTCCCCAACTCAAGTCTCCTTCAAGCAAAGGTGTTCTTCTTTCAAGTTGGAGCTTCAATCAAGGTTTCTACCAAGGATCAAGCCTTGATCTAAGGTTAGTACACCCTACTAACTTCTTTAGCAATGACCTAGATTCCATTCTTGAAAATGATGATTTTTGGATCTTGTGTTCTTTCCTTTCCTTGAAATGCATTATTTTCCCTAATTATAAACAAGATAATTATTTGGTGAATGGGAGGTGGATTGTTGGACATGGAGGCGATTGAATGCCGTATTGTGTGATGTGTGTGATGGAAAATGGTGGATGGGCATTGTACGAATAATGAACGCACGCCTTGTGTATGATGAAACATATGAACATTTAAGAACTTGAAATAATGTGGTTTGAATGTGTTACTCATTAGGTGTTTGACAAAATGCATGAATGAGAATGCCAAGAATAAAATGAAGGAATTGGGAAATATGACTTGTGTAGTTCTCCTTAAAAGGGTGATTTTAAAACAAATGGTCTATATGTTTTCATTAAATTCCCCATGCCTATGCAATTACAAGAAATGCCATATTATGCTTTATTGTTTCATGTTAACATGATTATGAAAAAGAGAATTGAAATGCAATATGTGTCCCTTGATTCATCTATGATAGTACGATCGTCACGCATGCATGAACCAAACTTTTTGAATATAAGCATATGAAATAACAAGAAATAAGCATATGACAAGGAGGTTGGTAGCCCAGGGATGTGCGGGTGCTAGCCTCTGGCTCACAAGTTAAATTAACATGAATGTCAAGGGTAGGGCATATCCCTAGGATATGTCATACCTGGCTCACAAGAAAACATGATAATCAAGGAAATGAAGATGCTAATGTGTTCCGTTCCATCATAGTCCGGGCATTAGCTAAGCAAGTGAAACAAGTGAAGTTACTAATGTGTTCCGTTCAATCATAGTCCGGGCATTAGTAAGCAAGTTGCTAATGTGTTCCGTTCCATTATAGTCCGGGCATTAGCAAAGTAAAACAGGAAAGATACTAATGTGTTCCGTTCAATTATAGTCCGGGCATTAGTAAACAAGGATAACTAGTGTGTTCCGTTCAACCATAGTTCGGGCACTAGTCAAGTCAAGATAAGGATACTAATGTGTTCCGTTCAATCATAGTCCGGGCATTAGTAGGCATGGTGCTAATGTGTTCCGTTCCATTATAGTCCGGGCATTAGCAAAGGAAAGCAAGAACTAGTATGACCGTCCAAGTCATAGTTCGGGTACTAGTTAAACATGACACGCAAGAATAACAAGAACCTAGTATGTCTGTCCATTTCATAGTTCAGGTACTAGATAAACAAGAACGAAACAAAGCATTTGTGATTCCCACGATACAAGAATAAGACGAGAATAAGTTGTAAATACGGCAAACAAGTTTCGGAAAATCACAAGAAGTATTATCAAGAACAAGTCATGACTTTTGAATACAAGTTTACAATGCATGAGTTAAAATATCTTGTTCATGATTTACTTTACATTATTATTTCTTTTAGCTTCCGCACTCTGATTATGTACCTTTGATGAACTGTATCATGTATGACATATTAATGTTATTACTATTGTTAGCTAGTAGCTTGTACTCGCTGAGTATTCCATGCTCAGCTGTACTATTTATGTCGACAGGTACAGTATGCGATTTGTGGACTCTTGTCCTTTGGATCGAGGTAGCTCGGTGTGAACAGGAGATCCTTCGGATGGTTACCTAGATATTAGGAGGCTTGGCATATGGTCAATGGTTGGGATGAGTTAGCGAGAGAGACATGTATTTGGGTTCTTGTGTTTGGGGATGTTGTCTCACTTGAGTTGGGACTCAAGTCCTCAGTTCATGTTGTAAATCCTATTTAATTATTGTAATCAAATGCACTTGGAATATAGTTAAGTATTTAAAGAAATTTCTAGTTCTCTATTTTGCATGCCTTGTATACTCTTGCAGGTTGATTTAAGGTTAGGTCACGTCGCCAAAGTATCCTAACTCCTAGGGGGTATTTTGGGGTGTTACAAACAACCTCTAAGTATATACACATGGTCCAAGTTTAATACAAAGAAATCAAAACAAGGAAAGTGCGGACATGCCCGCCAAAATACACAGATATAATCACTCATGCTCACCCACAGCCAATCCACTCAGAATCTAACACCACCTACTGATAACCCTCTACGGGAGGTTCCTCCAAAGGCTCCTCGACCTACTCCTCTTCCACCCATGGACCAGGAGCACAAACATCAAATGGAGCAGCAGCTCCCTCAGAACCTGCCGACATAAGAAGTACGGTTGAGCATGAAATACTCAGCGGGTACCAAATACTAAACTTTAGTCTTAGTCTAAAATGGTTGCTTAAACCAAGTACGGGTCCTAGGTACGCTAGAACACTAAAGTATAAGTATAATGTGATGAATACTCTGATGACTTGATGTGATGTATATTAGTATTATACAACTAATACAAATTGAATTATTGTGAAATGACATTGAAATAAACTGAGGTTTCAAGTTAGACTCATGTGGTGTTATTATTCTCAGGACTTTAGTCATGAGACGGAACACACGGGGTCGTGAACCACATACCAGAGCTTCCTCTTCTTCACGGGATGAGGATGAGCAGCCGGACCTCTCTCAGGTCTTAGGCTCTATTGCTGAGACACTCGCCATACTGGCGGCTCGGCAAGCTATACCATCGTCGACGGCACCTACTCCACCGCCCGCAGCTCCAGTACATCGTACAGCTGGAGTTGAGGCATTCAGGAGATTGAGGCCTCCAACCTTCCATGGGAGTGTGGACCCCCTCACTGCGGAGGCGTGGATCCTCCAGATGGAGAAGATTTTTGCGGTCCTCTCGCCTACAGAGGAGGATAGAGTAGCATGGGCAGTTTTCATGATAGAGGGTGAAGCCCACCATTGGTGGTTGTCCGCATTGAGGACGCGAGATTTGACCATGCAGGGTCAACCTTGGACTTGGGAGGAGTTCAAAGATACTTTTTACAAGAAGTATTTTCTGATTGGAGCACGGGAAAAGAAAGAGAGAGAATTCATCAACCTTGAGCAAGGTTCGATGTCTGTGGCCGCTTATGAGGCCAAGTTCTCGGAGCTATCACGCTTCGCGACACATATGATTGCCACCGAGGCAATGAAGGCGAGGAGGTTTGAGCAAGGACTCAAGGATGTCATCATGGAGAAAGTGTCGGTCTTTAGGCACGCCACTTACGCTGAAATGGTGGATAAAGCCTTGTTGGTTGAGACCAACTCTGAGGCGGTGTCCAAGAAGAGGGAATTGACGAGAGGCCAATCCAGTAGTTCAGCACCTCTAGAGAGGCAGGCTCGTACCGGCCCTTATCAGTATGCGTGGCCAGCACCACCGATGAGGCCATCTTATGCGCCTCCAGCTCCACGGCAGTATGTGCCTCAGGCTCTTCCGGCCCCACGGCTTGTTGCACCTCAGATGATGAGGTGTGCTCCACCTCCGGCCCCTCCGACTTATACACACGAGGTCTGCACTTCATGCGACCGAAGGCACCCGGCAGGAGATTGCCGAAGAGCATCTGGTGGATGTTATCATTGCGGTCGCCAGGGCCACATGATCAGGGATTGCCCTAGCCGGTATTTAACAGGCCAGTCTCAGGGTAGTAGGCCACCAGCACGCCCAGCAGGATCATATCAGGCGTCGTCTCAGACTACCCGGTCTACACCTCAGTCTCGCCAGGCGAACCAGGGGCGTGTGTTTGCTTTGACAGAGGGTGATGCACTTGCATCTGATGATGTGGTGCAAGGTACGCGTTTGGAGTTATTTTCTTTATTCGTGATTGTTATGTTATGCTATATTCTTTGTGTACATACTTGGCATGTTATATATGTATATATACCTACATGTATACACTGTTGATGCATGGATTAACTCCGCTAGTTAAAATTTCAGGAACCCTACTAGTCAATGAGTATTTGGCTCGAGTGTTGATTGATACCGGGTCTACTCATTCGTTTGTCTCGCCGAGTTTTTCAGAAGGCAAAATCTGTGGAGCCTAGTCAGCTAAAACCGGAGTTAGCCATTTCGACTCTGCTCGGCAAAACAGTATTGGCAGATAAAGTGTATAGAAATAGTGCGGTCCAAGTTGGAAGCCACGAGTTGGCAGTTGATCTCATCGTCCTTGGATTCCAAGACTTTGATGTTATATTGGGAATGGATTGGTTAGCAACACATCATGGACATGTAGCTTGCTTTGAGAAGATGGTACTCTTCAAACCGGTAGAAGGAAAACCATTTCACTTTCGAGGGTTGAGAAGTAGAGACATTGCCTGCTTTGCGGCGTTGAGCTTAGCTAACCCTGAAGCAAAGGACTCATCGACTATTCCGGTTGTGAGTGAATTCCTGGATGTATTTCCAGATGAGTTGCCGGGATTGCCTCCAGATAGGGAGATTGAGTTTGTGATCGAGCTTGCACCAGGCACAGCTCCTGTTTTCAGAGCTCCATATAGAATGACCCCTATTGAACTCAAGGAGTTGAAGACTTAGTTGGAGGAATTGCAAGGCCTTGGCTTCATTCGACCAAGTGTCTCACTGTGGGGTGCCCCGGTGTTGTTTGTTAAGAAGAAAGATGGCTCGATGCGGATGTGTGTCGATTACTGGCAATTGAACAAAGTCACTATAAAGAATAAGTATCCCTTGCTTAGGATTGATGACTTGTTTGATCAGTTGAAGGGAGCAAAATTTTTCTCGAAGATAGACCTTCGATCGGGTTATCACCAGTTGAAGATTAAGGTGGAAGATGTTCCCAAAACTGCTTTCAGGACTCGGTATGGACACTACGAGTTCTTGGTGATGCCTTTTGGACTCACGAACGCGCCGGCAGCCTTTATGGATTTGATGAACCGGGTGTTCCGACCATATCTTGATAGGTGCGTGATTGTATTTGTTGATGACATTTTGGTCTATTCCCAGACACGGGAAGATCACACACGCGACCTATGCCTTGCTTTGGAAATGCTAAGAGAGCACAAGTTATACGCCAAACTTAGCAAGTGTGAGTTTTGGTTGGAAGAGGTGGCATTCCTAGGCCACGTTGTTTCTGCAGAAGGTATCTCGGTAGATCCAAAGAAGATCGAAGCGATTATGAGTTGGGCGAGGCCCAAGAGTGTTACCGAGATACGCAGCTTTCTTGGGTTAGCAGGCTACTACAGGAGATTCGTAGAGTGTTTCTCTAGCCTTGCAGCACCGCTCACTTACCTGACAAGGAAGAACGCCAAGTTGGTATGGAGTGATAAGTGCGAGATCAGTTTCACGGAACTGAAGAAGAGGCTTACTACAGCCCCTGTCCTTACTGTGCCATCTGGACCTTATGGGTATGAGGTGTATAGTGATGCCTCACACGTTGGACTTGGGTGTGTACTCATGCAGCACTAGAAGGTCATTGCCTATGCATCGAGGCAATTGAAGGAGCATGAGAAGAATTACCCCACGCACGACTTAGAGCTTGCCGCAGTCGTGTTTGCACTCAAGATCTGGCGACATTACTTATACGGGGTGGAATTCTATGTGTATACGGACCACAAGAGCCTCAAGTACCTCTTTTCCCAAAAGGAATTGAATCTAAGGCAACGGCGTTGGATGTAATTTTTGAAAGACTATGATTGTACCATTCAATACCACCCGGGTAAAGCAAATGTAGTGGCCGATGCTTTGAGTAGAAGACCTCCGGGGTTATTAGCACACATGTTGGTGCAAGAATGGAAGCTACTTGAAGATTTGGCAAATCTGGACATCAGTGTGAATGACTCTATCCGTAGTCCTATCTTGGCAAATGTCACGGTTCAGCCATACATTATAGATTTGATCCAAGAATACCAAGCCGCGGATGCTGAACTGTTGGCTTATCGGGACAAGGAAGTTGCTAAGGGTAGTGAGGACTTCTCTCTCACTAGTCGGGGTGCTATCACATTCAAGGGAAGGCTGTGTGTCCTAGCCAATGCAGATCTTCGAAAAGAGATTTTGGATGAAGCACACCGTTCGAAGTACACAGTGCATCCAGGGGGTACAAAGATGTACCGGAACCTCAAGAGTCACTTTTGGTGGCGGAATATGAAGAGGGAGGTTGCGGAATATGTAGCACGGTGCTTGGTGTGTCAACAGGTAAAAGTAGAACACATGCGGCCCGCAGGTCTATTACAGTCCCTTCCGATTCCCAAGTGGAAATGGGAGAACATATCCATGGATTTCATAGTTGCCTTGCCAAAGACGGCAAGGGGCTCAGATGCGATATGGGTAGTAGTGGATCGTTTGACGAAGTCCGCTCACTTCTTACCTTACCGAACTACTTTCAACTCTAGTCAGTTAGCCGCTTTGTACATCAAGGAAGTGGTGAGGTTGCACGGAGTGCCCGTTAGTATTGTGTCAGATCGGAATCCAAGATTCACATCACGATTCTGGAAAAGCTTCCAGGAGGCTATGGGTTCCCGACTTGATTTCAGCACCGCTTTTCATCCACAGACGGATGGACAAATCGAGAGAGTGAACCAAGTCATTGAAGACATGCTTCGGGCTTGTATGTTGGATTTCAGAGGCAGTTGGGAAGAGCACTTGCCTTTGGTTGAATTCGCCTATAATAACAGCTATCAGGCGAGTATCCAAATGGCACCATTTGAGGCCTTGTATGGGCGAAGTTGTAGGTCTCCTCTCTATTGGGATGAGGTAGGAGAAAGGAAAGTACTTGGTCCGGAGTTGATTGAGCAAACTGTAGGCACAGTTAAGATCATTCGGGATCGATTGAAAGCCGCTCACGATCGCAAGAAAAGTTATGCGGACACGCGCCGTAGGGACTTGGAATTTCAAGTAGGGGATCAAGTTTTTGTGAAAGTATCTCCTAGCAAAGGGATCATGAGATTTGGAAAGCGAGGCAAGCTCAGTCCTCGGTATGTTGGGCCTTTTGAGATTATCACACGAGTTGGTGAAGTTGCTTACAGGGTAGCTCTCCCACCTCACATCGCCGCAGTTCACAACGTCTTCCATATGTCTATGCTTCGGAAGTACATTGCGGATCCTTCGCATGTTATAGACTTGGAACCGTTGGAGATTCGAGAGGACCTCACCTTGATTGAAAAGCCGGTTCAGATTTTGGATCGAAGAGATCAGGTGCTTCGCAACAAGACAATCCCTTTGGTTCTTGTGCAATGGCAACACCATGCTCGGGAAGAAGCTACATAGGAACGTGAAGCCGAAGTCAAAGCAAAGTACCCAGAATTAATTGAATGAGTTTTTGTATAAGTTTTTATATGACTTGTAATTTTCTTTTGGTTTGTAATGCAAGTAGCATCTAAATTTCGAGGACGAAATTTTTGTAAGGGGGGAGGGTGTAGAGCCCCGGACCTTTTCACATTTAATGCATGACACTTTCATTGCCATTTCGCCTTTAAAGAAGTATAATTAATAAATAAGGAAGAAATTGGAAATTCCGACACGTCAGAAATGTTCCTTTTCGAAGTACGAACCCAACGCAAGTTGAATCGTCAAAATCGGACGAACGAGTCAAAAGATATGGCCAAAACAGTCTGGACCTGCAGGCAATCGTAGCTCGGAAGGCGCTAAGGACGTAGCTCGGAAGGCACTAAGGACGTAGCTCGGAAGGCACTAAGGATGTAGCTCGGAAGACGCTAAGGACGTAGCTCGGAAGGCGCTAAGGACGTAGCTCTAGCTCTGATAACGTATACGTTGTACATCCGTTGTGCAACAGACAACGAGTACGTTGTACAACTCACGACGGGCGCGTTGTACATAAGACAACAGACAACGAGCTCAGCACTATGCACAACACAACGTGACAACGGGTTCGGCACCGTTCACAGCACAACGTACTCGGCACTATTCACAGCACAACGTGTTCGGCACTATTCACAGCACAACGTGTTTGGCACTATTCACAGCACAACGTGTTTAGCACTATTCACAGCACAACGTGTTTGGCACTATTCACAGCACAACGTGTTCAACACTATTCACAGCACAACGTGTTTGGCACTATTCACAGCACAACGTGTTTGGCACTATTCACAGCACAACATGTTTGGCACTATTCACAGCTCAACGTGTTCGGCACTCGTATTTTTACAGAAATTTTAGTAAGGGTATTATGGTCTTTTGATCGGTTCACTCTTACCTTAAGAGTTTAACCCGAGCCTTTAGGGCTCATTCTCAACACTTAGAGGATTTGGGGGATTAGAAGAGAGGAGAAAGGGTTTCCTAAGCTAGGGTTTTGCTTTTGGAGAAGAATCAAAGGGGTTTTGAGACCCTAGATCACTTCAAGTCCGGTTTTTCTCCACGATCACGGCTCAAGCACTCGTGGAGAGCGTTCCCCAAGCTAGGGCAGCACCTCACAGTCGTTTTTGGAAGGGGTTTCTTCCTCATTTCTTCAAGGTCGGTACTTCTTACTACCCTCCTAGTTATAGTTCCTCTTTTCCCTTTATTTCTTTTGATTTTCTTTCATTTACACATGTGCTATGAGATGGATGGTTGTGAATGGTGAATGGAGATGGAATGGGCGATTGGATGCCAAGGGTTGTGTTGTGATGATTAAAATGGGGAGGGCATTGTATCCATAATAAACACACCTTTATGATGTGAGTAAACTCACCTAGAAAAGCATGATTTAGGTTTAAATGAATAATGAATAATGAACACACCATGTTTGATGAAATGCCAAGGTGAATAAAATGAGTTGTAAATTAGGAAATGCATGCCTAATAAATTATGAATATTGCTAGGGCCTATGATAGTGTGTTTTCTTGCTTTCCCTAAATGATATGAATATTACATTGCTCAATCATTGATGTTATATGTGTTGTGAAATTACCCAAATGTCATATTTAAATTTAAATGCAAGTATGTACATGGTTCCCACGAGCACGGCATGCATGACATGATTTATCGAGGTTTTCAAGAACATGGTTAGAGGTGGGACATATCCTACGATATGTTTTACCTCGCTTTTCACAAGAAAACAAGAACCAACATTCCACGAGGGGTCTCCCCTCACTCACAAGTGCATATCATGAAGAAGGGCCTCCCTTCCCTCGCAAGTACATACATATCATGAAGAAGGGTCTCCCTTCCCTCGCAAGTGCATTGCATAAAGAAGGGTCTCCCTTCCCTCTCAAGGCATCTCTCAAGCGCATCTCACAAGAACATCTCACAAGTGAATCTCACAAGTGGAAGGACAAGCATGAGCATTCTAGGAAGAAGGGTCTCCCTTCCCTCACAAGTAGATTACTTTTCCGAACAAGCAAGCATGATACATGACATGACAAGCATGGGCATTTAGGAAGAAGGGTCTCCCTTCCCTCACAAGTAGTTTACTTTTCCAAGTAAGCATGACATGGCATGACACACATGGCACGCATGATACGTTAAGATAAGACAAACATGACAAGTTTGCAAGTACGGAAATGGTATTTTCAGTCAAGTCAAGTGCACGGTATTTTCAAGGGTGTTATCGGCTTTTCATGAAATGCAAGCATGATTATAAATTGCCTTATTTCCTTGTTATGATATTGATGGCTCCTGCCTTATATGCGTGAATTGTTTCCTGCTTTATGTATGCTATCCGTATGCTATGACTGTTGGTTAGTGCTTAGTACCCGCTGAATATTCCATTCTCAGCCGTACTTCTTATGTTGGCAGGTTCTGAGGGAGCTGCTGCTCCATTTGATTTTTGTGCTCCTGGTCCATGGGTGGAGGAGGAGTACGTTAAGGAGCCATTGGAGGAACCTCTCGTAGAGGGTTATCAGTAGGTGGTGTTAGATTCTGAGTGGATTAGCTGTGGGTGAGCATGAGTGATTATATCCATGTATTTTGGCGGGCATGTCCGCACTTTCTTTGTTTTGTTTTCTTTTGTATTAAACTTGGACCATGTGTATATACTTAGAGGTTTGTTAGACTTCCACTGTGTTTTATAGTTATGTTTCTGCTGTCATCCTCTGTTGTATATGCTCTGTGGGTTTTGCAGGTTGGTTTGTCAAGCAAGTCATGTAAGCCATGATTAGTCGTCCAAAGTTCACTCTAACTCCTAGGGTGGGTTTTGGGTCGCGACACGGCTAACATCTCATTCTCTCATAGTTGAACCACAATCTCTATATATTTTGTCTGTATCAACCAACTTGTCAAGTGGAGTTGCAATGGTCAACTCCCACTCTAACGGAGTAGCCTCAGTCGAGAATCCCTTTGCGAAACTGGGTGACACAAAGGAGTGAGTGGATCCGGTGTCGATCAACACTCTGGGCGAGACAATCCTTCACTAACAAGGCGCCTGTGCGATTAAATAACTAACATCAATAGATTTCAAAAATACAAACACCATACATGGGTAACTAATAACATCACATCATAGAAAGCATTTTCAACGTAAGACTTTCATGTTTTCGCGTACCTTGCATGATATCGTCGGATGCACGTGCGTCCTGCTTGGATAAGGCAAAGACTCGTCCTTGAGTTGCTTGACGAGGTGGCCGGATAAGTGGCGAGGCCCTCAAAGCCTGAGAAGAGCTAGGTTAAGACGTTTGCCTAAATGGGGGCTTTCTCCCTTGAGACTGAGCTGACAAGTGACGTTGGGGACAGTCTCTAACGATGTGGCCTTGGTCGCCACAATGGAAGCAACTCCCTATAGCCCTCTGACATTCCCCCGCTGGATGCCTCATTCCACAAAGGGTGCAAATATCATGCGAATAGGTGGGAGGAGCATATCCCGTAGCCTGAGTCACTGTGGGGCGAGTAGCTTGAGTGAAACCCGAACGAAAAGCCGGTGGAGCGAAAGGGCGGGGAGCCTGTGGTGCAGAGTACATCCTCTGTGACTGCGCCAGCCCTACAGACTGGTGTGACATGGTTCTAGCTTTCTTTTTTGTCGAGCCACTAGACTGGCCCTGCTCCATTCCTCTTCTCTTGAAAAATTCCTCGGAGTTCGACTCGGCCAAAAGTGCCTTGTCCACCACTTCTGAATATGTCTCATGCCTGAACATTGAGACTCGATTCTTGAGGTAGGCCTTCAACTGCCTCTCAAATTTTTGGGCTTTCATCACCTTGGTCACTATCATGTAAGGAGCAAATCTGGATAGCTCCGAAAATTTGGCTTCATAAGCGGCCACGAACATATTACCTTGCTCCAAGGTAATAAATTCGACCTCTTTCTTCTCCTTGATCCCAACTGGGAACTTCTTGTGAAAGATGTCCAAAAACTCGGCCCATGTCCATTCTTGACCCTATCGGGTCAAATCTCGGGTCCTGAGTGTGGACCTCCACCAATGGTCGGCTTCGCCTTCAAGCATAAAGGCGGCCCAAGTGACCTTTTCAGCCTCAGTCGGTGTCAACACTGAGAATATCTTCTCTAATTGCCGAACCCATCCTTCGGCAACAAGTGGATCAATGCTTCCACAAAAAGTTGGATGCCTCATCCTCTGAAAAGCCTTTATTCCAGCTTGAGCTTGACTAGGAGGGGCGGGTATAAGTGCGGCAATTGGTGGAGTAATCGGTTGCCTTGCCGCTAACATAGCCAAAGTCTTGGCTATTGAAGCGAAAGCTTGGGCAAAGTCGGGTTGTTCATCACCCGAAGGAGCATCACTTCCATTGCCCCTTGTGTTGTACCCACGACCCCGAGTTTGCGTCTCATGATTACTCCTGAGAACGACAATACAACATGAGTCTAACTTGGATACGCATGTAGTAACAATTTACCCATTTGTTCAAAACATATTCACTAAGCATAAAGTAGTGCACACAAGGTTGAAATAACAATCACATATCATACAATCTGTGTTCCTAGCGTAGGACTCTAAGTTCGGTTGAAGTTCAACCCATTTGACCAAGACTAAATTGTTAGTCTATACTTGGAATACGACTCGTTCATAACACCTATTGCCTTGTTCAATCATGGTATCGAGTACTAAGTGACCATAGGGACTCTAATGCCTAGAGCTCTGATACCACCTCTGTCGTGCCCCAAAATACCCCCTAGGAGTTAAGGGATACTTTAGGAGTGACTAATTGTACCTGTGAAACCATCCTGAAGTAAATAAGGCTAACATAATACGATACTAACAATAATCAGAGCGCAGAAGCTAAACATGCATGCGTAAGCATAAACTAACTTTTTCTTTTCTTCTAAATTCCAAAATACTATTCCAAGTGAACATATACACAAAACATATCACAGTCTAATGTGGACAGGCCCACCTATCAAAATATCAAAATACACAAAAGAACCCTCTCGTACTCTCTCCTCAACAGTAGTCGATGTACGGCCACACATCGAGGTCTCAATCCGCTTGAGACTGTAATGGGATAGACGGCTCTCTCTCCTTTACGTACTTTTCCTCGATCCAAGGCTCCAGGTCGAGGGCTTCCTCGGTACCTGTCGTCATAAAGGTACAGCTGAGTATGGAATACTCAGCGAGTACAAACTACTAGCTAACTATAGCAATAATAAAAGCACAAAAAGGGTGAACACAATACAAGGTATCAATTCAAAGCCACAGTAGCATCATGAGATAAACGGTATTGAACATGAAACAATATCATTATCTTCACATGCGTGCATGATTGCGAAAACTCTGATAAAACTCATGCTTCGAAAACTCGTTCCATGTCTTGGTATTGCTTGTGAAAATCATGCATGCGTGTCTTGTCTCATCTTGTATACTTTGTGAGCCTTCTCTTGTGAGCCTGTTCTTGTGAGCCAGAGGCTAGTACCCTTCACTTAGGCTACCAACCTCCTTGAGGCTAGCACCCGAACCTCCCTGGGCAGCCAACCTCCTTGACATATTGTTTTCTTTTGAGCCAGAGGCTACTACCCGTACATCCCTAGGCTACCAACCTCCTTGACATATATTGGTTTTAGTTACTTATTTAGTTTTCTTGTGAGCTAGAGGCTAGTACCCGTACATCCCTAGGCTACCAACCTCCTTGACATGTAGTGTTTTTAGTTTTCTTGTGAGCCAGAGGCTAGTACCTAAACATCCCTGGGCTACCAACCTCCTTGACATGCAATGTTTTCTTGTTGATTTATTATATGCATATACTCTTGAAAACTCGGTTCATGCAAACATGCGTGCTCGTGTGCGTGCTAATAGTGACAATCATGATGATATGCTTGGATGAGAGGATCACATAAGTGTAGCATTTCCATTTCGAATATAAGCATAAGGGAATATAGATAACATGTAGGGCATTTGATCAAGGTTGGTAATTTAACAATATTAACTCAATCCATGCTTTCATAATTCAAGTTCATTCATTCAAATCGTCATTTAAGCATTTTATAAAACACTTAGCAAGCATCACATTTATAGTCTTTTGATTTACGTTTCTTAGTTCATGTTTTCCATCAAACACAAGGGGTGTATTCTTTATGCTTGAGATACCCATCCACCATTTTTCCCACACACATTCATGAACCAACACGGCATCCAATCACCTCAACACCATTTCATCCATTTACACATCCCACCATTCATCCACATTTATCTTGTTTTAGGTTTAGGATATATGGTATGTTTCAAGGGAGGGAATACAAGATTAAATCATGATTTTCAAAAGGAAAAACCTAGATTTTTGCTAGAGAAGTTAGTAGAGTGTGCTAACCTTGAAGATCAAGCTTGATCTTTGAGGAAACCCTTGATTGAGGGTGGTTCTTGCTTGAATTTTTAAGCTTGATCCCTTAATCCCAATCCCAAGATCCCCTGTTGGATCCTCCTTCAATCTCCCTTCTCCTCTCCTTTCTCTCCTCTAGGTTAGAAATCCCCAATAGTGAGATCCCTAACCAAGACAAGAGTTAAAACCCCCAAATCCGGCACCAGTTATCGCGTGCGATCGATTTTATATTTGCATACGATCGAGCGCAGGTCCTTGCAATTGATCGCACATGGATGCGATCTATTGCAGATAAACCCAAGCACTATTGTCTATTTTCCCCCTGTATGCGATCGATCGCACATATTTGCGATCGATCGCAGATCACTACGATCTATCACACCTGAGACCTCATCCATCGCATATGGTCCAAAGACCTTGGGACCCATTGTCGCGACCCAAAATACCCCCTAGGAATTAGCGATACTTGGTTCGGACCACCATATCATACCATCCTGTATGACACATAAGGCACATATACTTACCATCTTGTCAGAGTACACAAGTTGTAAAACATAGCGGAAGCGATTTGTAATAAAATACTCTTATCGATAGGTTTAAGAGTGAACCAACATAACATATCCAAAATATGGAGTGGACAAGTCCCACTCTCAACATATGCAAAATCACAGAGTATTAGTAGCATCTCTCTCTTTCTCTCTCAACAAATCAAAGTTAAGCCGCTTATCCAGCGATCCGTCATCCTGATAGTGGTCCATAGAGGGCTCCAGATCGTAATATTCTTCCTCTATCCAAGGCTCCATGCCACAGACATCAAATGGAACACGTGAACCTGCCGAAGTCAATAGTTGGCTGAGCATGGAATACTCAGTAATATACAAACTGCTAACTAACAGTGGACAATATCATGAACATGCATAAGCTAGGAGAATAACATTCGTGAAAGTAGTTACCAAAACCTTTCTTAACAGTATTCGCGTGAAAACAAAACCAGATAAATCTTGTCTTATGTTAATCATATTCTTGTGAGTTCTTGCGAAAATTGGGATTCCTTGTGAGCATGCGAGGATCTAAGTATGCATGATTTCTTGTGAACTTGCGAGCTTGTGAACTTGTGAGCTTGTGAGACATGACTACTTGTGAGTCCATGTATAGTGAGATTCCTTGTGAATTTTGAAACGATCTTAGAACTTGTCACTTACCAACCCATAGTTTGGCCTTATCACTTGTGAGCTTGTGAGAATTCTTTTAATCAAAACCTTGCTTATGAACTTTTGGAAAAACCATTTTCTTGTGAGAAAACATCGGATCATGCGAGACTTGTAAACATCATGCTATACTAGTGAACATAAGGTGCATATAGTACTTGTGCATATCATGGTGATCTTAGAAAACTTGTAAACATGGCATCATATTCATGGAATTTCAACACTAGTGATAGCTTACATCTTATATCCAAAACATCATCCAATCCATTCAAGAACAACCTTAAACATAGTGATTTGCTTTAAAAATAAGAGCACAAGGTAGGTAGAAGAGTGTATCTACCATTCTAGATTAACCATTTGATCTAAAATGCTTTAGAATGGTTGAGAAGCGCGGAGGAACACCTTTGTAATCGAGAAATTGACTCAAGAATACCGAACAATCAAAACCCTTAAGCTCCTCCTTCCTCTTTCTTTTCTTCAAATTCCTCCCAAAAACTTGCTCTAAGGGTTGTGTAACCCTAGCCCACAAAATTAGGCTATTTATAGCCAAAGGGATTGAGTTAAAGACTCAAACACCCTTGAAAATATCCCAAGAGGTCAGCCACAGGCAAAATCAGCATGATCGATCGACTGGTAGAGATGATCGGTCGAACGGTCAAAAATCACCTCTCTGTCCAAAATCCCCACCCAATTTTTCGAGCATTCGGTCGACCGGTAAGGGAATTTGGTCAACCGGATAAGGTTCTGCCGACCGGTAGCAAATTCGGTCGACTAGATTTGCCTATTTTTCCCCTGTTTTTGCCCTGTGCTTTGTTCTTTTTCCCTTTCCTTCTTCTACACTTATACTTATTTTACTTTAACTTTAAGTTTTAAATTAAAATAAGGAAGTACCCCCCATTTGAATCCAATAAAAATACTTAGAAATTCCAATTCCTCATAATTCAAAATCTGAATTTCCAGTTTTAGGCAAAATCCGATAAATCCGGTTCATCGTAACTTTTCCCATTGTTCGAAAACCATTCTAACCATATGCATAAAATCCCATAAAATCAACTAAGCTTAGTTAACCTATAAACAACCATTACCGGGACTTTTTGTTTCAAAATTTAGAAATTTACATTTCATGGTTACTATTCACTGCACTATTCACAGGCTATGAAAATGAGATCCGGGGTTCTACACCCATTTTGCCTACATGCGATCGATCGTACCAAATCTGCGATCGATCGCACATCCCAGATTTTGTTGTTTTTGCCCCTGCAGATCCATAGGGGTTTTCCAACCTCATTTTCACAACCTATAGGGTCCTAAACCTGTTCCCTCATGCTGCCCTTGGGTGATTAACCCTCCAAGCCATCCCAAATGCTAATTTTAACCCGGGGATTGCCAATTGGCCCCGATTACACTATTCATTAGTCAAATAAAGTTCCGGGGTGCTACACCAACTAAGTCCCAATCGGGGGAGGAAATGACTCCATACCTTGTGTGCGAAAGCACAATGTAACAAGAGGTGATCAACTGTTTTCTCAGCGTCCAGGCACATAAAACAGCTATTTTCCATTTGCCATCCTCTTCTCATAAGGTGATTGCATGTGAGAATCTTATCAAGGGCCGCAGTCCAAAGAAAGAAGGATATCTTTGGGGGCAATCCCGCCTTCTAAACCGGTTTAAAAGGGAATGGATGACCTGAGGGTGGGAGGAGAGCTTGGTAAAGGGATTTCACTATGAATTGAGCTGTTGTTCCACGAGACCATAAGCGAGTGTCCCTGAGAGGGGTGGGTTGGAACTTGTTGGAGTCTAGCTAGAAGGTCTTGGAGGATGCTTATCTCCCAGTCGTTGAAGTTGCGCCTAAGACGAGGGCACCAAACTCTATAATTAGGAAGGTATTCAATGTAGGACTCCATTGAAGCGGTCCTATCTAAGGCAAGGAGCCAGATTGGGCAAAAATCAGAGCTCAAGATAGTGGATCCACACCATTTTTCTGACCAAAAACTGACTTCGTTACCTTGTCCCACAAGAAAGCTGATATTAGAGGCGAAGAAGTCCCATCCTGACATGATTCCTTTCCAAAGGCTTGAGCCGTGGGGGCCAGGGACTGCCAGGGGGTCCACATAGAGGGGGAGCCGTATTTGGATTTGATTACCTACCTTCAAAGACTATCACGGTCATTGCCAAACCGCCAAAGCCACTTCCCCAGAAGTGCTTTGTTGAAGAGGGTGAATGTTTAGGCCGCCCTTTTCCAGAGGGAGGCAAACAGTTTGCCAGTCGACAAGATGGAACTTATGAATCTCTACCCTCTCATTCCAGAGGATGTTCCTTTGGATGGACTCTAGTTTGTGTGCAATAGATGAAGGGATGGAGAATAGGGAGAGGAAGTAGGTAAGAAGGTTGTTTAGGACACTTTTGAGAAGGGTGGGCTGACCTCCTTTGGATAGGAGATGAGCCTTCCAACCGTCCAGGTGGCGATGAACTCTGTCAGTGATAGGATCCCAAATTGATTTGGACTTGAAAGATGCACATAGGGGAAGGCCCAAATATGTGGCAGGGAAGGATCCAGTTCTGCAACCTAGAATAGAGGCCAACATTGGAAGGTTGGGAACATCGCCAATCCCTAACAGTTGGTTCTTGGCAAGGTTTAACTTGAGGTCTGAGAATGCCTCTAAACATCTAAATAGGCACCTGAGGTTAAGAATTTGAGAGCTGGAGGCATCACATAACACGAGGGTGTCATAGGCAAATTGCAAATGGGAGATGGAGAGGGGTTGAGGATCGCTACCAAGGGTGAAGCCCGAGAGAGCGGATTCTACCACTCTCGAGATCATTCTGCTGAGAGCTTCAGTCACTATGATGAAGAGGAAAGGCGATAGGGGGGTCCCCTTGATGCAAACCTCTAGGGCTTGTGAAGAATCCAGCAGGGGATCCATTCACTAGGACCGATAGGGAGGGTGAGGTGTAGCAAGATTTCATCCATTGTCACCACCGAATTCCAAATTTCATTTGTTGTATAGATAGTCAAGGAATTCCTAGTTAACATGGTCGAAAGCTTTTTCTAGATCGACCTTGTAGAGTACCCCTGGGGAGGTTGAGCGGGATCTAGAGTCGACGCATTCATTGGTGATGAGGATGCCATCTAGAATTTGTCTACCATGATCGAATGCACCTTGAGGGGCGGATATGATGTAGCTCATCACTAATTGGAGACAGGATGCGAGGAGCTTTCCTAGGATTTTATAAGCACTGCCTACCAAGCTAATGGGTCGGAAATGATTGAGATCGTGAGCTCCTACTGTCTTGGGGATGAGGGCAATGAAGGAGCAATTAAGAGATTTATCAAAGTATCCAAACTCGTGGAAGTTATAGATCCAATTGAAAAATTCAGGGCCCACAATGTCCCAACAGGATTTATAGAATTCAATGGAGAAGCCGTCGGGGCCCGAGGCTTTGTCCCCTTTCAAGCTTTTTATGGCTAGGAGAATTTCAGAATCTGAGAAAGGTTTTTCAAGAGCCTCCCTTTGGTCATCAGAACCACTAAAATGCAGGCCATCCAATTTCGGTCGGAAGGAGACATCTTCCTGGAAGAGATTTTGATATATTACATGATAATGTTTCGGATTTCGGCTTAATCCTCTATCCAAGACTCATTAATTTTGAGCCTATTGGTGAAGTTGAAACGTCGTCGAGAGGAGGCCATCTTATGAAAGAAGCGGGTGTTTTTGTCACCATCCTTTAGCTAGGCCACACGGGATTTTTGCTTCCAGCTAATTTCCTCTTATTTCAACAGAGAGGAATAGCTGATTCTGAGGCAATCTCTGAGCCGAGAGTCTAGGTCACTAAGGGGGCAAGCTCCTCACGATGATCCAGGACATAAATGTAATTAATACAGGTATTTGTTTTGTGGTGATGGCTATTGTGATGACCAGTGATGATTTGCCTCATTGGGGGCAAATTTTGAAATTTCTCGCAATTTTCGTAGGCAAAGTCTTCCACTGTATTGGTATGAACGATTGGGTGCGCGTCTTGGAACAAGATTCCCTAAGGCGCGGGTTCAGGGCGACACAATAAAGCTTAGAGATTTTCATACTCTAGGCCTGGGTTCTAGTCCTGCCCTCATCAAATACCTCCAAAGGACTACATTATGGGTGTTGAGGTTGATCCCCGATGCATGCCTGATTGTAGGACTTGGCAAGTTGGTAAAAACCCTTTGAAAAAAATGGGCTTATCTAGTAGAAATAACAACAAATTTCAGATGGTCACAACTTGATCCAGTAGTGAAGCCTAGAGGTGTTCATACTCTAGGTCGGGGTTCAAGTCCCACATTGAAAGTATGACTCTTTTTAATTTTAGAAACACAGTTCTTGGGGGGCATACATTGAATCCCAAGATCTGACTAAGATTCTAATTGATTTTATTCAATGAAGGTTAGAATAACATTCACCTTTGCGACTTTGAAATTGTTAAGTTGACATCCACATAAGAATAGTACTCGCAAAACTTCACAAGTGTCAAGTCTCCTGTCGATTCACACGAACCTTCTTTTTCCTTTAAAGCTTTCTCTAATGGAAGCTAATGGCCCTTCCAAATTCCCAACTCTATCTTGAATAAAAGATCCAATCTTTATTATCAAGAACCTTTCTTGATGATCAAGATCCTTGATCTTCTTCTTCTTGATTATTAAAAACTTAGAACACACAAAAGAAGAAAGGGGAGAGAGGTGACCGTACACCACTAGAGAGAGGGGCTGGGTGTGAGATTTGAGGAGAGGGGAGAGGTTCCCAAATCTGGAAATTCTGGAAAATTAAAGAATTCCCAAAGCCTTGGACATCCAACCCTCTTTATAGGCTTTATTGGTTGCTTGCAACCAAAGTTTCCTAATCCTTATCCAATAAGGATTCCTCAATTAGTTTACTATTTGGTTTCTCCATAATTAATTAGGAATAATCAAAAATAGAAACTAATCTCATCCATTAGTGTCCAACTAATCTTATCCTTATCCTAATCTAATTAAGATTCCTTGATTAGCAAGAAACTAATAGACTCCTTGTCCAACAAGGAATCTTTAATTAGTAACTAACTTTAACTAACTAACTAACCTTATCCAATAAGGATATTAGATATTAATTAAATAATAATAACAATTATTATTATTAATACCTCCATGAAGTGGGTTTCCCACCCTAGGTAGTTCCCACCCCACACGCCTAAAGGGTGTCGCGACCCAAAACCCACCCTAGGAGTTAGAGTGAACTTTGGACGACTAATCAAGGCTTACATGACTTGCTTGACAAACCAACCTGCAAAAAACCCACAGAGCGTATACAATAGAGGATGACAGCGGAAGCATAACTATAAAACACAGTGGAAGTCTAACAACCTCTAAGTATATACACTTGGTCCAAGTTTAATACAAAGAAATCAAAACAAAGAAAGAGTGGACATGCCCGCCAAAATACATGGATATAATCACTCATGCTCACCCATAGCTAATCCACTCAGAATCTAACACCACCTACTGATAACCCTCTACGGGAGGTTCCTCCAAAGGCTCCTCGACGTACTCCTCCTCCACCCATGGACCAGGAGCACAAACATCAAATGGAGCAGCGGCTCCCTCAGAACCTACCGACATAAGAAGTACGGTTGAGCATGGAATACTCAGCGGGTACTAAATACTAACCAACAGTTATAGCATAAAAATGACAATACATAAATCAGGAGCAATTCATATATGTTAGAGGGAAACAATTCATATCATACAAGGAAGTAAAGCAATTTATAATCATGCTTGTATTTCGTAGAAAGCCGATAAAACCTCTTGAAAACATCGTGCACTTGACTTGGCTTGAAATATCTTTTCGTACTTGAAAGCTTGTCGTGTTTGTCTTGCTTGATCTTGTCGAGCGTGTCGTACGTGTCATGTCATGCATGTCATGCGTGCTTGCTTATCATGTAACTTGTGAGATACACTTGTGAGATATCCTTGTGAGATGCGCTTGAGAGATGCCTTGAGAGGGAAGGGAGACCCTTCTTTATGCAATGCACTTGAGAGGGAAGGGAGACCCTTCTTCATGATATGTATGTACTTGCAAGGGAAGGGAGGCCCTTCTTCATGATATGCACTTGTGAGTGAGGGGGGAGACCCCTCGTGGAATGTTGGTTCTTGTTTTCTTGTGAAAAACGAGATAAAACATATCGTAGGATATGTCCCACCTCTAACCATGTTCTTGAAAACCTCGGTAATGCTCGTGGGAATCGTGTACATACTTGCATTTAAATTTAAATATGACATTTGGGTAATTCACAACACATATGGCATCAATGATTGAGCAATGTAATATTCACATCATTTAGGGAAAGCAAGAAAACACACTATCATAGGCCCTAGCAATTTTCATAATTTATTAGGCATGCATTTCCTAATTTACAACTCACTTTATTCACCTTGGCATTTCATCAAACATGGTGTGTTCATTATTCATTATTCATTTAAACCTAAATCATGCTTTTCTAGGTGAGTTTACTCACATCATAAATGTGTGTTTATTATGGATACAATGCCCTCCCCCGTTTCAATCATCACAACACAACCATTGGCATCCAATCGCCTATTCCATCTCCATTCACCACGTTCACACTTCCAACTCATAGCACATGTACAAAGGAAGGAAACAAAGAGAAATAAAGGAAAAGAGGAGCTATAGGTAGGAGGGTAGCAAGAGGTACCGACCTTGAAGAAATGAGGAAGAAACCCCTTCCAAAAACGACCGTGAGGTGCTGCCCTAGCTTGGGGAACGCTCTCCACGGTTGCTTGAGCCGTGATCTTGGAGAAAAGCCGGACTTGAAGTGATCTAGGGTCTCAAAACCCCTTTGATTTCTCTTTCAAAGACAAGCCCTAGGTTGGAATCGCCTTCTCCCCTTTCTCCTATTCTCTCAAACTCTCTAAGTGTCGAATGATGCCCTAAGGGCTCGGGCAAGACTCTTAAGGTAAGAGTAAACCGACCAAAAGACCATAATACCCTTACTGAAATTTATGCAAAAACGCGAGGAGCGAGCGATCGGTGTTAATGACCGATCGATCGGTTGCCTACCGAGCGATCGGTGTGTTGACCGAGCTCACGACCAAAAATCAACACTCTGGAAAATTTCCCCATACAAAAATCTTGACCAGTCGATAGCTACCGATCGATCGGTTTTGGACCGATCGATCGCTCTATGGACCGAGCGATCGGTTGCCTTCAGGTCCAGACTGTTTTGGCCATATCTTTTGACTCGTTCGTCCGATTTTGACGATTCAACTTACGTTGGGTTCGTACTTCGAAAACGAACATTTCTGACTTTTCGGAATTTCCAATTTCTTCTTTATTTATTAATTATTCATCTTTAAAGGTAAAATGGCAACGAAAGTGTCATGCATTAAATGTGAAAAGGTCCGGGGCTCTACTTCTTCCCCCCCTTATAAAAATTTCATCCTCGAAATTTAGACACTACTTGCATTACAAACCAAAAAGAAAATTACAAGTCATATACAAACTTATACAAAAACTCATTCAAATAATTTTGGGTACTTCGCTTTGACTTCGGCTTCACGCTCCCATGTAGCTTCTTCCCGAGCATGGTGTTGCCATTGCAGAAGAACCAAAGGGATTGTCTTGTTGCGAAGCACTTGATCTCTTCGATCCAAAATCTGAACCAGCTTTTCCATCAAGGTGAGGTCCTCTCGAATCTCCAACGGTTCCAAGTCTATGACATGCGAAGGATCCGCAATGTACTTCCGAAGCATAGACACATGGAAAACGTTGTGAACTGCGGCCATGTGAGGTGGAAGAGCTACGCTGTAAGCAACCTCACCAACTTGCGTGATAATCTCAAAATGCCCAACATACCAAGGACTGAGCTTGCCTCGCTTGCCAAATCTCATGATCTTTTTGCTAGGAGATACTTTCACAAAAACTTGATCCCCTACTTGAAATTCCAAGTCCCTACGGCGCGTGTCCGCATAACTTTTCTGGTGATCTTGAGCGGCTTTCAATCGATCCCGAATGATCTTTACTGTGTTTGTAGTTTGCTCAATCAACTCCGGACCAAGTACTTTCCTTTCTCCTACCTCATCCCAATAGAGAGGATACCTACAACTTCGCCCATACAAGGCCTCAAATGGAGCCATTTGGATGCTCGCCTGATAGCTATTGTTGTAGGCGAACTCTATCAAAGGCAAGTGCTCTTCCCAACTGCCTCTGAAATCCAACATACAAGCCCGAAGCATGTCTTCTATAACTTGGTTCACCCTCTCGGTTTGTCCATCCGTCTGTGGATGAAAAGCAGTGCTGAAATCAAGTCCGGAACCCATAGCTTCCTGAAAACTTTTCCAGAATCTTGATGTGAATCTTGGATCCCGATCTGACACAATACTGACTGGCACCCCGTGCAACCTCACCACTTCCTTGATGTATAGAGCGGCCAACTGGCTAGAGTTGAAAGTAGTTCGGTAGGGTAGGAAGTGTGCAGACTTCGTCAGACGGTCTACTACAACCCAAATTGCATCTGAGCCCTTTGCCAAGCCAACTATGAAATCCATGGATATGTTCTCCCATTTCCACTCGGGAATAGGAAGAGAATGCAATAGACCGGCGGGTCGCATGTGTTCTGCTTTCACCTGTTGGCACACTAAGCACCGTGCCACATATTCTGCAACATCCCTCTTCATATTCCGCCACCAAAAGTTACTCTTGAGGTTCTGGTACATCTTTGTACCCCCTGGATGCACAGTGTACTTTGCCCGGTGGGCTTCATCCATAATCTCCCTCCGAAGATCTGCATTGGCTGGGACACACAGCCTTCCCTTGAATGTGATAGCACCTTGGCTAGTGAGAGAGAAGTCCTCACTACACTTAGCAACTTCCTTGTCCCGATAAGCCAACAATTCAGCATCCGTGGCTTGGTATTCTTGGATCAAATCTATAATGTATGGCCGAACCGTGACATTCGCCAAGATAGGACTACGGACGGAGTCATTCACACTAATGTCCAGATTTGCCAAGTCTTCAAGTAGCTTCCATTCCTGCACTAACATGCATGCTAATAACCTCGGAGGTCTTCTACTCAAAGCATCAGCCACTGCATTTGCTTTACCCGGGTGGTATTGAATGGTACAATCATAGTCTTTCAAAAATTCCATCCAACGCCGTTGCCTTGGATTCAGCTCCTTTTGGGAAAAGAGGTACTTGAGACTCTTGTGATCGGTGAACACATAGAACTTCACCCCATAAAGGTAATGACGCTAAATCTTAAGTGCAAACACGGCCGCCGCAAGTTCCAAGTCGTGCATGGGATAATTCTTTTCATGCTCTTTCAATTGCCTTGATGCATAGGCTATGACTTTCTTGTGTTGCATGAGTACACACCCAAGTCCAACGTGTGAGGGATCACTATACACCTCATACCCATAAGTTCCAGATGGCACAGTAGGGACAGGGGCTGTAGTAAGCCTCTTCTTCAGTTCTGTGAAACTGATCTCGCACTTATCACTCCATACAAACTTGGCGTTTTTCCTTGTCAGGTAAGTGAGCGGTGCTGCAAGGCTGGAGAAACCTCTACGAATCTCCTGTAGTAGCCTGCCAGCCGAAAAAAACTGCGTATCTCTGTGACACTCTTGGGCCTTTCCTAACTCATAACAGCCTCTATCTTCTTTGGATCTACCGATATGCCTTCCGCGGAAACAACGTGGCCTAGAAAGGCCACCTCTTCGAGCCAAAACTCACACTTGCTAAGTTTGGCATATAGCTTGTGCTCTCTTAGCATTTCCAAAGCAAGGCGTAGATCGCGTGTGTGATCTTCCCGTGTCTGGGAATAGACCAAAATGTCATCAACAAATACAATCACGCACCTATCAAGATATGGCCGAAACACCCGGTTCATCAAATCCATAAAGGCTGCCGGTGCGTTCGTGAGACCAAAAGGCATCACCAAGAACTCGTAGTGCCCATATCGAGTCCTGAAAGCAGTTTTGGAAACATCTTCCACCTTAATCTTCAACTGGTGATAACCCGATCGATGATCTATCTTCGAGAAAAATCTCGCTCCCTTCAATTGATCGAACAAGTCATCAATCCTAGGCAAGGGATACCTATTCTTTATAGTGACTTTGTTCAATTGCCGGTAATCGACGCACATCCGCATCGAGCCATCTTTCTTCTTAACAAACAACACCGGGGCACCCCACGGTGAGACACTTGGTCGAATGAAACCAAGGCCTTGCAATTCCTCCAACTGAGTCTTCAACTCCTTGAGTTCAATAGGGGCCATTCTATATGGAGCCTGAGAGATGGGAGCTGTGCCTGGTGTAAGCTCAATCACAAACTCAATCTCCCTGTCTGGAGGTAATCCTGGCAACTCCTCTGGAAATACATCCAGGAATTCACTCACAACCGGAATAGTCGATGAGTCCTTTGCCTCGGGTTAGCTAAGCTCAACGCCGCAAAACGAGCAATATATCTACTTTTCAACCCGCGAAAGTGGAATGGTTTTCCTTCTACTGGCTTGAAGAGTACCATTTTCTCAAAGCAAGCTACATACCCATGATGTGCTGCTAACCAATCCATTCCCAATATAGCATCAAAGTCTTGGAATCCAAGGACGATGAGATCAACCGCCAACTCGTGGCTTCCAACTTGGACCACGCTATTTCTATACACTTTATCTGCCAATACTGTTTTACCGAGAGGAGTCGAAATGGCTAACTCTGGTTTTAGCTGACTTGGCTCTACAGAAAAGCCTTCTGAATAACTCGGCGAGACAAATGAATGAGTAGACCCGGTATCAATCAACACTCGAGCCAAATACTCATTGACTAGTAGGGTTCCTAAAATTTTAGCTAGCTAAGTCAATCCATGCATCAACAACGTATACATATAGGTATTTATATATACAACATGCCATATACGTACACAAAGAATAATACATAATAATTTAATTTACGGGTAATTAAATAAATTACAACTGCGTACCTTGCACTACATCGTCAGATGCAAGTGCATCACCCTCTGTCAAGGAAAAAACTCGCCCCTGGTTCGCCTGGCAAGGCGGAGGTGTAGACCGGGTAGTCTGGGATGACGCCTGATATGATCCTGCTAGGTGTGCTGGTGGCCTAATCCACTGAGACTGGCCTGGTAAATGCCGACTGGGGCAATCCCTGATCATATGGCCCTAGCGACCACAATGAAAGCATCCACCCGATGCCCTTCGGCAATCTCCTGCCGGGTGCCTTCGGCCGCACGAAGTGCAGACCTCGTGTGTATAGGTCGGAGGGGCCGGAGGTGGAGCATACCTCATCGTCTGAGGTGCAACAGGCCGTGGGGCCGGAAGGGCCTGAGGTCGCGGTGCCTGAGGCACATACTGCCGGGGAGCTGGAGGCGCATAAGATGGCCTCATCGTTGTGCTGGCCACGCATACTGATAAGGGCCGGTGCGAGCCCGCCTCTCTGGAGGTGCTGAACTACTAGCTTGGCCTCTCGCCAACTCCCTCTTCTTGGACACTGTCTCCCAATAAGGCCTCGACCAATAAGGCCTTGTCTACTACCTCAGGGAAGGTAGTATGTCTGAAAACCGAAACCTTCTCCATGATAACATCTTTGAGCCCTTGCTCAAACCTTCTCGCCTTCATTGCCTCGGTGGCAATCATATGTGTCGCGAAGCGTGATAGCTCTGAGAACTTAGTCTCATAAGCGGCCACAGACATCGAACCTTGCTCAAGGTTGATGAATTCTCTCTCTTTCTTTTCCCGAGCTCCATCCGGGAAATACTTCTTATAGAACGTATCTTTAAACTCCTCCCAAGTCCACGGTTGACCTTGCATGGTCAAGTCCCGTGTCCTCAATGCTGACAACCACCAATGGTGGGCTTCACCTTCTAGCATGAAAACTTCCCATGCTACTTTCTCTTCCTGTAGAGCCCCGGACCTTTTCACATTTAATGCATGACACTTTCGTTGCCATTTTGCCTTTAAAGAGGTATAATTAATAAATAAGGAAGAAATTGGAAATTCCGAAACATCAAAAATGTTTTTTTTCGAAGTACGAACCCAACGCAAGTTGAATCGTCAAAATTGGACGAACGAGTCAAAAGATATGGCCAAAACAGTCTGGACCTGCAGGCAATCGATAGCTCGGAAAGGCACTAAGGACGTAGCTCGGAAGGCGCTAAGGACGTAGCTCGGAAGGCACTAAGGACGTAGCTCTGATAACGTGCTCTGACAACGTGCTCTGATAAGGCACAGACAACGCATAGACAACGTACTCTGATGACGGAGCTCTAGCTCTGATAACGTATACGTTGCGTATCCGTTGTGCAATAGACAACGGGTGCGTTGTACAGCTCACGGCGGTCACGTTGTTCATAAGACAACGTGTTCAGCACTATTCACAGCACAACGTGTTCGGCACTATTCACAGCACAACGTGTTCAGCACTATTCACAGCACAAAGTGTTCGGCACTATTCACAGCACAACGTGTTCGGCACTATTCACAGCACAACGTGTTTGGCACTATTCACAGCACAACGTGTTCGGCACTATTCACAGCACAACGTGTTCGGCACTATTCACAGCACAACGTGTTTGGCACTATTCACAGCTCAACGTGTTCGGCACTCGTGTTTTTGCAGAAATTCCAGTAAGGGTATTATGGTCTTTTGGTCGGTTCACTCTTACCTTAAGAGTTTAACCCGAGCCTTTAGGGCTCATTCTCAACACTTAGAGGATTTGGGGGATTAGAAGAGAGGAGAAAGTGTTTCCTAAGCTAGGGTTTTGCTTTTGGAGAAGAATCAAAGGGGTTTTGAGACCCTAGATCACTTCAAGTCCGGTTTTTCTCCAAGATCATGGCTCAAGCACTCGTGGAGAGCGTTCCCCAAGCTAGGGCAGCACCTCACGGTCGTTTTTGGAAGGGGTTTCTTCCTCATTTCTTCAAGGTTGGTACTTCTTACTACCCTCCTAGTTATAGTTCCTCTTTTCCCTTTATTTCTTTGGATTTTCTTTCATTTACACATGTGCTATGAGATGGATGGTTGTGAATGGTGAATGGAGATGGAATGGGCGATTGGATGCCAAGGGTTGTGTTGTGATGATTAAAATGGGGAGGGCATTGTATCCATAATAAACACACCTTTATGATGTGAGTAAACTCACCTAGAAAAGCATGATTTAGGTTTAAATGAATAATGAATAATGAACACACCATGTTTGATGAAATGCCAAGGTGAATAAAATGAGTTGTAAATTAGGAAATGCATGCCTAATAAATTATGAATATTGCTAGGGCCTATGATAGTGTGTCTTCTTGCTTTCCCTAAATGATATGAATATTACATTGCTCAATCATTGATGTTATATGTGTTGTGAAATTACCCAAATGTCATATTTAAATTTAAATGCAAGTATGTACACGGTTCCCACGAGCACGGCATGCATGACATGATTTATCGAGGTTTTCAAGAACATGGTTAGAGGTGGGACATATCCTACGATATGTTTTACCTCGCTTTTCACAAGAAAACAAGAACCAACATTCCACGAGGGGTCTCCCCTCACTCACAAGTGCATATCATGAAGAAGGGCCTCCCTTCCCTCGCAAGTACATACATATCATGAAGAAGGGTCTCCCTTCCCTCGCAAGTGCATTGCATAAAGAAGGGTCTCCCTTCCCTCTCAAGGCATCTCTCAATTGTATCTCACAAGGATATCTCACAAGTGTATCTCACAAGTTACATGATCACAAGCAAGCACGCATGACATGCATGACATGACACGTACGACACGCTCGACAAGATCAAGCAAGACAAACACGACAAGCTTTCAAGTACGAAAAGATATTTCAAGCCAAGTCAAGTGCACGATGTTTTCAAGAGGTTTTATCGGCTTTCTACGAAATACAAGCATGATTATAAATTGCTTTACTTCCTTGTATGATATGAATTGTTTCCGCCTAACACATATGAATTGCTCCTGATTTATGTATTGCCATTTTTATGCTATGACTATTGGTTAGTATTTGGTACCCGCTGAGTATTCCATGCTCAGCCGTACTTCTTATGTCGGCAGGTTCTGAGGGAGCTGCTGCTCCATTTGATGTTTGTGCTCCTGGTCCATGGGTGGAAGAGGAGTATGTCGAGGAGCCTTTGGAGGAACCTCCCGTAGAGGGTTATCAGCAGGTGGTGTTAGATTCTGAGTGGATTGGCTGTGGGTGAGCATGAGTGACTATAGCCATGTATTTTGGCGGGCATGTCCGCACTTTCTTTGTTTTGATTTCTTTGTATTAAACTTGGACCATGTGTATATACTTAGACGTTGTTAGACTTCCGCTGTGTTTTATAGTTATGTTTCCGCTGTCATCTTCTATTGTATATGCTCTGTGGGTTTTTGCAGGTTGGTTTGTCAAGCAAGTCATGTAAGCCATGATTAGTCGTCCAAAGTTCACTCTAACTCCTAGGGTGGGTTTTGGGTCGCGACACTTCCTCTGTAGGAGAGAGCACCGCAAATATCTTCTCAACCTGGAGGATCCAAGCTTCCGCAGCAAGAGGGTCCACACTCGCATGGAAGGATGGAGGCCTCAATCTCCTAAATGCCTCAACTCTAGCGGTACGATGTACTGGAGCTGCGGGCGGTGGAGTAGGTGCCGCCGATGATGGTATAGCCTGCCGAGCCGCCAGGATGGCGAGAGTCTCAGCAATAGAACCTAAACCTGAGAGAGGTCCAGCTGCTCATCCTCATCTCGTGAAGACGAGGAAGCTCTAGTATGTGGTCCACGACCCCGTGTGTTCCGTCTCATGACTAAAGTCCTGAGAATAATAACACCACATGAGTCTAACTTGAAACCACAGTTTATTTCAATGCCATTTCACAAT
Organism: Tetracentron sinense; assembly: GCA_015143295.1. Taxonomy (NCBI): domain Eukaryota; kingdom Viridiplantae; phylum Streptophyta; class Magnoliopsida; order Trochodendrales; family Trochodendraceae; genus Tetracentron; species Tetracentron sinense. The sequence goes on from CM026553.1 coordinate 23,806,162, forward strand.
AATTCAATTTGTATTAGTTGTATAATACTAATATACATCACATCAAGTCATCAGAGTTTTTTTTTTTTTTTTTTTTGGAAGGAAAGCTGGGGTTAGGCGGACCCCGACCAGATATATTAATAGAAAAAGAGATTACAATCTAAGGTATTTACAACCAACTCTGTCCTTCTCAAGAAGAGAAGAAAGATCAGAGGGAAATTCTCTAGGTAAAAGAACTGTATAGGAGATACTAGAACAAAATTTTGCCAAAAAATCAGCACAAGTATTGCTTTCACGCCAAATGTGGTGGATAGAATAAGAGTGGAAATCTGTCAGAAGAAGTTTGCAGTAAGCAACAAGGTTACTTAGAGTCCAAGGGGGTTCATTGGTGCATTTGAGGAATCTTGTAGCTTGTAAGGAGTCTGAGTCAATCACGAGTTTGTTCACACCAAATTGCCGTGCAATTTCCAACCCTCTTGCAATGGCCATGATCTCAAGTTTTAGGATGTCTGTATCAGCTATTCCAGTAGCATAAGCCACCAAAGGGACACCCAAATTGTTTCGAATGATTCCACCAAAACCTGCACCTCCATTTCTTACAGAGCCATCGCTGTTGAGGACCCAATGATCTATTGGGGGAGGGGACCAAGAGCACCATAGCTGTGGTTTGATGGTAAATCGAGGATATATCTGCCATTGATTCAAAAATCTTCTGGTCTGTGCCGAATCTTCTACCTGGGCAGTGGATGCACCAAACTTCAATCTAGTATCGGTGATGATGTTGTTGATAATATTCTCAATGGGCTTGGAAGAATTAGAGAAAATTCTGCTGTTCCTTTCATTCCAAATATGGTATATCGTGGCACAAAAAACAATTCGCTTAATATTTGGGACTATATTCAAACCATGGAATTCTTTGGCAGCCCATTCCACCTCACGGTCCCAAGGAAGAATCAAACGAGAGGGGTAGCAGCATAAGTTGAGCACATAAGTCCATATCTGATTCGTGAATTTGCAATCAAAGAACAGGACCAGAATTCTCTGGGGATGCCCAACATAAAACACATCTGGACTGAGTGGTGATATGTAGACTGAGAAGACGGTCTTGCGTTAGGAGGCAGTTTGAGAGAGCCAGCCAAGAAATAAAGGAGTGCCGAGGTATGTACTTACCTGTCCAGAGCAGAGACCACCATGGAGTCAATTGGTTTTGATCTCTAATGCTTTCCCAAGCTGATTTAAGCGAATAACGACCCTTACTACTTGGTGTCCAGATAACACGATCTGAAGGCAAGGATTTGTTGATGGCTACATTTTGCAATTCTTGCCAAACAGTGAGGAGATCGGCTGAGACTGCCGAAGGAGGGTCCCAGTCAGAATTTGAGATAATGGTTGCCACAGAAGCATCACGAGGTAAACCGGAATCATACTGAATACGATTTCCAAATCGTTCAGATAAGATGCCCAAAGGATGCCAAGGATCATGCCACAGAGAAGTAGAAGCTCCATTTGCAATAGAGTGGGTAATAATATCTTTAGCAAGGTGGCGACATTGAAGAAGCTTTCGCCATATCCAGGAGCACTCTGAAGGGATTTTGAGGGTCCAGAAGAATTTGTTCCGAATCAGTTTGGCGTAGCACCATTTGACCCATAAACTGTCCACCCGATTTGCAATACTCCAAACTTGCATAAGAATTCCCGCTTTGTTCCAATCAATCACTTTCCGTATACCCAAACCACCCTCAGTCTTGGGACAGCAGACAGTCGACCAGGCGATCGGGTGGATTTTTCTTCGGAGGTCAGGGCCAGACCACAAAAAGTTGCAGCAAATTTGATCAATCTGCTTACAAATTGATTTGGGAAGAGTAACAAGATTAGTCCAATATAAATAAAAGCTATTGAGCACTGATTTGATGAAGCTCTGTCCGTCCCGCATAAGATAAAAAATAGGAGTTCCAGCTTTGAACTTTGGTGAGTATCCGATCAATCAACGGTTGGCAGGATGATGCAGATAGTCGGCCAGAGATTAATGGCAATCCCAAATATTTAATAGGCAAGTTCCCAATCCGGAAGTTCAGAATTCGTTTAAATGCAGATTTGATGCTTGAGGACGTGCCAGCGAAGAACATTTGACTTTTCTGGTGGTTAGGATGGAGCCCCGAGAGAGATGAGAAGGTAGATAGAATTTTGCCGAGCTCGGATACTGAAGCTAGATCTGCTTTAAGGAAAACAAACAAGTCATCAACGAAACTAATGTGCGAGATTAAGGGGTTAGCACACCTGGGGTGGGGTTGAATGAGCCCTGCATGCATAGCTTGATCAAGAAGTGCAGAGAATCCTTCCATGGCTATAACAAAAAGGAAAGGTGATAGAGGGTCGCCTTGACGCAGCCCTCGAGAGCTTCTGAAATATCCTTGAGGCGTTCCATTGATGACTACTGAGAAACTTGGGGTGGTGAAGCAAGGTAGCAGCCAACTGATGAAAACGGATGGGAAGCCCATCATTTGCAGCAAAGTGATTATATAATCCCATCGAAGAGTGTCAAAAGCTTTTCTAAGATCTATTTTGATTGCGCATCGGGGGGCCCCTTTATCACGATGGTAATTTCTTACCAGCTCATGTGTGAGGAGAACACTATCCGTAATGTTACGACCCTTAATAAAAGCCGATTGGTTAGAGCTGATAATTGTGGGAAGCACATTCTTGAGTCGGCTTGCCAAGATTTTTGAGATGCATTTGTAGACTGTGTTGCACAGAGAGATAGGGCGAAAATCAGAGAATGAATTTGGTCTTGCCACTTTTGGAATAAGTGTGATCAGGGTTGAGTTCATCTCAGAGAGCAATCTAGAAGATCTGAAAAAATTTTGGATAGCTTTGACCACATCATCTGCAATTATGTCCCAACACACCTTAAAGAAGTGAGCAGTAAATCCATCCGGGCCTGGGGCTTTGTCATCATCACAGTCAAAGAAAGCCCATTTTATCTCATCAGGAGAGATCGGATTTGTGAGCATAGGAATATCCATGGGATCAATAGAGCGAAGCCTGGGGAAGTTTTCATAGTCGAGAGTAGAGTCCGCAGGAGGCTGAGATAAGAGGGTGGTAAAGAAACTAACTCCTGCAGCATTGATATCGTCTGCCTGATTTAGGGTGGTCTCATTTGCTTGGATGGATGAGATCCTATTGAATCCTCGCCGAGAAGCCAAGCTACTGTGGAAAAATTTGGAATTGCTGTCCCCCAAAGAAAGCCACGAAATTCTGGATTTTTGCCGAAGCGAGGCCTCTTCAGCCCTTGCAAAGAAGTTGTAAGTGCGGAGAAGTTGTTTCTCTTCAGCAATAAGATTCTAAGTGACCCCGACTTACTTCCTTCCTAACTTGTTTCCTAACATATGCTCTTGTCAAGCCGTGGTATAAGATTTTAAGTGACCCTAGAGACCTAAAGCCTAGGCTCTGATACCACTTCTTGTCGCGACCCAAAACCCACCCTAGGAGTTAGAGTGAACTTTGGACGATTAATCATGGCTTACATGACTTGCTTGACAAACCAACCTGCAAAAACCCACAGAGCGTATACAATAGAGGATGACAGCGGAAGCATAACTATAAAACACAGCGGAAGTCTAACAACCTCTAAGTATATACACATGGTCCAAGTTTAATACAAAGAAATCAAAACAAAGAAAGAGTGGACATGCCCACCAAAATACATGGATATAATCACTCATGCTCACCCACAGCTAATCCACTCAGAATCTAACACCACCTACTGATAACCCTCTACGGGAGGTTCCTCCAAAGGCTCCTCGACGTACTCCTCCTCCACCCATGGACCAGGAGCACAAACATCAAATGGAGCAGCGGCTCCCTCAGAACCTGCCGACATAAGAAGTATGGCTGAGCATGGAATACTCAACGGGTACTAAATACTAATCAACAGTTATAGCATAAAAATGGCAATACATAAATCAGGAGCAATTCATATATGTTAGACGGAAACAATTCATATCATACAAGGAAGTAAAGCAATTTATAATCATTCTTGTATTTCGTAGAAAGCCGATAAAACCTCTTGAAAACATCGTGCACTTGACTTGGCTTGAAATATCTTTTCGTACTTGAAAGCTTGTCGTGTTTGTCTTGCTTGATCTTCTCGAGCGTGTCGTACGTGTCATGTCATGCATGTCATGCGTGCTTGCTTGTGATCATGTAACTTGTGAGATACACTTGTGAGATATCCTTGTGAGATGCGCTTGAGAGATGCCTTGAGAGGGAAGGGAGACCCTTCTTTATGCAATGCACTTGAGAGGGAAGGGAGACCCTTCTTCATGATATGTATGTACTTGCGAGGGAAGGGAGGCCCTTCTTCATGATATGCACTTGTGAGTGAGGGGAGACCCCTCGTGGAATGTTGGTTCTTGTTTTCTTGTGAAAAGCGAGATAAAACATATCGTAGGATATGTCCCACCTCTAACCATGTTCTTGAAAACCTCAGTAATGCTCGTGGGAATCGTGTACATACTTGCATTTAAATTTAAATATGACATTTGGGTAATTCACAACACATATGGCATCAATGATTGAGCAATGTAATATTCACATCATTTAGGGAAAACAAGAAAACACACTATCATAGGCCCTAGCAATTTCCATAATTTATTAGGCATGCATTTCCTAATTTACAACTCACTTTATTCACCTTGGCATTTCATCAAACATGGTGTGTTCATTATTCATTATTCATTTAAACCTAAATCATGCTTTTCTAGGTGAGTTTACTCACATCATAAATGTGTGTTTATTATGGATACAATGCCCTCCCCCGTTTCAATCATCACAACACAACCATTGGCATCCAATCGCCTATTCCATCTCCATTCACCACGTTCACACTTCCAACTCATAGCACATGTACAAAGGAAGGAAACAAAGAGAAATAAAGGAAAAGAGGAGCTATAGCTAGGAGGGTAGCAAGAGGTACCGACCTTGAATAAATGAGGAAGAAACCCCTTCCAAAAACGACCGTGAGGTGCTGCCCTAGCTTGGGGAACGCTCTCCACGGTTGCTTGAGCCGTGATCTTAGAGAAAAGCCAGACTTGAAGTGATCTAGGGTCTCAAAACCCCTTTGATTTCTCTTCCAAAGACAAGCCCTAGGTTGGAATCGCCTTCTCCCCTTTCTCCTATTCTCTCAAACTCTCTAAGTGTCGAATGATGCCCTAAGGGCTCGGGCAAGACTCTTAAGGTAAGAGTAAACCGACCAAAAGATCATAATACCCTTACTGAAATTTCTACAAAAACGCGAGGACCGAGCGGTCGTGTTAATGACCGATCGATCGGTTGCCTACCGAGCGATCGGTGTGTTGACCGAGCTCTCGACCAAAAATCAACTCTCTGAAAAATTTCCCCATACAAAAATCTTGACCAGTCGATAGCTACCGATCGATCGGTTTTGGACCGATCGATTGCTCTATGGACCGAGCGATCGGTTGCCTTCAGGTCCAGACTGTTTTGGCCATATCTTTTGACTCGTTCGTCCGATTTTGACGATTCAACTTACGTTGGGTTCGTACTTCGAAAACGAACATTTTTGACTTTTCGGAATCTCCAATTTCTTCCTTATTTATTAATTATTCCTCTTTAAAGGCAAAATGGCAACGAAAGTGTCATGCATTAAATGTGAAAAGGTCCGGGGCTCTACAAAGGGTTTCCAAAACCCTCTTTGTCACTTGGATTATTCTTTTATAATAATTCCCAATGGGTCCTACCCATTTGGTTTTTCACATCTAATGTGATTCCACCTTTTAGAGCTTCACTATACCATATAGTGATTACTTAGAAAATTTAATTAATTTAATTATAAATTAAATTAAATACTTTAAGAAGGTCCTTGTGTGTGGGATCTAAAGGGATCTCCTATTTCCGGTTGTGGGACCAAGTACTTCACCTTTTGGTTAAAGCATTGTTACTTGGAAACACCTTTCCTACACTTCATTAAGATTATAGAATTTTATCTATATCCCTGGACTTCCACCAATCACAATTAATGTCTATTAACACAATGTGATTAACCTCCAAAAATTAGAGAATTGCTTGTAAGTACCATCTCACAATATATTTATAAATAAATCCTTCCACATTCCGATATCACTTGTAAGCTTCCGGGATTGGAACAATTCCACTGTCTTAGTCCCTAGCTTATGAATAGAACCCTTTCTCATGATTACTTTTTCATTGAACTGAACCTCCAAAACACTTTTGAAGAAACATTAGAAAAGAACTGACATATATATTTATATATATTTTTCCATATTAAAAATATCAACTTCGATAAAAACCATTTTACCGAAAAGCACCAGTACTGGATTTAACAGTTCATTTCAACAAGTATCACCTTGATATCATTATTTCCAATTAAGAAGTTGTGGATTTCTTATTGAATGTTTACACACTTCTCTAAACATTGTGTACATGACCCAACGTACCCGGAGTTAGTCCTGTGTATTGGACATTGTCGATTGGCACATCAAAGCCATATAGACAAATATCTGAGAAGATGATAACCTCTCAGGTCTAAGGATAATTTGTCAAATGGATAACCCTAATACAATCTGACAGTGTATTCCATAAGGTATCCACTAGTGACCCCGTTCAGTATTATGTACTTGTTACATATACTCACATGTTAGTCAAGAGTCACCACTCTCTGTGAATGAGATTCATCACACTATCTCATAGAACTACACATGTGCAAGCCATGATGAAGTACGACACCCAACCAGTACTCTAGAGGCTTCAAACAATATTAGGTTTACAAGGAACCGGAAAATCATATCTCCTCGCAACCTTTGCATGATTTTCCTACAATGTTACCTATGGAACTTTATATCATCAACATATGAGACAGTAATTAAAATAAATACCCTTTATAGTTAGTTGTGTGAATATGATGTTTGTTTAATCAACATAGAAAAGTCTCTTATTGGCTTTTGAGGGCATATATGTTCAACACACACTCACCGATTTTCTATATTATGTGTATTGAGGTTGATCCCCAATGCATGCATGTTTGTAGGACTTGGCAAGTAGGTTACCAACTCTCTGAAAAAAAAATGGGCTTACCTGGTAGAAATACCAACAAATTTTGAAGGTGCCACCTTGATCAAGTGATAAAGCCTAGATGTGTTTATAGTCTAGGGTTGGGTTCATATCCCGCCCACACCGATTTTCTCCAAAAGACTACATTATGTGTGTTGAGGTTGACCCCCGATGCATGCATGATTGTAGGACTTGGCAAGTAGGTTACCAACCATCTGAAAAAAAATGGGCTTACCTTGTACAAATACCCACAAATTAAGAAAGTGCGACCTCTATCAAGTGGTAAAGCCTAGTGGTGTTCATATTCTATGCTTGGGTTCAAGTCCCGCCCTCACCGACTTTCTCCAAAGGACTTCATTATGTGTGTTGAGGTTTATCCCAGTTGTATGCATGATTATAGGACTTGGCAAATAGGTTACCAACCCTTTGAAAAAAAATGGGCTTACCTGGTAGAAATACCAACAAATTTAGAAAGTGTCACCTTGATCAAGTGGTAAGGCCTTGGGGTATTTATACTTTAGGCCTAGGTTCAAGTCACACCCTCATCCTTTTCCTCGAAAGGAATACATTATGTTTGTTGAGGTTGATCCCCGATGCATGCATGATTGTAGAACTTGGCAAATAGGTTACCAATCCTCTAAAAAAACTGGGCGTAGCAGGTAGAAATACCAACAAATTTTGAAGGTGCCATCTTGATCAAGTGGTAAAGCCTAGATGTAGAGCCCCGAAACTTTTTGCCATGTATTGGGACCCGTGCCAAGGCATGAAGCCTTTGTAACCTTCCTATTTCTATAAAATGAAAAATTTTGAACAACTCTAAGTGTTAAGAAGTAGTATTCCTAAGTCGAATATATCGAAAACCCGAGTTACTGAAACCCATTTGCAGATTAGTCGACTTCAGGGGCAATTTAGTCAATAAATAAAGAAGAAATTGAAAATTTTGAAATATCAGGAATGTTCCACTTCAAAAGATGAATCCAATGCAAGTTGAATCGTCAAAATCGGGCAACCGAGTCAAAGGTTATGGCCGAATTACCAAAGTGTGGAAAAATATTAGAAAAAACAATAAAATCTGAAGGGTGCGATCGATCGCAAGTCAGGTGCGATCGATCGCATGCAGGCGAAATAGGTCCCAAACTCTCGGGGTCATATGCAATAGATACCCCAGGTGCGATAGATCGCAGGGATCTACGATCGATTGCAAGAATGTGCGATCGATTGCATGCAGGGGGAAATCAGACCAGAAATGTTCGGGTTCATGTGCGATAGATCGCATCCAGGTGCGATCGATCGCATCCAGGTGCGATCGATCGCAAGGACCTACGATCGATCGCAGATAAGTGTGCGATCGATCGCATGCAGTAGCAGATTCCAGAATTGAGGGTCTTAAACCCTTTTCTTGTTTAGGGATCCTCATTTGAGGTATTTCTAACCTAGAGAGGAGAGAAAGAGGGGAGAAAGGAGAAGAGGATTTTGGGGAAATCCTCCAATGTGGCTTTGATTGGAGATCAAAGGGAGTTCAAACCTGAAGATTTTCAAAGAAGGATCCTTCCTCAAGCATTTAGAGTTCCTCAAACCCAAAGAGGGGTTCTTCTTCAAGGTTGGGACTCCAAATCAAGGGTGTTCTCCACTCCATTGAAGGTCGGTACCCTACGCTACCCTCCTAGTTCATAGTCTCTTTTATTTTATGTTTTTCCCTAAATTTCTAAGCAAGATAATGTGAGATGAATGGATGAATGGATGGTGATGTGGATGTGAATGGGCGATTGGATGCCATGAGGTTGTTGTAATGAATGAAATGGGGAGGGCATTGTACCAATAATGAATACACATGTGTGTTGTGATCGTCAACCCACCTAGAAATTTAAGACTTAGGATTAACCATAATGCACATACCATGTGTATGATGAAATGCCTCAATGGAGAAAATGATGATTCGTAGTGGAAATTGCATGTTTAAATGTTTATGGATTTGTTAGGGCTTATGATAGTGTGCTTACTTGCTTTCCCTAAAAGTTTGAATGAATGATTACTTGTTCAAATTATTGATGTTCTATGTATTGCGAAATCCCCAAATTGCCATATTTAATTTCAAACGAAAGTATGCACACGATCCCACGAGCACTGCATGCATGCATGTTTTATCGATATTCTTAAGAACAAGACTTAGAGGTGGGACATATCCTACGATATGTTTCACTTCGCTATTGATAAGGGGACAAGAACAAGCATTTCTTAGGAGGGAGTTTACACTTCCCTCCCTTCCATGAGGGGTCTCCCCTCACTCACAAGTGCATTGCATTAAAGAAGGGTCTCCCTTCCCTCTCAAGGCATATCACGAAAGAAGGGCCTCCCTTCCCTCTCAAGGCATCTCACTAGAGCATCTCACAAGTACATCTTACAAGTGTATCTCACAAGTTACATGATCACATGCAAGCATGCATGACATGCATGACATGACACGATATACAAGAATCAAGCAAGATAGACAAGATGAGTTTTCAAGCACGAAAATGGTACTTTAAGTCAAGTCAAGTGCACAGTGTTTTCAAGGGTTTTATCGGCTTTTATGAATGCAAGCATGATTATATACTGCTTTATTTCCTTGTTATGATATTAATTGTTTCTGTTTTATGTATGTGAACTGCTTCCTGCTTCCTATACTGCTATGGTGTGGCTATGACTGTTGGTTAGTATTTGGTACCCGCTGAGTATTCCATGCTCAGCCGTACTTCTTATGTCGATAGGTACTGAGGGAGCTGGTGCTCCATTCGATGACTGTGCTCCTGGCCCATGGGTGGAGGAGGAGTACGTTGAGGAGCCTGTGGAGGAACCTCAGGGTGAGGGTTACTTTTAGGTTGTGGTAGATTCTGAGTGGATAGCTGTGGGTGAGTTGAGAGAGAGGTATTCATGTATTTTGGCGGGTTTGTCTGCACTTTCTTTTGCGTGTCTTTTTGTACAAACTTGGATTATGTATATACATAGAAGTTTGATTAGCCTTCCGCTGTGCTATGTTAGAATGCGTTTCCGCTATTATTGTCCTCTATTGTGTATGCTCTAGGTCTGTTGCAGGTTATTTTGATCAAGCAAGTCATGATGAGTCGTCCAAGATTCACTCTAACTCCTAGGGTGGGTTTTGGGTCGCGACAGAAGTGGTATCAGAGCCTAGGCTAAATCCTTAGGGTCACTTTGAATCTAGTACCACGGCTTGACAAGAGCATATGTTAGGAAGCAAGTTAGGAAGGAAGTAAGTCGGAATAGAGTCATGATTCCAAGTATAAGAGTAAACTTTAGTCTTGGTCTAAATGGTTGTTTCAACCAAGTATGGGTCTTAGGGACGCTAGAATACCAAAGTATAATATGATAAATACTCTGATGACTTGATGTGATGTTTAATGCAATTACTACAAGGTGAATTATGATGAATTGAATCAATGCAATAAATTGTGGGTTCAAGTTAGACTCATGTGGTGTTGTTATTCTCAGGACATTAGTCATGAGACGAAACACACGGGGTCGTGGGCCACATACCAGAGCTTCCTCTTCTTCACGAGATGAGGATGAGCAGCCGGACCTCTCTCAGGTCTTAGGCTCTATTGCTGAGACTCTCGCCGTACTAGCGGCTCGGCAAACTATACCGTCATCAGCGGTACCCACTCCACCACCCGCAGTTTCAGTACATCGTACCGCTGGAGTCGAGGCATTTTGGAGATTGAGGCCTCCATCCTTCCATAGGAGCGTGGACCCTCTTGCCGCGGAGGCATGGATTCTCCAAGTGGAGAAAATATTTGCGGTTCTCTCGCAGACAGAGGAAGAGAAAGTGGCATGGGCAGTTTTCATGCTAGAGGGTGAGGCACACCATTGGTGGTTGTCTGCCTTGAGGACATGAGACTTGACTATGCAAGGTCAACCTTGGACTTGGGATGAGTTCAAGGATACTTTCTATAAGAAGTATTTCCCGGTTGGAGCATGGAAAAAGAAAGAGAGAGAGTTCATCAACCTGGAGCAGGGTTCGATGACTGTGGCCGCTTATGAGGCTAAGTTCTCGGAGCTATCACGCTTCGCGACTCACATGGTTGCCACTGAGGCAATGAAGGCGAGAAGGTTTGAGCAAGGGCTCAAGGACGTGATCATGGAGAAGGTCTCGGTTTTCAGACATACTACCTACCCGAAGGTAGTAGACAAGGCCTTATTGGTCGAGGCCAATTCAGAAACCGTGTCCAAGAAAAGGGAATTGGCGAGAGGCCAATCTAGTAGTTCAGCACCTCCAGAGAGGCGGGCCCGGACTGGTCCTTATCAGTATACGTGGCTAGCACCACCGATGAGGCCATCTTATGCGCCTCCAGTTTCACGGCCGTACATGCCTCAGGCACCGCGACCTCAGGCTTTTCCAGCTCTATGGCCTATTGCACCTCAGGTAGCGAGGTAAGCTCCTCCTCCGGCCCCTCCGACATACACTTATGAGGCTTGCACTTCGTGTGGCAAGAGGCACCCGGTAGGAGATTGCCGAAGGGCATCAGGTGGATGTTTCCATTGCGGTCGCCAGGGCCACGTGATCAGGGATTGCCCTAGCCGGCATTTACCAGGCCAGTCTCAAGGTATTAGGCCGCCAGCTCGTCCAGCAGGATCTTACCAGGCATCCTCCCAGCCTACCCAGTCTACACCTACATCTTGCCAAGTGAACCAGGGGCGAGTTTTTGCTTTGACAGAGGGTGATGCACTTGCATTTGATGATGTGGTGCAAGGTACGCATTTAGAGTTATTCTTTTACCCGCGATTCATGTTGTGCATTATTCCTTGTGTAAGTATATGGCGTGCTATATATATATATATATCTCTATCTATACGGATGATGATTGATGCATGGATTGACTTAGCTAGTTAAAATTTCAGGAACCTTACTAGTCAATGAGTGTGTAGCTCGTGTGTTGATCGATACCGGGTCTACGCATTCATTTGTCTCACCGAGCTTTTCTCAAGGCTTCTCTACAGAGCCTAGTCAATTGGAACCGGGGTTGTTCATTTCGACTCCTCTCGGCAAAACAGTGGTGACAGATAGCGTATTCAGAGGCAGTGTGGTCCAAGTGGGAAGCCATGAATTGGCAGTCGACCTCATCGTCCTCGGATTCCAGGACTTTGACGTTATCTTGGGGATGGATTGGTTAGCAGCTCATCAAGGGCATGTAGCCTGCTTCGAGAAAATGGTCCTCTTCAGGCCGGTGGAAGGGAAGCCATTCCATTTTCGGGGGTTGAGAAGTAGAGATGTCGCTCGCTTTGCGGCACTAAGCTTAGTAAACCCTGAGGCAAAGGACTCTTCGACTATCCCGGTCGTGAGTGAATTCCTGGATGTATTTCCAGAGGAGTTGCCAGGGTTGCCTCCAGACAGGGAGATTGAGTTTGTGATCGAGCTTGCACCAAGCACAGCTCCTATTTTCAGGGCTCCATATAGAATGGCCCCGATTGAACTCAAGGAGTTGAAGACTCAGTTGGAGGAATTGCAAGGCCTTGGTTTCATTCAACCAAGTGTCTCACCGTGAGGTGCCCCGGTGTTATTTGTTAAGAAGAAAGATGGCTCGATGAGAATGTGTGTCGATTACCGGCAATTGAACAAAGTCACTATAAGAATAGGTATCCATTACCTAGAATTGATGATTTGTTCGATCAGTTGAAAGGAGCGAGATTTTTCTCAAAGATCGATCTCCGGTCGGGTTATCACCAGTTGAGGATCAAGGTCGAGGATGTGCCTAAAACTGCTTTCCGGACTCGGTACGGACACTACGAGTTCTTGGTGATGCCGTTTGGTCTCACGAATGCTCCGGCAGCCTTTATGGAGTTGATGAATCGGGTGTTTAGACCATACTTGGATAAGTGCGTGATTGTGTTCGTTGACGATATCTTGGTGTATTCCTAGACACGGGAAGATCACTTGCGAGACCTTCACCTTGCCTTGGAAATGCTGAGAGAGCACAAGTTGTACGCCAAACTCAGTAAGTGTGAATTTTGGTTGGAAGAGGTGGCATTCCTAGGCCACGTGGTTTCTGCGGAAGGTATCTCGGTAGATCCGAAGAAGATCGAGGCAGTTATGAGTTAGGAAAGACCCAAGAGTGTCATAGAGATGCGTAGTTTCCTTGGTTGGCAGGCTACTGTAGGAGATTCGTAGAGGGTTTCTCCAGCCTTGCGGCACCGCTCACTTATTTGACAAGAAAGAATGAGAAGTTCGTATGGAGTGACAAGTGTGAGATCAGTTTCACGGAATTGAAGAAGAGGCTTACTACAGCCCCTGTCCTTACTGTGCCATCCGGACCTTATAGGTATGAGGTGTATAGTGATGCCTTGCATGTTGGACTTGGGTGTGTGCTCATGTAACACAAGAAAGTCATTGCCTATGCATCCAGGTAATTGAACGAGCATGAGAAGAATTACCCCACGCACGACTTGGAGCTTGCCGCAGTCGTGTTTGTGCTTAAGATTTGACGACATTATTTGTACGGGGTAGAATTCTACGTGTTCACGGACCATAAGAGCCTCAAGTACCTCTTTTTCCAAAAGGAACTGAATCTAAGGCAACAGTGTTGGATGAAATTTTTGAAATATTATGACTGTACCATTCAATACCACCCGGGTAAAGCAAATGTAGTGGCTAATGCTTTAAGTAGAAGACCTCTAGGGTTGTTAGCACACATGTTGGTGCAGGAATGGAAGCTACTTGAAGATTTGGAAAATCTAGACATCAGTGTGAATGACTCTGTCCGTAGTCCTATCTTGGAAAATGTCACGGTTCGGCCATACATTATAGATTTGATCCAAGAATACCAAGCCACGGATGCTGAATTGTTGGCTTATCGGGACAAGGAAGTTGCCAAGGGTAGTGAAGACTTTTCTCTCACTAGTCGGGGTGCTACTACATTTAAAGGAAGACTGTGTGTTCCGGCCAATGCAGATCTTCAACGAGAGATCATGGATGAAGCACATCGTTCGAAGTACACAGTGCATCCTGGGGGTACGAAGATGTACCGGAACCTCAAGAGTCACTTTTGGTGGCGGAATATGAAGAGGGATGTTGCGGAATATGTGGCACGGTGCTTGGTGTGCCAGCAGGTAAAAGCAAAATACATGCAACCTATCGGTCTATTGCAGTCTCTTCCTATTCCCAAGTGGAAATGGGAGAACATATCCATGGATTTCATAGTTGGCTTGCCAAAGACAGCAAGGGGCTCAGATGCGATATGGGTAGTAGTGGATCGTTTGACAAAGTCCATGCACTTCTTACCCTACCAGACTACTTTCAACTCTAGTCAATTGGCCGCACTATATATCAAGGAAGTGGTTAGGTTACACGGAGTGCCAGTCAGTATTGTGTCAGATCGGGATCTAAGATTCACGTCAAGATTCTGGAAAAGCTTTCAGGAAGCTATGGGTTCCCGACTTGAGTTCAGCACTGCTTTTCATCCTCAGACGAATGGACAAACCGAAAGGGTGAACCAAGTCATTGAAGACATGCTTCGGGCGTATATGCTGGATTTCAAGGGCAGTTGGGAAGAACACTTGACTTTGATTGAATTCGCCTATAACAATAGCTACTATGCAAGCATCCAAATGGCACCATTTGAGGCCTTGTATGGGCGAAGTTGCAGGTCTCCTCTCTACTGTGATGAGGTAGGAGAGAGAAAAATACTTGGTCCAGAGTTAATCGAGCAAACTGCAGGTATAGTCAAGATCTTCCGAGATCGGTTGAAAGCTGCCTAAGATCGTCAGAAAAGCTATGTTGACATACGCCGCAGGGACTTGGAATTCCAGGTTGGGGATCAAGTCTTTGTGAGGGTATCTCCTAGGAAAGGAGTTATGAAATTTGGTAGGCGAGGCAAGCTTAGTCCTCGATATGTTGGCCCGTTTGAGATCATCACGTGAGATGGTGAAGTTGCTTACCGGGTAGCTCTTCCACCTCACATGGTCGCGGTCCATAACGTGTTCCACGTGTCTATGCTTCGAAAGTACATTGCGGACCCTTCACATGTACTAGAATTGGAACCATTGGAAATTCGAGAAGATCTCACGTTGGTTGAA
Source organism: Tetracentron sinense (assembly GCA_015143295.1). Lineage (NCBI taxonomy): Eukaryota > Viridiplantae > Streptophyta > Magnoliopsida > Trochodendrales > Trochodendraceae > Tetracentron > Tetracentron sinense. The sequence goes on from CM026553.1 coordinate 23,821,294, forward strand.
AAGCCGGTTCAAATCTTGGATCGAAGAGATCAAGTGCTTAGCAACAAGGTTATTCCTTTGGTTCTTGTGCAATGGTAGCACCATGCTCGAGAAGAAGCTACATGGGAGCGTGAAGCCGAGGTCAAAGCGAAGTATCCCGAGTTGTTCGAATAGGCTTGTGTATATGGCTTGTGATTTTGTTTTGGTTTTGTAATGCATGTCCCGTCCAAATTTTTATAAGGGGGGGAGGATGTAGAGCCCCGAAACTTTTTGCCATGTATTGAGACCCGTGCCAAGGCATGAAGCCTTTGTAACCTTCCTATTTCTATGAAATGAGAAATTTTGAACAACTCTAAGTGTTAAGAAGTAGTATTCCTAAGTCGAATATATCGAAAACCCTAGTTACTGAAACCCATTTACGGATCAGTCGACTTTAGGAGCAATTTAGTCAATAAATAAAGAAGAAATTAAAAATTCTGAAATATCAGGAATGTTTCCCTTTGAAAGACGAATTCAACGCAAGTTGAATCGTCAAAATCGGGCAACCGAGTCAAAAGTTATGGCTGAATTACCAAAGTGTGAAAAATAGGAGAAAAACAACAAAATTTGAAGGGTGCGATCGATCGCATGCAGGCAAAATAGGTCCCAAACTCTCGGGGTCATATGCGATAGATAGATCCCCAGGTGCGATAGATCACAAGGATCTGCAATCAATCGCAAGAATGTGCGATCGATCGCATGCAGGGGGAAATCAGACCAGAAATGTTCGGGTTCATGTGCGATCGATCGCAGATAAGTGCGCCATCGATCGCATGCAGTAGCAGATTCCAGAATTGAGGGTCTTAAACCCTTTTCTTGTTTAGGGATCCTCATTTGAGGTATTTCTAACCTAGAGAGGAGAGAAAGAGGGGAGAAAGGAGAAGAGGATTTTGGGGAAATCCTCCAACGTGGCTTTGATTGGAGATCAAAAAGGGTTCAAACTTGAAGATTTTCAAAGAAGGATCCTTCCTCAAGCATTTAGAGTTCCTCAAACCCAAAGAGGGGTTCTTCTTCAAGGTTGGGACTCCAAATCAAGGGTGTTCTCCACTCCATTGAAGGTCGGTACCCTACGCTACCCTCCTAGTTCATAGTCTCTTTGATTTATGTTTTTCCCTAAATTTCTAAGCAAGATAATGTGAGATGAATGGATGAATGGATGGTGGTGTGGATGTGAATGGGCGATTGCATACCGTGAGGTTGTTGTAATGAATGAAATGGGGAGGGCATTGTACCAATAATGAATACACATGTGTGTTGTGATCATCAACCCACCTAGAAATTTAAGATTTAGGATTAACCATAATGCACATACCATGTGTTTGATGAAATGCCTCAATGGAGAAAATAATGATTCGTAGTGGAAATTGAATGTTTAAATGTTTATGGATTTGCTAGGGCTTATGATAGTGTGCTTACTTGCTTTCCCTAAAAATTTGAATGAATGATTACTTGCTCAAATTATTAATGTTCTATGTATTGCGAAATCCCCAAATTGTCATATTTAATTTCAAACGAAAGTATGCACACGATCCCACGAGCACAGCATGCATGACATGTTTTATCGGTATTCTTAAGAACAAGACTTAGAGGTGGGACATATCCTACGATATGTTTCACTTCGCTGTTGACAAGGGGACAAGAACAAGCATTTCTTAGGAGGGAGTTTACACTTCCCTCCCTTCCATGAGGGGTCTCCCCTCACTCACAAGTGCATTGCATTAAAGAAGGGTCTCCCTTCCCTCTTAAGGCATATCACGAAAGAAGGGCCTCCCTTCCCTCTCAAGGCATCTCACAAGAGCATCTCATAAGTACATCTTACAAGTGTATCTCACAAGTTATATGATCACAAGCAAGCATGCATGACATGACACGATATACAAGAATCAAGCATTATAGACAAGACGAGTTTTCAAGCACAAAAATGGTACTTTAAGTCAAGTCAAGTGCACGGAGTTTTCAAGGCTTTTATCGGCTTTTATGAATGCAAGCATGATTATATACTGCTTTATTTCCTTGTTATGATATTAATTGTTTCTACTTTATGTATGTGAACTGCTTCCTGCTTCATATACTGCTATGGTGTGGCTATGATTGTTGGTTAGTATTTGGTACCCGCTGAGTATTCCATGCTCAGCAGTACTTCTTATGTCGGCAGGTACTGAAGGAGCTACTGCTCCATTCGATGACTGTGCTCCTGGCGCATGGGTGGAGGAGGAATACGCTGAGGGGCCTGTGGAGGAACCTCAGGGTGAGGGTTACTATTAGGTTGTGGTAGATTCTGAGTGGATAGCTGTGGGTGAGTTGAGAGAGAGGTATTCATGTATTTTGGCGGGCCTGTCCGCACTTTCTTTTGCGTATCTTTTTGTACAAACTTGGATCATGTATATACATAGAGGTTTGATTAACCTATTGCTATGCTATGTTAGAATGCGTTTCTGCTATTATTATCCTCTATTGTGTATGCTCTAGGTCTGTTGCAGGTTATTTTGATCAAGCAAGTCATGATGAGTCGTCCAAGATTCACTCTAACTCCTAGGGTGGGTTTTGGGTCGCGACGCTAGAGGTGTTCAAACTCTAAGCCTGGGTTCAAGTCCCGCCCTCATCAAGTTTCTCCAAAGGACAATATTTTGTGTGATTTGGTTGATCTCCGATGCATGCATAATTGTAGGACTTGTGTAGAGCCCCAAAAATTTGAGTTCACTGTTCATGTGAATAGTGCCCTTACATGGTGTGTAAAGGCCTAAGGCCTCCCATTGTGTTCTTGATATTATGATTAGTCAAGTGAGGGTTCTAGGTATATGGTTTGAGTCTTAAAAAGAGAGTGTAAAGATACTCTAAGTGGGTAAAATCAAGGGTATAAAATACCCTAAGTGTTAAAATGGGTTATAGGTGAATAGTGCTAGTGCATGAGGCATAAAGAGCCCGGAGCCTCTCATTCATGTCAGTGTGAATTTAATGATTATTCAGGTGGGTTGAAAACCCATGGAGAACAATTTATGAGATGTGAGTAGGGTGTTGGACACAAGGGAAATGAGTGTGAAAACACTCAAAGTGTTCTAGGTGTTGAAAAGGTATGTTTCGGCATTTGCCTCAATTTTAAGGGGCTCTAGTTTAGTCATAGTTGCTCAGAATCGAGTGATTATTAAAATTTTAGAAAGGTATCAGAACCCTCTTCAAGGTTCATGTTGATCACTTTTCTTGATTTTGAGTTGGGGTTAAGTCAAACGTCCAAGTTCCGAAAACGGATCTGTTGCAAAAATGGGTTGATGAAACCCATTTGCATGTCAATCGTCTTTAGAGCCATTTTTGGTAAATTAAAACTCAAAATTTGAATTGTGAGAAAACATCAAACTTGTTCCTCTCTAAAAGACGAATCCAATGCAAGTTGAATCGTCAAAATCCGATAAGGGAGTCAAAAGTTATAGCCGAAATACCGAAGCGCGTTTTTGTAGAGCACCGGTCACTACCAATCGCTCGATTCACTACTGGTAGATCTGTCATAAGCACCAATTGATCGATCTACTACCGGTAGATCGGTCATAAGCATCGATCGCTCAGTCCACTACCGGTAGCTTGGTTATCTATCGGTCCTTTGTGTTTTGCAGAAATTTAATTAAGGGTATTTTGGTCTTTTGGCCACTCCACCCTTATTTTTAAGGGTTGGCTCAAGCCAAGGGTGTTCATAAACACCCTTAGCAATATTTTGGGAGGGAGTGAGAGATGAGAAAAAGGATTTTCTCCTAGGGCATCAAGTGGAGAAAGATCAAGGGTTTAGAAACCCTAAAGCATCCCAAAAGCTTGGATTTCTCAATCCACGGCTCAAGCACGTGAGGAGCACGTTCCCCAAGCTCGGCAGCATCTTCCATAGTATTTTTCAAGGGTTTTCTTCCCCAAATCAAGCATCCTTCAAGCAAGGGTCCTCATCTACCATTTGAGGTCCTAATCCAAGGTTTTTCTTCAAGATCGAGCCTTGATCTCAAGGTTAGTACACCCCACTAGTTACCTTAGTAATAACTTTTTTTTCCTAAAGAATGTTATAGATTTATCTTTTACATATCCCCTTCTTATGGAATTGCATGAGTATCCCTAAAATGAACAAGATAAACTAAAAGAATATGGATGTGTGGGATGAATGTATGGTTGATTGAGGCGATTAGATGCCATGTGGTTTGTGATGATGGTTGTGTGATTGAAAACGGTGGAAGGGCAATGTACAAATAATGAACATACTCAATGTGGTTGAAGAAATATGAAATTAAGGCTTAAAGAAATGTTGAATGCAAGGTGTTTGACAAAGAAATCATGAAGTAAATGCCTAGGAAAATGTTGAATATTACATGCTTGGAAAAATGCTTGTATGAACATTGAACTTAAGATTATAGAGTTATGATTAAGGGTTTTTCCTAAATTGGTAGTTTTAACCAAATGCAACATATGTTCCTTCTAATCTCACATGTTTAGGGATAAATTAGTACATTAAATAAATTGTTATATATGTTCTACTTAAGATCTCTCATGCCTATGGAAATGGTATATGTTATTGTTCAAAGTAACTTCATGTCAAGACAATGCTCACAATGCACTAAGCACAAGCATGTATGCATGACCGAGGTATTCTCATAAGTGTGAAATTTCAAGAATCATAAGGAATGTGTAAGTGAAAGGAATTGCTCAAATTGAAATGAAATGCATGTGTGAAATGTAATATTATATCAAGAAATGATACATGTGAGATATGTGTTATGTGTAAAGAGAAGAGCATAAGTTGAGTAAATGAATTGTCAAGGAGGTTGGTAGCCCAAGTGAAGGGTGCTAGCCTCTGGCTCACAAGTAAATGAGTTGTCAAGGAGGTTGGTAGGCCAAGTGAAGGGTGCTAGCCTCTGGCTCACAAGTAAATGAAATGTCAAGGAGGTTGGTAGCCTATGGATGTGCGGGTGCTAACCTCTGGCTCACAAGAAAAGATCTCACAAGTTGCTCATAAGAAAGGCTCACAAGTACATTGTCAAGGAGGTTGGTAACCCAGGGATGTGCGGGTGCTAACCTCTGGCTCACAAGAAAAGGTCTCACAAGTTGCTCACAAGAATCTGATAAGAAATCTCACAAGACTCATAAGCTCATATGAACTCATAAGAAATAATAAGAACTATAGCTGATGTTTTACTTTCACGAGAAATAAGATTTGATGAATGATGTTGTATGTTGCTTTTTGAATAATTATGAACTGTACTATTCCTTCACTTGCATATATTATTTGTTCGTTATTACTATTGTTAGCTAGCAGCTTGTACTCACTGAGTATTCCATACTCAGTCGTACTTTTATGTCGGTAGGTGCCCTATATGATATATGGACTCCGGTTCGTTGGATAGAGGTGGCTTATGGAGAGCAGGAGATTGCTCTGTTTGTCACCCAGATATTAGGGGTTAGATATGTGGCCTTACGGTTGGGTAGAGAGAGAGAGACATGTATTTTGGGTCTTTTTGTCACTCCCCAAAATACCCCCTAGGAGTTAAGGGATGATTTAGGTGTGACTATACGTACCTGTCAAAACATCCTGAAGTAAACGTGGCTAACACAATACAATAAGGATAATAATTAGAGCGCGAAAGCTAAACATATATGCGGAAGTGTAAACTAACTTTTTCTTTTCTTCTAGAGTTCCAAAATAGTATCCCAAGTGAAACATATACACAATACATATCAAATTCTAAGGTGGACAGACCCACCTATCAAAATGTCAAAATACACCAAAGGGCCCTCTCGTACTCTCCCCTCAACAGTAGTCAAAGTACGGCCACATGTCAAGGTCTCTATCTGCCTGAGACTGTAACGGGATAAAAGGGTCCCTCTCCTCTACGTACTCTTCCTCGACCCAAGGCTCAGGGTCGAGGGCTCCCTCAGTACCTGCCGACATGAAAGTACGGTTGAGCATGAAATACTCAGGGAGTACAAGCTACTAGCAAACCATAACAATAACGCATAACAAAATGAACAAAATACAACGTATCGATTTAAAGTAATAGTAGCATCATAAGATAAATGACATTGAACACGAACAATATCATTATCATGCCATGCATGCATGAATGCGAAAATGCAGATAAAGCTCATGCTTCGAAAACTCGTTCATGTCTCGGTCTTGCTTGTGAAAATCATGCATGCGTGTCCTTTCATCATCTTGTATACTTGTGAGCCAGAGGCTAGCACCCGCACATCCCTGGGTTACCAACCTCCTTGACATGTATCATTTCCTTGTGAACTTGTTCTTGTGAGCCAGAGGCTAGCACCCTTCACTTGGGCTACCAACTTCCTTGACATGTTTCATTTACTTGTGAGCCAGAGGCTAGCACCCGAACCTCCCTAGGCTGCCAACCTCCTTGACATATTATTTTGTTGTGAGCCAGAGGCTAGTACCCGAACATCCCTGGGCTACCAACCTCCTTGACGTATGCTTGATTTTAGTTACTTGTTTAGTTTTCTTATGAGCCAGAGGCTAGTATCCGAATGTCCTTGGGCTACTAACCTCCTTGACATGTAGTAATTTCAGTTTTCTTGTGAGCCAGAGGCTAGTACCCGAATGTCCCTGGGCTACCAACCTCCTTGATATGCAATGTTTTCTTGTTGATTATTATATGCACGTGCTCTTGAAATCTCGGTTCATGCAAACATGCGTGCTCGTGTATGTGACAGTGGTAATAATCATGGGAATGCGGATAACAAGAGAGATATGGCATCACAATTCAATTCATAGTATAAGCATAGGTAACTTGAGTAACCTACATGGCTTTTGATCAATTCATCATTCATAAGAGCACATGCATAGGGCCTACTTCCATTTATTCATTTTAGTCGTTTATTCATAGTTTAGGCAAACACAAAACCTACAATGTTCCTTAATAGTTCATCTTCTTCTTTTTAGTGCATGTTTTCCATCCAACCATCAAGGTAAGTTCATTATTGGTAAAATACCCATCCTCCATGTTCCATTCCACAGGCCACATATCATACATCATACATTCGGCATCCCATCGCCTCAATCAACACCCCATACACATCCATACCCTTTTCTTATCTTATTTATATTTATTGGAGATGTTACATTTCATAGGGAAAGAAAACATAATAGCAAGAATCATATTTCACATTGAAGATAACTAGATTATTGCTAGGTGAAGTTAGTAGGGTGTACGAACCTTGAATCAAGGCTTGATCTTGGTAGAAACTTGATTGAAGCTCCAACTTGAAAGAAGAAAACCTTTGCTTGAAGGAAGCTTGGTGTGGGGAAGAAAACTCTTGCAAAAACGCCGTAGGATCGCTGTCTTAGTTTGGAGAAACGAGCTCCACGAGTACTTGAGCCTTGAACTTGAAGAAAACGAACTTGAGATGATCTAGGGTCTTCACCCCTTTAATTTCTTCTCAAAAGCACAACCCTAGGTTAGGAATCTCCTTCTCCTCTCTCTCTATCTCTCAAAATCTTCTAAGTATAGTGAATGAAGCCCTAAGGCTCGGGAAAAGCCTTATAGGAAAGGGTTTAACCCCCAAAAGACGAAATAGCCCTTACTGAAATTTCTGTAAAAACGTAAAAACCGAGCGATCGGTGTTTATGACCGAGTGATCGGTCGCCTACTGATCGACCGGTGTTCTTGATCGAGCAACCGGTCAAAAACATGCTCTCTGGAATTTTTCCCCATACAAAAAAGTTAACCAGTCGATAGCTACCAATCAATCGCTAAAAATGACCGAGTGATCGGTTGTGAACCGATTGATCGCTACATTGGACTGAGCGATTGGTGCTCTGCAGGTCTAAACTGTTTTGGCCATATCTTTTGACTCGTTCGTCGGATTTCGACGATTCAACTTGTGTTAGATTCGTCTTTTGAAATCGAACATTCTTAACGTTTTAAAATTTTCAATTTCTCCCTTATTTATTAATTAGATTACGTGGAAGACCAATTGGCTACGAAAGTGTTATTCATTAAGTATAGAAAAGTCTAGGGTGCTACACTTTTCTTTTGGGGATTTTCATGTATGCTTGAGTTGGTAACTCAAGCATTGGACCCTTTTGTACTTATTGTAATTTTTATTAAGTCGTTGGTTTATGTTAACACTTGGAAGTACAGTTATATTAAAGAAAATTTCCGGACCACCATTTGGTATGCCTTGTATACTCTTTGCAGGTTAGTTTTAAGTATAAGTCACATCGCCAAAGTATCCTACCTCCTAGGGGGTATTTTGGGGCGTTACAACTTAGCAATTAGGTTACAAACCCTTTGAAAAAAAAATGGGCTTACCTCATAGAAATACCAACAAATTTTTTATGGTGCCAACTTTATCTAGTGGTAATGCCTAAAGGTGTTGATATTCTAGGCCTGGGTTCAAATCTCGCCCTCATTGATTTTCTCCAAAGGTTTACATTCTGTGTGTTGAGGTTGATCCCCGATGCATGCATGATGGTAGGACTTGGCAAGTAGATTAGAACCCTCTAGAAAAAAAATGGGCTTACCTGGTACAACAATACCGATAAATTTTGAAGTTGCCACCTTGATCAAGTGGTAAAGCTTAGAGGTGTTCATACTTCCAATATTGTTATAACCTTATGGGACAATATCTAATACTATCTTTAATCCCTGACTTATTTTGAGAACCCATTCTCTGTGATACTTTTAGTCAAAGTTGGAGTTTCAAAACATTTTTAGAAATTCTTTAAAAGAAATAATAATAATAATTACATTTCTTTTATATAGAAAATAAATTCCTCGATAAAACCATTTCATCGATAAATACCATCGTTAGGTTTTTCAAGTTCAGTTTTGACAAGTATCAACTCAATATTAATTACTCTGATAGAGTAGTGAAATCCTTGTTGAGTATACACACTTCTTCTAATATAGCGTACATAACCCAACGAGCTCGTATTTAGTTCGGTGTGTTGGACATTAACGATTGGCTACATCAAAGCTATATAGGCAATACTAGAGAAGATGTTGACCTCTCAGGTTAAGGATAATCTGTCAAATGGACTACCCTAAATATAAAGACAATATATTTATAAGGGTATCCACTGAGCGATGCAGTTGCAACATAAGTTCTTCTTACTTATATCCACATCTTAGTCAAGAGACCATTCTCTCAATGATTGAGATTCATCACTCCATCATATGGAACTAACAATGCGTAAGTTAGTAGGAATACATTATGTAGATGTATCTTAAATAACTTATAACAATTTTAGGTCTACAAAGAACCGGAAAACCAAATCTCCTAACCAATTAGTTAATAACTAATTGGATGGTTTTCCTACAATGTTACCTAAGGGACAAAGTAGTCTCAACCAATGATATACTTTTAATGTGTTACCCAATGTAGAAGACAATGTGTGAATGTAAAATATGCATTTATTAATTAAGTAAATTAAAACAATTCCAGAATGGCTTTCGTAGGTATATATGTCTAACAATCTCCCACTTGCACTCAAAGCCAATCTCCAATGTATCTAACACCCATCGACTCTAGATGTTTCTCAAACACCTTCTGATGTAGTGCTTTAGTAAATGGATCTACCACGTTATCCGCTGATGTAATCTTGGATAAGTCAATGTCTCCTCTCTTGACAATGTCTCGAATCAGATGGAATCTCATTTCAATGAGCTTAGTCTTCTAATGTGCTCTAGGCTCTATGGCTTGAGCCACAACACCACTGTTATCACAATAAAGTGTGATAGGAGATTCAACCGAGGAAACAACACCAAGTCCAAGAATGAACTTCTTTATCCACACTGCTTTCTTTGTAGCATCACATACAGCAACATATTCAATTTCAGTTGTTGAGTCAACAGTTGTTGTTTGCTTGTAACTCCTCCAACTAAATGCTCCTTTCCCAAGAGTAAAGACAAATCCTGAGGTGGACTTTCTATCATCAATATCTGCCTGAAAATTTAAATCTGTGTACCCTACAATAGTCAGATCTTCTCAACTATAAACCAAACAGTGGTGCATAGTCCTCCTCAGATACTTGAAAATGTGTTTAACTGCTGTCTAATGCTTAGGAGCCGGGTTAGATTGATATCTACTCACGGTACTCACTGCGTGAAAAATATTACGTCTTGTGCACAGCATAACATACATGAGACTTTCCATTGCTAATGCATATGTGATATGGCTCATCTGCTCTCTTTCATCATTAGTCTTTGGAGACTTCGATTTGGAGAGACTAATTCCATGATTGCTTAAGGCCATAAATGGATTTTTATCAATTTGCATACTTTAATATTTTAGTCATGGAGTTCAAAACCTTCGGGCTGGTCTGTAGAACCCTGAATCCGCAATTCACTAAGTAGTGAATAGTGTGTGAATAGTGCTCAAGTGTGGTTTTGTGCACTAATGGGCCTTATGTTAATATACGTGTTTGGATTTATGGCATGCATGTTCTAATGAATCTACATATCTTTAAAGAGTGTGTTTAAAACATAAAAGGTGTTGGAAATGGGATTGGAGAAGATCCAAGTAGTGAAAACAAGGTTTTGCAGCAAAACAGGGGATCACCGATCGCTCGGTGATAACCTCAGATCGACCGGTCTTATACCGATCCTTTGGTAGCTATTGACTGGTTAACTAATTTGTATGGGGAAAAATTCCAAAGAGGGTGTTTTCAACCGATCTCTCAGTTGAAACCACCGATCGTTCAGTCTGTACCACCGATCGATCGGTTATACGCAGATTTTCTTCATTAAGGGTGTTTAAGACTTTAGCCAATTCTTCTTTGCCTATATAAAGGCTTGTTCGTGCCTTAGGATTTCAAAAACCCTTTGTGCACTATTTTGAGAGATTTTGAGAGGGAGAAGAAGGAGAGAAGGTAGGTGTTGCTCAAGCTTGAAGGAAGATCAAGATCCTTCATTCCTTTTGGTGTTTTTCAACAAAGAACTTGAGGTTTTCAAGTGTTCCAAGCTTCTAGAATCAAAATCACTGATTTTACCAAGGTAGATACATTCTACTCCCAATCTTGTGATACTTCTAGTTACCACATGACGATTCTACTCATTCTATACTATATATCTCTTGATTTGTTATGGTGTGAAAGGTTGTTTTTATACTTGGATGTAAGTTATCACTATGATGCATTCTAAGTGTTTGATTTAATGCCTCTAAGGGTTTTTGGGTGTTTAAACATGCTATTGTCCTCATATGCTCATATGTTCGCATGAACTGAGGTCTTTCCATGGATTTCTCAAAGTACGAAAAGGGTTTTGATTAAGTGACTTATATGAATGATTCTAAGCAACTCTATGATATCTCTAAGATCAGTTCACAAGCTCTAAGGATCATGATACACTCACAAGAACTCTATGATAATGTCTAAGATCGTCTCACAAGCTCTAAGGATCATAAGTACAAATGCTCTGAGAACTCTATGTTTTGCTCTATGGATATGCTCTACGGTATTTGCTCTATGTCTCTACGGATCATAAATGACTCTAAGAAACTCCATGAACTCTAAGAACTCACAAGGCTATGATTATCGCTTGACTCACACGGGTTTGGTTTCAGATTTCATCATATGTGTTATCTTTACGGTTTCCATGCTTGATATGTTTTAAGGGTTTCATTCTCCATGATTCGCATGCTCTATGCTATTATTGCTTTATTATTAGTAGTTTGTATATGCTGAGTATTCCATGCTCAACCGATATTTGTTATCATCGGCAGGTGCTCGGGTTTCTTTTGATCTATGTGGTACGGAGCCTTGGGTAGAAGAAGAGTACTTCGACCCAGAGCCTTTTATGGATCACTATCAAGACGATGGATTGTTAGATAGGTGTCGTGACTTCGACTTCTGTTAATCGACTTATAAAGACTTGATATATTATTAAGTGAGAGTGGGACTTGTCCACTCCACCATTTTGGATATTTATATACATACAGTTGTATTTGTTGGTTCATACTTGGACCACGTAATAGGAGTATTTAGTTCCGTATTTTGGCTTCCGCTATGTTAGTTGTGTTTTGCTTCCGCTGTGCATTGTAAATCGTTTCCACCATGTATGTTGTGTTCTCTGACAGGTTTCTATGTGTGCCTTATGTATCATATTGAAGGTATGATACGACGGTCACGAGTCAAAGTATCCCTAACTCCTAGGGGGTATTTTGGGTCACGACAGACTTGGTATCAGAGCTAAGGCATTAGGTCACATAGGCTAGTGTCTTTTGGGTTGAAACTAGAGTTATTCTACTCTAGGGATTAGTGTCCCTTGGGCTAAGCAGAATTCAGTTCTCTGAGTTGAACTTAGAACTCAGATGGACTTGTTGTGGTAGGCTTGTTACCACGACGTAACCAGTGACAAGCAAATCTTTAGGTCGGTCTAGGATCCTAACTATGCTAGAAAACTTTAAGTTATAATTATATGATTAGGCGTATACTTTGATGTATACTATATGCGATAATAGCATTTCATGTTTATTGAATTGCTATATGTTATGTGAGATTGGTATCCAAGTTAGACTCATGTTTTGCCAATTGATCTCAGGATTTGACATCAAGAAACGCGGCAATTGGGGTCATGGTTACCATACTCAGAGATCCGAGGGTGAGGTTCCGAGAGAGGAAGAGCCGCTTTACTTTACGAATGCTATGGATTCTATAGCAGAGACCTTGGCTTTGTTGGCAGCCAGACCTACTCCTACCCCACCGACTACTCCTGTTCCTCCATCGGTGCATCACACTGTGGGACTTGAAGCTTTCCAGAGACTACGGCCTCCTACTTTCTATGGTACTCTGGACCGAATGGTGGCAGAGGCCTAGATTATGCAGCTGGAGAAGACTTTTCGGGCTCTCCGATGTACTGAGGAGCAACGAGTTGAATGGGCTTACTTCGTGATGGAAGGTGAAGTCGAACATTGGTGGAGAGCTGCCCAAAGGTAGAGAGATGTTGCAAGGGCAGGGGAACCTTGGAAATGGGTGGAATTCCTAGAAACTTTTTCGTGAGTAGTATTTTCCCAGATTCATTCGGGAACAGAAGGAGATGAAGTTTATGCTTTTGGAACAAGGAACGATGAACGTGGCCGAGTATGAGGCTAAGTTCACGGAGTTGTCTAGATTTACTCCGCATTTGATTGCGATTGAAGACCTAAGGGTCAGAAAGTTTGAAATGGGGTTGAAGGCTTTCATTCGAGATAGGGTGTCCATTCTCCAAGTAGAATCTTGGAGGGAGATAATAGGAAAGGCGAACATCACCGAGAAGAATGCAGAAGAGTTCATCAGGAGAAGAGATAGTGGCTTCGGGAGAAGCATGTCTCGGGGTCAATCTAGTGGTTCTTCACAGTTCGAGAAGAGGACCAGGACTGCACCCTACCAGTTCTCTCAGTCGATGTCGGCTCAGAGGTCTTCTTTTGCGCCTCAGGCACAGCGTCCTACGACATCACAGGCTTCGAGGGTTATGCCTCTGGCTTCCTCCACATCGTAGGCTTTTGAGGAGTACGCCGTATGTGGCCGTCGAAACAATTCTGGGGATTACCGAAGACTATCAGGTGGATGTTTCCACTGTGGTGAGGTTGGTCACGTGATTCAGGATTGCCCACGCAAGCAGTCACAGACTGGACCACAGGGAGTCCGACCTCCAGGCAGGCAGACTTCACATTAGGGGTCTTCATCTCAGGCCTCTAGATCCTTGCCGCCCACCCAGTAGCCTCGTCAGGCAAACTAGGGCAGGGTCTTTGCCATAACATATAGAGATGCACAGGCATCTGATGATGTTGTGCAAGGTACGCGCGAGTTGATATTGTTAAAGTTTTAGTGTTGTCATGAAGTAATATGTGTATGTATCCTATGTGGTGTTTTGCTTTGCTCATATCTATATGTATTAGGTATATAGTTTATGTTATAACTTGGGTAGTTAAAATTCTCAGGTTCGTTGCTAGTTAATGAATGTTTGGCACGGGTGTTGATCGACACGGGATCCACTCATTCGTTCATCTCACCTAGTTTTGCCGAAGGCTTTACGTTCGAGCCGAGTAAGCTACCTTGGGAGTTGTCCATCTCGACTTCATTGGGTAACTCGGTCGAGATAAAAAAAGTGTATCTAGGCAGTGTTTTGCAAGTCACGCAGCACGAGTTACCGATCGACCTGATCATTTTGGGATTTCAGGATTGGGATTTCGACTTTATCCTAAGTATGGATTGGCTCTCAATTCACCACGGACATGTGGCGTGTTTCGAGAAGGTGGTGAACTTTAAACCAGCTGAGTTAAAGCCATTTCATTTCATGGGACTTCAGAGGAGAGACATTGCTCGCTTTGCAGCTCTCAGTCTCGAGAATGTAGAGGTATGAGACTCAACGTCCATTCCGGTGGTATGTGAGTATATATAGATGTTTTTCTGGAGACCTTACTGGGATTACCTCCTGATCGGGCAATTGAGTTTGCAATTGAACTAGCTCTAGGCACGGCGTCGATTTCGAGGGCTCCGTATAGGATGGCTCCTATTGAGCTTAAAGAGTTAAAGGACCAGTTGGTAGAATTGCAAGGCATTGGCTTTATCCGACCAAGTGTCTCACCTTGGGGAGCTCTAGTGCTCTTCGTGAAGAAGAAAGATGGGTCGATGTGGATGTGCATTGACTATAGGCAGTTGAACAAGGTCACTATCAAGAATCGTTATCCATTGCCTTGGATAGTGACTTATTTGATCAGTTGAAGGGTGCAAAGTTCTTCTCAAAGATCGACCTTCGATCTGGTTATCATCAGTTGAAGATCAAGAAGAAGACATTCAGAACTCGATACGGTCACTACGAGTTTTTGGTTATGTCTTTTGGTCTGACTAACGCGTCAGCAACATTCATGGATCTGATGAACCGGGTGTTCAAATCGTCTCTCGATTAGTGTGTGATCGTATTTGTGGATGAGATCCTTGTGTACTCACAGTCACGGGATGATCACACGAGAGATCTCCACCTTGTACTACCGACTCTTCGAGAGCAAAGCCTGTATTTTAAGTTGAGCAAGTGTGAGTTCTGGCTAGACAAGGTATCTTTTCTTGGTCATGTGGTGTCAGCCGAGGGTATCTCAGTTGATCCTGCGAAGATCGAAGTAGTGATGAATTGGGAAAAGCCGAAGAGTGTTATTGAGATTCACAGTTTGCTCAGCCTGGTCGGATACTACAGGAGGTTCGTGGAGGGATTTTCAAGCTTGGCAGCTCTGCTTACCTTCCTCACGCGAAAGAACACTAAGTTCACTTGGAGTGACAAGTGCGATGCAAGTTTCTTGGAGTTGAAGAAGAGACTTACCACAGTCCCTGTTCTCATAGTTCCGACTGGGAGCGGTAGTTTTGAAGTCTATAGTGATGCTTCACTAGTCACACTTGCCTCCTTTTCGTACTCCACTGCCTGTGGTGGGTAAGTTAATCAAGAATATGCCTTTCGTCGATGGATGACAACTCTTAACTTAAGATCGATCGTTGCCTCGTGCTTCCTGCTTCAATAGCAGCTCTCTTGACCCTCGTCTTCCCGGTCTGATAGCCTGTCCTGTTCTTATGCAGCATAAGCAGGTTGTTGCCTATGCTTCCCTTCAGTTGAAGGAGCATAAGCAGAACTACCCCACACACAACTTAGAGCTTGCAGCAGTCGTCTTTGTGTTGAAAATTTGGCGTTACTACCTTTATGGGGAAGAGTTCGTTTTGTTCACGGATCACAAGAGCTTGAAGTATCTTTCCTCCAGAAGGAGTTGAATATGAGGCAGCGTCGATGGATAGAGTTCATGAAGGACTATGATTGTTCTATCCAGTACCATTCGGGTAAGGCTAATGTGGTAGCTGATGCTCTTAGTAGGAAGCCCTACAGGGTTATGGCTCACTTGAGAGTACAAGAGTGGAAGTTATTGAACGATATGTGTAACCTAGACACTACTCTCAGGCATGTTACGTATGGGCCGGTGATGTCAAACATCTCGGTTAGGCCGCATATCTTGAACCGAATTAAGGAGTTGCAGAACTCGGATGCTGAATTGCTTGCTTACCGAGACAAGCCGGTTAGTAGTGGCAGTCAAGAGTTTGCTTTGAATAGTGATGGTACTATCACATTCAAAGGCAGGTTGTGCGTTCTCGCCGACATAGCATTGAGGGGTGAGATCTTGGATAAGGCTCACCGATCTAAGTACACGGTACATCCGGGAGGTACTAAGATGTATAAGAATCTCAAGATGCACTACTGGTGGCGAAACATGAAGAGAGAAGTCGCCAAGTATGTTTCTAGATGTTTAGTGTGCCAGTAGGTGAAGGCCGAGCATCAGAGGCCGGCAGTTCTTTTACAGTCCCTCCCTATTTCGGAATGGAAATGGGAGAACATCTCGATGGATTTCATTGTGGGTTTGCTGCGGACGGCGAAGGGTTCCGATGCTATCTGGATGATAGTGGACAGATTGACAAAGTCCGCCCACTTTATTCCATATTAGACTACTTTTAGTTCGAATCAGTTGGTAGCCTTGTATGTCAAGGAGGTGGTTCGTCTACACGGTGCACCAGTTTCCATTGTATCTGATCGAGACCCCTGGTTTACTTCCAGATTCTGGAAAACCTTTCAAAGTGATATGGGTTCTCAGTTAGATTTCAGCACCGCCTTTGTAGCACCCCATAACTTTTTACCATGTATTGGAACCCGTGCCAAGGCATTAAGCCTTTGTAATCTCCTTTTCTATGAAATGAGAAATTTTGAAGAACTTTTTTTTTTTTTTTGGGAAGGTAAGCTGGGGTTAGGCGGACCCGACCCGATATATAAAAGAAGAAGAATTACAATCTTAGGAACTTACAGCCCACTCTATCCTTCTCAAGAATAGAAGAAAGGACAGAGGGGAATTCACAAGGGATAAGAACTATAGAAGAACTTTAAGTGTTAAGTAGTGGGATTCCTAAGTTGGATATGTTAAAAACCCGAGTTACTGAATCTCATTTGCGGATCAGTCAACTTTAGGGGTAATTTGGTCAAGTCAGGTGCGATCGATCGCATGCAGGCGAAATGAGTTCCAAACTCTCTAGACCATATGCGATAGATGGATTCCCAGCTGCGACAGATCACAGAGATCTGCGACCGATCGCAAGTTTGTACGATCGATCGCATACAGGGGGAAACCAGACCATTGTGTTCAGGTGCATGTGCGATAGATCGTATCAATGTGCCAATCGATCGCACTGTCCTGCGATCAATCGCAGATAAGCGTGCGATTGATCGCATACGGTAACTAAAGCCGAATTTGAGGGTCTTAAACCCTTTTCTTGTTTAGTGATCCTCATTTTGGGGTTTTTCTAACCTAGAAGAGAAAAAGAGGGAAGAAAGAGGAAGAGAGGAGACTTGGAAATTCCTACAAAAAGGCTTTGATTTGGAGATCAAGGGAGGTTCAAGCTTGGAGATTTGCAAGCAAGGATCTTCCTCAAGGCAACTAGAGTTCTTTAACCTAAGAGGGGTTCTTCCTCAAGTTAGAGCTCCACATCAAGGGTTTTCTTCAACCTATTCAAGGCCGGTACCCTATACTACCTTTCTAGTTCATCTCTTATCTTTGTTTTCCTTCATTTTATGTTTTTCCCTAAATTTTAAACAAGATAAGGAGATGGGACGAATCGATGGTTGTGTGGATGTGAATGGGCGATTGGATGTCGTGTGTATGTGTGGTGATGATCGAAATGGGAAGGGCATTGTATTAATAATGAACACACATGTATGTTGTGACCATCAAACCACCTAGAAATCCAAGATTTAGGTATTAAGCACAATACACATACCAAGTGTTTGATGAAATGCCACAATGAAGAGAATGATGATTTGTTCTCCGAAAATGAACGGGTGAACTTCCTTAATTCCTAGAATGGTATGTTGATAGATTAAATGCTTAATTATTTGATTTAATTATTGATCAAATGCAAATGTTCTTTATATGCCATTGTCATCCTTAATTGTACACGGAACCACGAGCACGGCATGTAGTCCATGAGTAGGGTTTCAAGCATTAAACACTGGGTTCATGTTTATCACATTTCCGGACCATTTTAGGCAATTTGTTTGCTGAAATTCCTGACCAGTAGCCTTTAGGACCATTTTAGAATATGAAGATAGAATAATTAGGCTTTGTGTAAAACGTAAAAGTTGTTTTCCTTTCAATGTAAAATCCAACTCAAGTTGAATCGTCAAAATCAGATCACCCAGTCAAAAGTTATGGTCGAAATACCACAGTGGGAAAATGAATGAATGAACAGTGAAGGATCTATCTAATTTGGGGAGGATAGATCCTTCAATCCCATACACTGATGGATCTATCCATCCCCACGACCGATCGATCTATCAACCCCAAATTTGTATGGATTTTTTTTACAGTGAGTGATTTTTTGAAGGATCTATCCGTGCTCATGACGGATAGATCCTTGGTGAGGGTTTTTGCCTTGGAACCGACCCTTTGGGATATTTTAAGGGTCTACGGGTCATTGGCCTCACTCCCTTGGCCTATTTAAGCACCATTTCGTGGGTGTTAGGGTTCCTACAACCCTCAGCAATTTTTGGGAGGAATTTTGAGAGAGAAGAGAGAAACGTTTGGGTTTGTGATAGGGCGTGTGCTAGGAGTAAAGAGGTGAACTAGGATTTGCTTCTCAAGCTTGGAGCTCGCCTCCACAAGCGTTCTAAAGTGTGAATCTTGTTCTCCTCAAGTTTCCTCAAGCTTGGGATTGATTCAAAAGCTTCCTCAAAGCTTTCTTTTGCCTTCAAGTAGTATTCCGAAGCGAGAAACCGTATGGATCCGGTTTTTGAATGGTAGAACAATCTACTAACTTACCTTACTATACTTCATCGATGTGTAATTTGGTTTCTATGATTTAAGTAAATGGACTTGATGAAAGTTAGGAAGTTTTGGCCATATTAGTAATTCCTATATTATAAGTAAGGTATAAAGCATGCTTTTGTTAAGACAAATGGTAGCTACACTTTACTAAATTAGTTGCTATAAGTTGGAAATGAAATAGTAGGCATTGATGCATGTTTTTAAGAAGACTAAGGCATGTAGTCATATATGCCTATGCAATTGAAAGAATGGTTTTACCGTAAGTAAGCTTAGAATTATGATTTTTACAAAATAGGCTAAGTAGCCCATGTATATGCTCTGATCACTCCATGAATGAAATCGTATGATATATTTCGATGTTTTAAAATACTCATTATGAATATTAAGATACTCACACTTACTCTCATGAATATGATTTCCAAGTTCACCATGAGGTATACAAGTATTCTATGCACTTCATGTTCACAAGTTTCACATGATAACTACAAGTCTCGCATGATGATTTCACGTCTCACACAATGTTCACAAGTCTCGCATGATTCAATGATTCTCACAAGAACAGGGTTTTCATAAAGTTCATAAGCAAAGTTTTGGTTAAAAGAGAGTTCACGAGCTCACAAGTTCACAAGTAATGGCAAGAAAAAGGAAAGTAATGGTACAGGATGATTCTAGTCATCTATCTCAGGTTGATAGAAGGCCCGCCCATCTCCTGTGGGTTCATGGGTACAAATCAATCAAGGAATACCGATCGGGGAGGCACGATAGCAGGCCGCCTGAAAGGGAAAGGGATACTGGTCATTGGATTCCGACGAATAGCAGGCCACTCGGAAGGGAGATGGATACTGGTCATGTACTCAGAAGGTAGCCGAAGGTGAGGATAACAGTAGGCCTGCCCAGTTTATGTGGGTACATGGGTACTAGTTGCCCGACTCCTTAAGTGGATCTAGGGTATTTTAAATACCTGTAAATGGAAAGTAATGAAACTAAGGTATTTTACAATACCCTTTAATGGCAAGCAACGAAAAATGATGGAAGGTAATGGCAAGTAATGGTAACAGAAGTAACAGATGGTAATAGACGGTAACGGATACTCTTCCATGACATATGTACATGATGTTTTTAAATGAAAAGGTTTCTGCTCTCTGATTAATAGTACTGCATATGTTCTGAATTAACTGGTTTAAGATATATACTCGTTCTGCCTTGCTCTTACCTGCTATCATTGATGCTTATAGTAATGCTAGTTAGTATTTTGTACACGCTGAGTATTCAATGCCCAGCCGAAGTTGTTATCTTCGGCAAGTCACAGGTTGGATGGTTGTGATCTTGAACCAGGGTTCGAGGAGGAGTATGCCGAGAAGCCGATTGGTAGTCATCAGTGATGGTTGAGTGATGAGAGGGAGAGACATGTATATTTGTTGACCTTATGGGAGTTTTTGTATTGATTTGAGTTGGTAACTCAAGTAATGGACCTTGTGTACATGTTTAGCTTATATTGCAGTATTTTATTTATAGTAGCACATGGGAGATTACATTCTAAAGAAGAAAATTTTAGGTTCGCTCTTAGCGTGCCTTGTATGCTCTTTGTCGCGACCCGAAACCCACCCTAGGAGTTAGAGTGAATCTTGGACGACTTAATCATGACTTACAGGACTTGCTTGACGAACCAACTTGCAAAAACCCACAGAACATATACAATAGAGGGTAACACGGAAGCATAACTATAACTCACAACGGAAGTCTAACAAACCTCTAAGTATATACACATGGTCCAAGTTTAATACAAAAGAAAACAAAACAAAGAAAATGCGGACATGCCCGCCAAATTACATGGATATAATCACTCATGCTCACCCACAGCTAATCCACTCAGAATCTAACACCACCTACTAATAACCCTCTACGGGAGGTTCCTCCAAAGGCTACTCGACGTACTCCTCCTCCACCCATGGACCAGGAGCACAAACATCAAATGGAGCAGCAGCTCCCTCAGAACCTGCCGACATAAGAAGTACGGCTGAGCATGAAATACTCAGCGGGTACTAAATACTAACCAATAGTCATAGCATGAGATAGCAATGCACACATATATATATATAAGATAGGAACAATTCATATCATACAAGGAAGTAAAGCAGTTTGTAATCATGCTTGCATTCAGAAAAGCCGATAAAACCCTTGAAGACCTTGTGCACTTGACTTGACTGGAAATACCATTTCCGTGCTTGAAAACTTGTCATGTTTGTCTTATCTTGTCATATCATGCGTGTCATGCCATGTCATGCTTGTATCATACGTGTATCATGCTTGCTTGTTCTGAAAAGTAATCTACTTGTGAGGGAAGGGAGACCCTTCTTCCTAGAATGCTCATGCTTGTCATGCTATGTCATGTCATGCCTACTCGGAAGAGTAAACTACTTGTGAGGGAAGGGAGACCCTTCTTCCTAGAATGCTCATGCTTGTCCTTCCACTTGTTAGATTAACTTGTGAGATGTCCTTGTGAGATGCACTTGCGAGGGAAGGGAGACCCTTCTTATGTTATGTATGCACTTGCGAGGGAAGGGAGACCCTTCTTATGAAAATGCATGATTGTCTTGTCCTTGCCAAAAGCGAGGTAAAACATATCGTACGATATGTCCCACCTCTAACCATGTTCTTGAAGACCTCGATAAAACATGTCATGCATGCGTGCTCGTGAGATCGTGTGCATACTTGCATTGGAATTAAATATGACATTTGAGGGGTTTCACAATATGTAGCATATGCAATTTCAAACAAATAATCACTCATGACATTTTTGGGAAAATGAGAACTCACACTATCATAAGCCCTAACAAGTTACATAATTTAAGCATTCATTTTCTTGATTTTAACATTCATTTTATTCACCTTGGCATTTCATCAAGCATAGAGTGTGTCCATTATTTATTTAAACCTAAATCATGCTTTTCTAGGTGGGTTATACTCATATCACACTTGTTTGTTTATTATTGGAACAATGCCCTCCCCATTTTAATCATCACAACCCAACCATTGGCATCCAATCGCCCATTCCATCTCCATTCACCATTTACAACCATCCACCTCGTAGCACATGTGTAAATAAAGGAAATTAAAGAGGAATAAAGTAAAAGAAAGAACTATAACTAGGAGGGTAGCAAGAAGTACCGACCTGAATAGGGAAGAAAACCCTTGCAAAAACGTGCATGAGATGCTACCGAGCTTGGAGAACGTGGTCCTCCCGAGCTTGACCGAAGCTTGGGGTGATCTAGGGTATCAAACCATTGATTTCTCCTTCAAGAACAAACCCTAGGTTAGGATCCCATTCTCCTTTCTCTCTAACTCTCAAAAATACTCTAGGTGTGTGAATGAGAGCCCTAAAGGCTCGGGCAACCTTTATAGGTAGTGAAGAAACCCTAAAAATCCGATTAAAATTTCTGGATTCGCGATCTACGATCGATCGTAACCTGTCTACGATCGATCGTAAGTTGTACTACGATCCATCGCAAATTATCCACGATCGATCGTATATCGACCCGAAACTTTTGTCAATTCCTGAGATTCTACGATCGATCGTAACCTCTACGATCGATCGTAACTCACCTACGATCGTTCGTAGGGTGTGTACAATCGGTCGTAACTTGCAGCAAAATTCCATATTTTTCCTCCTTGTTTCGGCCATAACTTTTGACTCGCTCGTCGGATTTTGACGATTCAACTTGCGTTGTGTTCGTATTTCGAAAAGGAACATTTCTGACATTTCGAAATTTCCAATTTCTTCCTCATTTATTAATTATACCTCTAAAAAGGCAGAATGATAACGGAAATGTCATGTATTAAGCATGAAAAAGTCTGGGGCTCTACACTCTTGCAGGATGATATGTACGCCTTATGTGTCATGACCGGATGGTATGACACGGCGGTCATGAATCAAAAGTATCCCTAACTCCTAGGTGGTATTTTGGGTCATGAAAGAAGTGGTATCAGAGCTTAGGCATTAGAGCCTGAGGGACTGAAGGGTGTTCTCCTGAGTTTGGAACTCAGGTGAACTCGTTGATAGATTGATACTACGACAAAATTGGTATGAAGCTTAGGTTCGCTCTTAGCGTGCCTTGTATGCTCTTGCAGGATGATATGTATGCCTTATGTGTCATTACCGGATTGTATGACACGGCGGTCATGAATCAAAAGTATCCCTAACTCCTAAGGGGTATTTTGGGTCATGACAGAAGTGGTATCAGAGCTTAGGCATTAGAGCCCGAGGGACTGAAGGGTGTTCTCCTGAGTTTGGAACTCAGGTGAACTCGTTGATAGATTGATACTACGACAAAATTGGTATGAAGCTTAGGGACTAGTTTGTCTTCTATGCGGAAGTTAGGCAGTCGTATTCCAAGTAGGTACTAATCATTCGACGTAGTCTTAAAACTGGCTGAAATGTCAACTGGAGTTAGTGTCTAGTTCGCTAGAAAACCGAAAATTGTCTACTTATACAAGGATGTGTTGTATTGTTTTGTGGTAGTATATGATATGTGTTGTGTGTATACTATGTACTATATGCTAATTTGAAACACGATGCTAATTAGAAACCCTCTTTGTATAAACATTCCATCTTATGTTATGAAGGTTTTCATAAATTTTATGAAGTTCAGGCTTGTGGAATACCTAGTCCCCTTGTTGATAAGCGAGTTCCTCGCTATGTGTCGGTCGTCAAGGGATTAGGATGTCCTTGTTATAGCTAGGTGTCAAGTGAGACTATGGATTCTCTGTAGTCTTACAAGTCTAGTAGATTATAGTTTTGTGAAATTAAGGACTTAGGTTGCGATATATATGTTACTATGTGTTTTCCGTATAATTTCATTTGTTACATTATGCTTAATTATGCGGCTTATATCAGCAAACGGGCATAAGTGATAAGCCTATACGAGTTCATGCATACCAATGACTAGTAGGAACCTTGGAAAGAAATGAAAATAATGAATAAGTAAATATATATGATTTTGGACCAGCTCATGGATGCTTGATGCAAGGTTCTAGATACAGATGCGCGTTCATTCTGCAGCACGTTCTAGATCCTATGCTCAGTACAAAGTGATAAATATATTATAAACTCCAAAGATGGTTTTGGTCTCAAAGTACAAGAACATAGCATGCATCTCATACATGACACCATCATCATGCACCTTCATACATGGTTGCACTTCATTCATAGCATGAGCATCATGCACAACATGCACTTCATTCATAGCATAAGCATCATGTACATATCATATGCATCATACCGATAGTAAAAGCACCTTAAAGTTTCAAAAGATTTTGCTTAAAGAACTCAAAAGTATAAACTAATCATCAGTATTAGTCTTAGGCTGATTAATGTCTTAAGTATGTAATTGGTTAATACTTTACCAAGTGTGACAACTTAGTTTCCTTAGGAAATGATAGTATAATTATACTATTATGTGTATACTCTGATGTAAATAATGCGCTATATAATCCCTATATGCTCATTGAACTATTCAACGAGCTTGATCCAAATAAACTCACGTGGTGTTATTACGCTCAGGACTATCATCATGAGAGGTAGTAATCGAGGGAGTAGGAACCCAATTTGAAATTCTATGAGGATGGTAGAACATGCTATTATACCACTATATGTGCAAAATATTCTAATCTATGAACCTATGCTTGTTGAATGCAAATTAAGAACATAGGTATGTGTAGTACTTAGGGACTTTGTTCATAAGAGTATGTCTAGTCGTGTGTTGGTCGACATGGGATTTATTGATATTGAGCTAGTATGCTCAGTTGAGCAGGGTTATGTGAGGAAAAAGTATTCCTGCTGGATTCTGTCTCGTCTGAATTTCACGGACGAAATTCTTATAAGGGGGGGAGGATGTAGAACCCCAGAACCGAGTTCACGAGGTTGTGAATAGTGCTATGAATAGTATTTTGAATAGTGTTTTTCCAGGTCAAAAACCTTAATGGGGTGATGGCTTCATGTATTAAAATGAAAGAGGGTTTCAAATGAGACAAAACATTTGTGGAAAATGTTTTAGGGTGTTGGGATGAAAATAAAACAAGAGTATACAATACTCTAAGTGTCGCAAAGAGGGATGTCGAAGAATACCTCAACTTGAGAGAACTCTAGTTTTCTCATCCATAATCGGAATTGAGTGATTCTTGAGCCATTAGAAAGATATCGAGATCTTCTTCCAGGTTCATGTTTATCACATTTCCGGATTTTGAGTCGAAGCTTGGTGAAAAGTGGGTTTTAGGCAGTTTGTCTGTTGAAATTCCTGACCACTAGCCTTTAGGACCATTTTGGAATATGAAAATAGAATAATTAGGCTTTGTCCAGAGCATGAAAGTTGTTTCCCTTTGAATGTAGAATCCAACACAAGTTGAATCGTTAAAATCAGATCACCGAGTCAAAAGTTATGGTCGAAATACCACAGCGTGAAAATGAAGGAATGATTAGTGAAGGATCTATTTAGTTTGGGGAGGATAGATCAATCTCATACACTGATGGATCTATCCATCCCCATGACCGATCGATCGATCAACCCTAAATTTGTATGGGTTTTTTTGGCAGTGAGTGATTTTTTGAAGGATCTATCCGTGCTCATGACGGATAGATCCTTGGTGAGGGTTTTTGCCTTGGAACTGACCCTTAGGGATATTTTAAGGGTCTAAGGGTCATTGGCCTCACTCCCTTGGCCTATTTAAGCACCATTTCGTGGGTGTTAGGGTTCCTACAACCCTCAGCAAGTTTTGGGAGGAATTTTGAGAGAGAAGAGGGAAAAGTTTGGGTTTGTGCTAGGAGTAAAGAGGTGAACTAGGATTTCCTTCTCAAGCATGGAGCTCGCCTCCACAAGCCTTCTAAAGCGTGAATCTTGTTCTCCTCAAGTTTCCTCAAGCTTGGGATTGATTCAAAAGCTTCCTCAAAGCTTTCTTTTGCATTCAAGTAGTATTTCAAAGCGAGAAACCGTATGGATCCGGTTTTTGAAAGGTAGAACAATCTACTAACTTACCTTACTATACTTCATCGATGTGTAATTTGGTTTCTATGATTTAAGTAAATGGACTTGATGAAAGTTAGGAAGTTTTGGCCATATTAGTAATTCCTATAATATAAGTAAGGTATAAAGCATGCTTTTGTTAAGACAAATGGTAGCTACACTTTACTAAATTAGTTGCTATAAGTTGGAAATGAAATAGTAGGCATCGATGCATGTTTTTAAGAAGACTAAGGCATGTAGTCATATATGCCTATGCAATTGAAAGAATGGTTTTACCGTAAAGTAAGCTTAGAATTATGATTTTTACAAAATAGGCTAAGTAGCCCATGTATATGCTATGATCACTCCATGAATGAAATCCCATGATCTATTCGATGTTTTAAAATACTCATTATGAATATTATGATACTCACACTTACTCTCATGAATATGATTTCCAAGTTCACCATGAGGTATACAAGTATTCTATGCACTTCATGTTCACAAGTTTCACATGATAACTACAAGTCTCACATGATAACTACAAGTCTCGCATGATAATTACAAGTCTCGCATCTTGATCACAAATCTCGCATGATTTAATGATTCTCACAAGAATAGGGTTTTTATAAAGTTCATAAGCAAAGTTTTGGTTAAAAGAGAGTTCACAAGCTTACAAGGGTACAACCTCACAAGCTCACAAGTTCACAAGTAATGGCAAGAAAAAGGAAAGCAATGGTACAGGATGATTCTAGTCATCCATCTCAGGATGATAGAAGGCCCGCTCATCTCCTGTGGGTTCATGGGTACTAATCAATCGAGTAATACCGATCGGGGAGGCACGATAGCAGGTCGCCTGGAAGGGAAAGGGATACTGGTCGTCGAATTCCGACAAATAGCAGGCCACCCGGAAGGGAGATGGATACTGGTCGTCTACTCCGAAGGTAGCCGAAGGTGAGGATAACAGTAAGCCTGCTCAATTTATGTGGGTACATGGGTACTAGTTGCCCGACTCCTTAGGTGGATCTAGGGTATTTTAAATACCTGTAGATGGGAAGTAATGAAACTAAGGTATTTTACAATACCCGTAATGGCAAGTAATGGAAAGTGATGGAAGGTAATGGTAAGTAATGGTAACAGAAGTAACAGATGGTAACAGACGGTAACAAATACTCTTCCATGACATATGTACATGATGTTTTTAAATGCAAAGGTTTTTGCTCTCTGATTAATAGTAGTGCATATGTTCTGAATTAACTGCTTTAAGATATATACTCGTTCTGCCTTGCTCTTACCTGCTATAATTGATGCATAGTAATGCTAGTTAGTATTTTGTACACGCTGAGTATTCAATGCTCAGTCGAAGTTGTTATCTTCGGCAGGTCACAGGTTGGATGGTTGTGCTCCTGAACCAGGGTTCGAGGAGGAGTATGTCGAGAAGCCGATTGGTAGTCGTCAGTGATGGTTGAGTGATGAGAGGGAGAGACATGTATATGGGTTGACCTTTTGAGAGTTTTTGTATTGATTTGAGTTGGTAACTCAAGTAATGGACCTTGTGTACATGTTTAGCTTATATTGCAATATTTTATTTATAGTAGCACGTGGGAGATTACATTGTAAAGAAGAAAATTTTAGGTTCGCCTCTTAGCGTGCCTTGTATGCTCTTGTCGGATGATATGTACGCCTTATGTGTCATAACCAGATGGTATGACACGGCGGTCATGAATCAAAAGTATCCCTAACTCGTAGGGGGTATTTTGGGTCGTGACACATATAATGATGACATAAAGTTCCATAGGTAACATTGTAGGAAAATCATGCAAAGGTTGCGAGGAGATATGATTTTTCGGTTCCTTGTAAACCTAATATTGTTCGAAGCCTCTAGAGTACTGGTTGGGCGCCGTACTTCATCATGGCTTGCACATGTGTAGTTCTATGAGATAGTGTGATGAATCTCATTCACAGAGAGTGGTGACTCTTGACTAACATGTGAGTATATGTAGCAAGCACATAATACTGAACGGGGTCACTTGTGGGTACCCTATGGAATACACACTGTCAGATTGTATTAGGGTTATTCATTTGACAAATTATCCTTAAACCTTAGAGGTTAACATCTTCTCAAATATTTATCTATATGGCTTTGATGTGCCAATCGGCAAACACAGGGCTAACTCCGGGTACGTTGGGTCATGTACACAATGTTTGGAGAAGTGTATAAACACTCAATGAGGAATCCACAACTGCTTAATTGGAGATAATGATATTAAGGTGATACTTGTTGAACTGAACTGTTAAATCTAGTACTGGTGCTTTTCGGTAAAATGGTCTTTATCGAAGTTGATATTTTCAATATGGAAAAGTATATATAAATATATATATGTCAGCTCTTTTCTAATGTTTCTTCAAAAATGTTTTGGAGGTTCAGTTCAATGAAATAGTAATCATGAGAAAGGGTTCTATACATAAGCTAGGGACTACACAGTAGAATTGTTCGAATCCCAGAAGCTTACAAGTGATATCGAAATGTGGAAGGATTTATTTGTAAATATATTGTGAGATGGTACTTACAAGCAATTCTCTAATTTCTCGAGGTTAATCACATTGTTTTAATGGACATTAGTGTGATTGGTGGAAGTCTAGGGACTTAGATAACATTCTGTGATCCTAATGGAGTTTTAGGAAATGTGTTTCCTAGTAACAATACTTTAACCAAAAGGTTGAGTACTTGGTCCCTCAACCGGAAATAGGAGATCCCTTTAGATCCCACACACAAGGACCTTCTTAAAGTATTTAATTTAATTATTAATTAAATTAATTAGTTTCTTTAAGTAATCACTATATGGTATAGTGAAGCTCTAATATGGTGGAATCACATTAGATGTGAAAAACCAAATGGGTGGGTAGGACCCATTGAGAATTATTATAAAAGAATAATTCAAGTGACCAATAGGGGTTTAGAATCCTTAGGGGCGTGTGGGGTGGGACCCACCTAGGGTGGGACGCCCACTTCATGGAGGAAATAATAATTGTTATTATTTATTTAATTAGTTTCTAAATAACTAATATCCTTATTAGATAAGGTTACTTAGTTAGTTAGAGTTAGTTACTAATTAAAGATTCCTTGTTGGACAAGGATTCTATTAGTTTCTTACTAATCAAATAATCCTAATTGGATTAGGATAAGGATAAGGATAAGATTAGTTGGACACTAATGGATAAGGTTAGTTTCTATTAATGATTATTCCTAATTGGATTAGGAGAAATCAAGAATTAGAAACAAATTGAGGAATTCTAATTAGATTAGAAAGTGGACTCTTGAAGTTGCAAGCAACCCAAGCTCTCATATATAAAGAGGTGGATGTCCAAGGCTTGGGACACAATAAAATTTCCAGAATTTTATTTTCTCCTCTCCTTAATCTCATGCCCCCCCCCCACTCCTCTCTCTTTAAGGTGTACGGTCACCCCTCTCCCCTTTCTTCTCTTATGTGTTTTAAGTTTTTGAATAATCAAGAGGAAGAAGATCAAGGATTTTGATCATCAAGAAAGGTTCTTGATAATAAAGATTGGATCTTTATTTCAAGATCCTAGAGCTGGAAATTTAGAAGGGCCATTAGCTTCCATTAGAGAAAGCTTTAAAGGAAAAAGAAGGTTCATGTGAATCGACAGGAGACTTGACACTTGTGAAGTTTTGCAAGTGCTATTCTTATGTGGATTTGACTTAACAATTTCAAAGTTGCAAAGGTGAATGTTATTTTAACCTTCATTGAATAAAATCAATTAAAATCTTAGTCAAATCTTGGGATTTGATGTATGCCCCCCAAGAACTGTGTTTCTAAAATTTAAAAAGAGGCATACTTTCATTACATTCAATGCATTTCGTTAAAGAGGGGTCTCCCCTCCCTCACAAGTTGTTTCTCATTTAGCTTCGGGCCTCCCCTCCCTCACAAGTAGCATGAACATGTTTATTTTCCAAGCAAGCAAGCATGCATGATACAAGTATGACAAGCATGACACGCATGATACAAGCATGACAAGCATAACACGTATGACATGACATACTCGACAAGATCAAACATGACAAGTTTTCAAGCACAAAACAAGGATTTTAAGTCAAGTCAAGTGTACGATGTTTTTAAGAGATTTATCAGCTTTTATGTAATGCAAGCATGAATATGAACGGTTTTACTTTTCTATGATGATATAAATTGCTTCCTACTTTATATTGTTGTTGCTATGCTATAGCTGTTGGTTAGTGTTTGGTACCCACTGAGTATTCCATGCTCAGTCGTACTTCTTATGTCGGCAGGTGATAGCGGAGCGGCTGCTCCTTTTGATATCTGTGCTCTGAGCCCTTGGGTGGAGGAGTATGTCGAGGAACCTGTGGAGGAACCTCCGGTAGAGGGTTACTATTAGGTGGTGGTAGATTCTTAGTGAGTGAGCTATGGGTTAGTTTGAGAGTTATATCCATGTATTTTGGCGGGCATGTCCGCACCTTCTTTTGTGAGTTCCTTTTTCTACAAAACTTGGATCGTATTTATATATATACATAGAGGTTTTGTAGACTTCCGCTGTGCTAAGTAGTGAATGTTTCCGCTATTATGTCCTCTTTGTATAAGCTCCAGGTGTTTTTGCAGGATAGTTTGTCAAGCAAGTCAAGTAAGTCATGGTAGGTCGTTCAAGATTCACTTTAACTCGTAGGGTGGGTTTTAGGTAGCAATAGAGGTGGTATCAGAGCCTAGGTTTTAGGTCTTTAGGGTCACTTAGAATCTGGTACCACGGCTTGACAAGAGCATATGTTAGGAAGCAAGTTAGGAAGGAAGTAAGTTAGAAGCGAGTCATGATTCCAAGTGTAAGACTAAACCTTAGTTTTAGTCCAAAATGGTTGTTCCAACCAAGTACGGTTTCTAGAACACTAAGTCTATTATGTATAGACCGATGGGTATGATGCAATGTATACTAATATTATATTAATAGTACTACTTGAAATTTTGTGAGATGAAATTGTGATAAATTGTGGTTCCAAGATAGACTCATGTGGTGCTATTGATCTCAGGACTTTAGTCATGAGGCGGGGCACACGGGGTCGCGTACCACATACTAGAGGTTCATCTTCTTCTTGGGATGAGGTTGAGCAATCGGACCTCTCTCAGGTCTTAGGTTCTATTGCTGAGACCCTCCCCGTACTGGTGGCTCGACAAACTATACCATCGTCGGCGGCACCTACTCCACCGCCTGCAGCACCAACACATCGCACAGCTGGGGTTGAGGTATTTCGGAGATTGAGGCCTCCATCATTCCATGGGAGTGTGGACCCTCTTACTGCAGAGACATGGATTCTCCAGTTGGAGAAGATCTTTACGATCCTCTTGCCTTCAGAGGAGGATAAAGTAGCATGGGTAGTTTTCATGCTTGAGGTTGAGGCACACCACTGATGGTTGTCCACCTTGAGGACTAGAGAGTTGACCATGCAAGGTCAACCCTGGACTTGGGAGGAGTTCAAGGACATGTTCTACAAGATGTATTTCCTGGTTGGAGCTCGGGAAAAGAAAGAGAAGGAGTTCATCAACCTTGAGCAGGGCTCTATGTCGGTGGCTCAGTATGAGGCTAAGTTCTCGGAGCTATCACTCTTCACGACTCATATGATCGCCACCGAGGCAATAAAGGGGAGAAGGTTTGAGCAAGGGCTCAAGGATGTCATTATGGAGAAAGTGTCGGCTTTCAAGAATGCTACATACCCTGAGGTAATAGACAAGGCCTTATTGATCGAGGCAAATTCTGAGGCGGTGTCTAAGAAGAGGGAGTTGGCGAAAGGCCAACTTAGTAGTTCAGCACCTCTAGAGAGGCGGGCTCATACTGGCCCTTATCAATATACGTGGCCAGCACCACCTCAGTATGCGTGGCCAGCACCACCTATGAGGGCATCTTATGCGCCTCCAGTTCTACGGTCGTACATGCCTTAAGTGCCACGACCACAGGCTCTTTCGGCCCCACGGCCCGTTGCACCTCAGGTAGCGAGGTATGCTCCACCTCCAGCCCCTTCGACCTACACGTATGAGGTTTGCACGTCTTATGGCAGAAGGCACCCGGCAGGAGATTGTCGGAAGGCATTGGGCGGATGTTTTCACTGTGGTCGCTAGGGCCACATGATCAGGGATTGCCCGATGAGGCATTTACCAGGCCAGTCACAGGGGATTAGGCCCTCAGTTCACCCAGCAGGATCATACCAGGCATCCTCCCAGCCTTCACGGTCTGTACCTCCGTCTCGCCAGGTGAATCAGGGGTGAGTATTTGCCTTGATAATGCACTTGCATTTGACGATGTAGTGCAAGGTACGCAATTGTAGTTTATTTAATTGTTCATGAATTATCTAGTTGTGTATTATTTGATTGTGTACATATATGGCATGTCATATACATATATACCTGTATGTATGCGCTGTTGATGCATGGATTGACTTAACTAGCTAAAATTTTAGGAACCTTATTAGTCAATGAATGTTTGGCTAGAGTGTTGATCGACACCGGGTCTACTTATTCATTCGTATCGTCGAGTTTCTCTCAAGGCTTTTCCTCCGAGCCTAGACAGTTGGAACCGGAGTTAGCTATTTCAACTCCTCTCGGCAAGACAGTAGTGGTGGATGAAGTGTATAGAAATAGTGTGGTCCAAGTGGGGAGCCACGAGTTGGTGGTTGATCTAATCATCCTCGGATTTCAAGACTTCGACGTCATCTTGGGGATGGATTGGTTAGCAGCGCATCATGGGCATGTGGCTTGCTTCGAGAAGATGGTACTCTTCAAGCCGATGGAAGGGAAGCCATTTCATTTTCGGGGGATGAGAAGAAAGGATATTGCTCGCTTTGCGGCACTAAGCTTAGCGAACCCTGAGGCAAAGGACTCTTCAACTATCCCGATCGTGAGTGAATTCCTGAATATGTTTCCAGAGGAGTTGCCAGGGTTGCCCCCAAACAGGGAGATTGAGTTTTTGATCAAGCTTGTACCAGGCACAACTCCCATCTTCCGGGCTCCGTATAGAATGGCCCCGAATGAACTCAAGGAGTTGAAAACTCAATTAGAGGAGATGCAAGGCCTTGGTTTCATTCGACCAAGTGTCTCACCGTAGGGTGCCCCGGTTTTATTCTTTAAGAAGAAGGATGGCTCAATGCGGATGTGCGTCTATAGCACCCCGGACTTTTCTATATTTAATGAATAGCACTTTCGTGCCTAATTGTTTTTTCTCGTAGTCTAATTAATAAATAAGGGAGAAATCAGAAATTCTGAAATGTCAGAAATGTTTCTTTTTGAAAGAAAAATCCAACGCAAGTGGAATCGTCAAAATCGGACGGGCGAGTCGAAAGATATGGTCAAAACAGTCCAGACCTGCAGAGCACCGATTGTTCGGTCCAGTCAGCGATCGCTCGGTAAGCAACCGATCGATCGGTCATAAGCACCGATCGCTCGGTCCCCGTGTTTTGCAGAAATTTTTGTAAGGGCATTTTCATCTTTTGGGCATTAAACCCTTACCCATAAAAGCTTGCTCGACCATTTGAACCCCCATTTACTACACTTAGAACATTTAGAGAGAAAGGGAGGAGAAGAATAGGGTTTTCACCTAGGGTTTCCATTGGAGAGGGAAATCAAAGGGGTTGACAACCCTAGATCATCCTCAAACTTGGGTTGCTTCAAGTTCAAGGCTCAAGCTCGTGGGGGATCTCATTCTCAAGCTAGGGCAGCATTCTCCAAGGTATTTCAAGAGGGTTGTCGCGACCCAAAACCCACCCTAGGAGTTAGAGTGAACTTTGGACGACTAATCATGACTTGCTTGACAACCAACCTACAAAAACCCACAGAGCATATACAATAGAGGATATAAACAGCGGAAACATACTCCAACATAGCACAGCGGAAGTCTAAACAAACCTCTATGTATATACGAATCCAAGTTTACACAAAAGGAATCCAAAAGAAAGTGCGGACAGACCCACCAAAATACATGAATGTATATCTCTCATCTCACCCACAGCTAATCCACTCAGAATCTAACACCACCTACTGATAACCCTCTACGGGAGGTTCCTCAAAAGGCTCCTCGACATACTCCTCTTCCACCCATGGACCAGGAGCACAAACATCAAATGGAGCAGCAGCTCCCTCAGAACCTGCCGACATAAGAAGTACGGCTGAGCATGGAATACTCAGCGGGTACCAAATACTAACCAATAGTCATAGCATAAAAATGGCAATACATAAATCAGGAGCAATTCATATATGTTAGACGGAAATAATTCATATCATGCAAGGAAGTAAAGCAATTTAAAATCATGCTTGTATTTCGTAGAAAGCCGATCAAACCTCTTGAAAACATCGTGTACTTGACTTGGCTTGAAATATCTTTTCGTACTTGAAAGCTTGTCTTGTCTATCTTGCTTGATTCTTGTATGTTGTGTCATGACATGCATGTCATGCGTGCTTGCTTGTGATCATGTAACTTGTGAGATACACTTGTAAGATGTACTTGTGAGATGCGCTTGTGAGATGCCTTGAGAGGGAAGGGAAACCCTTCTTTATGCAATGCACTTGAGAGGGAAGGGAGACCCTTCTTCATGATATGTATGTACTTGCGAGGGAAGGGAGGCCCTTCTTCATGATATGCACTTGTGAGTGAGGGGAGACCCCTCGTGGAATGTTGGTTCTTGTTTTCTTGTGAAAAGCGAGGTAAAACATATCGTAGGATATGTCCCACCTCTAACCATGTTCTTGAAAACCTCGGTAAATCATGTCATGCATGCCGTGCTCGTGGGAATCGTGTACATACTTGCATTTAAATTTAAATATGACATTTGGGTAATTCACAACACATATAACATCAATAATTGAGCAATGTAATATTCACATCATTTAGGGAAAGCAAGAAAACCCACTATCATAGGCCCTAGCAATATCCATAATTTATTAGGCATGCATTTCCTAATTTACAACTCACTTTATTCACCTTGGAATTTCATCAAACATGGTGCATTCATTATTTATTAACCCTACAACATGCTTTTCTAGGTGGGTTATTGAAATTTATTCAGATCAATGATCTCTAAGACCTAGAGGGGGGGTGAATAGGTCTATCTAATAATTTCTAACCAATTTTAATTTTTCAATTAATATGTTTAAAAATCAATGATTAATTCAATCAGACAATTCACACAAATCAAACACAGAAGATTTTTACGTGGAAAACCCTAACGGGAAAAAACCACGGGACCTTGTCCAGCAATAAACTTCACTATGAAAAGATATCAAGTACAAGATAAGACCTTACCAAAACAGAAACTACGTTCCTAGGTATAGACTCTTACTCTTGATTTCCACGAACCAGCAGGTTCGATCTCCGCCTTAGCAGCTTCGGTTCCACACCGACCAAATCTTTTCAAGCAACTTCAAATCCACGATCACATACGATCGATCTCCTTCCACGAAGGCTCCGGATCAAACACCGGACAAACACACAAGGTGTAGGGTTGTGAATCAATTTAGTAAATTTCAAACCCTAGAGGGATCTCATACAGATCTGAGATCACACAATGCAAGATCAAAGATTTTAATCTATACTTGCATTCTCTAGGATCTAAGAAAGAGGAGGGATCAACAAAGATCTAATAAAAACAATAAGAAAAACCCTAGAAGAGTTTCTCAGACCTCTACTCTTTCAAAAATTATCAAAGACACGAATTAGGTCTCTCAAAAGTTGTTTATATAGGGTTAAAAAAAGAATCCAGAAAAAGAAAAATTCTTTTTACGGGGACCGATCGATCGGTGCTCACAACCGATCGCTCGGTTCACAACGGATCGATCGGTTCTAATGACCGATCGCTCGGTCATAAAACATCTCTCTGGAAAATTTCCCCATACAAATATTTAGTCCAGTCGATAGCCACCGATCGCTCGGTAGGCCACCGATCGATCGGTCGCAATACCGAGCGATCGGTTGAGACAGAATTTTTGCCAAAATTAATTCATTTTATTTTTATTTGATTCAACTAAGATCAAATAACTTTGGTAGGCTTAAAACTATCCTCCTAGGTATTTTTAGGGTTATCTAAGTCAAATCAAACCTAGGTAGGGGTCTTTAAGTCCATTACCTGTCTAGATCCGGAGTAGAACCTTTTTCTTCTCTTTCTTCAATCTTCTTTAAGCTTTAGCTCTTCTCTTCTTTTCTGACAAGTTGAACATGACACGACGACTCGACTCAACTGACCTATCTAATGATCACGGAATTTGCCAACACCTATTTAGGGATTTACAATCTCCCCCTTAGGCAATTCCGGGACAAAACAAAACTAATTCATATACTAGGTTCAAATTTTCCCAATTGATTCAAAAATGGAAAATTGACCTTTACATGACTCAAAAATAATTACATGACTTTTGACATGTTAACTTGTCATGATTTACCAAACTTAGAACCTGTTTGCCTGCACATGCTAAATCAAAAACCTGTGAAGCATGGGAAATAACATATAGGATGAAAATATGTATAACCATTCAAAACCATTCACAATCCATAACAGGTTAGTATTCCAAAAGCTCATCCATCATCCATAAAAGCTCATCCATCATCCATAACACAATCCATAACATCTATAATACCATTCTCCCCCTTTTTGGCTCGAAATGCCAAAGGTGGATTAGAAAAGGAAAGCATAAACCATTGAAAGGAGATGAGATAGAAAATAATGAGCATAAACCATTCAAATGTATACATCCATAACAAGTCAATAATAACCAAGAAGGTTTGTACTAAGTACAACCAAGACAAAATACATCAAAATGATAAACAAAGTCTGTCACTCGACTAAGAAAAAACTTCTATCACGAACCATCACTCCTGCTCATCATCAGAAGTGAGCTGTGACTCATAGTAAGCTCGAAAATCGCGAACATCTCTCTGTACTCCAAGTACGGCTGCATCGAGAGATCCAAGTCTACCACGAACCTCTGTAGTAAACTCCTCGTATGAAGAAATATGAGTCCGGAGATCCATCTGCATCTCTCTCATCATCCTCCCAAGATCGTCCATAGTGGTCGGAGGAGGACGAGATGACCCAGCACCAACTTCTGCTCCCTCCTCTGTATCTCGAACTGAGGCATGTGAAAAACTCTGAGCTAGGGTCTTTTTGGTGATTGGACCCTTAGGAACTCGAGTAGGAACACCAGGAGGAGCGATAACTCCTTGAGAACCAAGAAGTTTAGTGATGAGTGAACCAAATGGTAGGGCTCCAACTGCTGTATTAGTTTGATGGGCTTGGATCATCAAGTCAATGATGTGAGCGGCAAGATCAATATCACGCCCACGTAGAAGACTAAACAAAAATCTAGCTCTATCTTCCCTAAGGTCCGCAGTATGAACCTTTGGATGTATATTTGCACTCATAACTAGGTTTACTAATCTAGCATCCTTAGTGAGTTTCGCCACTTCAATAAGAGACCCAACCCAAAACGTAGGAGTACCACTTAGAAAGGTAACAACATGTTCCATCGAGTCTTTATCCTCATCAGTTTTATAATTATAAGGATAATATGCATTTGGAACTCGAGGACACCCAAGGAATTTAGAAACTAAATCAGCATTTATGACAACAGATTGTTCTAATGCTCGAGATTTGAATGACCATTTTTTCTGGTTGATTTCAGAAAAATTAGAGTAAAATTCTCTAACTAACTGGACAGAAGCAGGACCGGATAAGGTAAGTATACCTTCCCATTGACGATCTGTAATGAGAGTAGGAAGATAATAATCACCAAAATCAGAAATATGTATGTCCCTTTCAACCATAACACCTTTCTTGCTAAAATACTCACTATAGAGTTGAGCAGCAGTAGGACTGATAAACTGGGATAACTTACTGGACTGGGAAGATGAAGCTTTACCTTTATTTTTCCGAGTTTTATCAGCCAGAGATTTTTGACGATTCTCAATTGTAGAATCAATCATTCTACGAATTGGCCTGTCCCCAATGGAAATACCATGCCCTATTGGAGTGAAAGTAAAGGGCTCTAGGTTTTCCTCATCTTGAGGAGGATCCTCTTGGTTGTTGAGGACCAACCTCCGACGTTTGGGAATGCCAGACATGAGATAGGCAAGAAGGATTAACGACAAAATGAAAGCCATTGAAGAAAATGCAAGAAATGATGCCCTAGATGAGAAAATCAATCTAAAGCAAAGAAAATGCACAACTCTTACCTTTTAGATGCTTGGGAAACCTTTAGAATAGAATGGAATGTCCGTAGGAAAGATTTGGAGGAGAGGAAACCGAGAGATCGCTCTGGAGATCGGAGAACAAGTGAACAAAAAAAATAGAAATGAGGGTTTTATAACCCTGTTCACGAAAGACCGATCGATCGGTCTTTAGCACCGAGCGATTGGTGGTCTGAAA
The DNA here is from genome assembly GCA_015143295.1 of Tetracentron sinense. Lineage (NCBI taxonomy): Eukaryota > Viridiplantae > Streptophyta > Magnoliopsida > Trochodendrales > Trochodendraceae > Tetracentron > Tetracentron sinense. The sequence continues at coordinate 23,859,535 of CM026553.1, forward strand.
ATTTTTCAAAAATTTTTACTGTTAAAACCTTTTCTCCCCCTCAACCAATGGAACATTTAAAATACATTTTCACCTTAAAATGACCAACTGATCAAAAAAAAAATTTGCAACATGTGATTTCATAAAAATCATAGATAATAATCACCCAAGAATTGATATATCAAGTATAGGCATAAACAAGGATTATGAATACATTAATTGATTTTCACCGGTGATTAAATATGGTATTTGCATCAAATTCACAATCAGAGTCAAGATACAATTAGAAGTAATGTGAGTATGAAATCAAAATTCATTACTTGACTCGTTGAATTGGTTTCCTTCCTTAATCTAGATTTTGACATTATATGTCAAATGGGACTCTAAAATTTTCAAAAACTAGTTTTAAAACCAATAATCATCCATATTTATCTGATGAGCAATTTTTACCCCATATTTGACTAATAAATTTATTTCATTTCTTTTTCAGTCAAATTGTACTCATTATGTAAATTCTTTTTGGAGTACACATATATAGACACTAGCACACTGGTGACTTTCACTCAAGTGAGAAGGTAGCTCTTTCTAATGACAGTAGGGGCTTTCACACTAGCAATCCATATAGATACCTACTGTTTGTCTAGGTAGCCATTACTCACTGTTTGCATTCACTAGTAGCTATCACACAAACTCACAGGTAGTCCTCTCCATGTCAATAATTTTTATATCTAGGGGGCTCACCTTATGGAATTTTTTATGACATTGGTTATTCTAGATTTGATTAATCTAGGGAACCATATGGTATAATATCAGAACCTTTATATAGGAACTAAAACCATCTAAAGAATTAGTCAGAGTGCTTGTGCAAATTAGAACATCATTGTATGCTCAACTCTAACTGAGGTTAATTAGCATGACCACATTCAATCACAAGATCGAACCAACAATTGAACTTTCCTATTTTATTCAATCCTATGATATATTTATCCTTGGATTATATGGTTAAATATGATTTCAAGGAAATAACATTAAGCAAAAAGATAGGATAAATAAGGTCATACAAACACAATATTTTTGCAATATTTTTCAATTTTTTGAATGTTTTTAGATTTTTATTACTTAAAGAAAATAACAAAAAAATAGCTCTATGACTTAAATAGAACATGAAGAACACATAGGCTATGAAACAAGTACACCATTACTCAACTCCACACAAACCGATGGATTTCCTAAGGAGTTCAAACCTAAGGGAATCTAAAGGTTTTGTGAGAATGTCCGCATATTGATTCTCTGTTTGGACATACTCAATAGACACAACTTTTTGCTCAACAAGATCACGGATGAAGTGATGCCTAATGTCTATATGCTTTGTGCGAGAGTGTTGCACAGGATTTTTGGAGATATTGATTGCACTTGTGTTATCACAATACACAATCATAGTGCTTTGATCAATCCCATAATCCTTCAACATCTGTTTCATCCACAGAAGTTGGGTGCAACAACTACCAGCTGCTATATACTCAGCCTCGGCTGTAGACAAGGAAATGGAATTCTGCTTTTTGCTAAGCCAAGCAACTAAGCAGTTTCCAATATAGAAACACCCGCCGGAGGTGCTCTTCCTATCATCAGTATTTCCAGCCCAATCAGCATCAGAATACCCCACAACAATGACATTTGTATCGAAAGAATACCAGAGGCCTAAGGACAAAGTTCCACTCACATAGCGAATGATACGCTTGACAGCAACTAAGTGAGACTCTTTGGGATTTGCTTGATAACGGGCACATGCTCCAACACTAAAGGCTATGTCGGGTCTAGTAGCAGTTAGGTAGAGCAAACTACCAATCATGCTTCTATAATTAGTTTGATCGACATCCTTCCCTGAAGTATCTTTACTAAGCTTTATAGTAGTACTCATAGGAGTCCTAGCATGCTTAGCAAAACTCATTCCAAATTTCTTCACTAGATTTTTTGCATATTTGATTTGAGATACTGAGATCCCAGAATCCAATTGCTTGATCTGAAGACCAAGGAAGAAACTTAGCTCACCAACCATGCTCATTTCAAATTCATTTTTCATTTGTTCAGCAAATGAACGAGCATGTAAGTCTAATGTGGAACCAAATACTATGTCATCAACATATATCTGGGCGATGACAATATCACCTTTCACTTTCTTTATGAAAAGGGTTCTGTCTACTCCCCCTCTCGAAAATCCGTTTTCCAAGAGATAAGTCGTCAGCCTCTCATACCAAGCTCTTGGAGCTTGTTTTAAACCATAGAGGGCCCTTTTTAGTCGATAAACTTGATCAAGGTGATGTGGATCTTCAAACCCTTTTGGTTGTTCCACATAGACTTCTTCATGTAGAATGCCATTCAGAAAGGCACTCTTAACATCCATTTGAAAAAGTTTGAATTTCATATTACAAGCCACAGCTAGAAGAATTCTTATTGATTCTAGTCTGGCTACAGGAGCAAAAGTTTCATCGAAGTCAATACCTTCAATTTGGGTGTATCCTTGTGCAACTAACCTAGCCTTATTTCTTATGATAGTACCTTTTTCATCAGATTTGTTCTTGAAAATCCATTTGGTACCTATCACATTTGTATTATTAAGCCTAGGTACTAAATACCAAACATCATTCCTAGTAAACTGAAGTAACTCTTCTTGCATTGCATTTATCCAATTATCATCTGCAAGAGCTTCAGCAACATTCTTGGGTTCAAAAGATGAAGTATAGCAAATGTAGCTAACTTCATTTTCAATTTGTTTCCTCGTTCTCACTCCACTTTCAACATCACCAATAATATCAGTGGAGGTGTGAGGACTCATGACCCTAGGATGTGTAGGTTTTAATGGAGATGTTTGCTTATCAATAGGTGAAGTTGAAATAATTTCAACATCTTCATTTTCAACACTTTCATCATCCTCACATTTCACATTTTCAACACCAGAGTCATCCACAATTACATTTATGGACTCCATAATTGTAGAGGTTCTCAAGTTATACACTCGATAAGCTCTACTGTTGGTGGAATACCCAAGAAATATCCCTTCATCACTCCGGGATTCAAATTTTCCCAGTTGCTCTCTATCCTTAAGGATATAGCATTTACTTCCGAATTCTCGAAAGTACTTGACACTAGGTTTCTTGTTATTCCACAACTCATATGGGGTTTTCCTTGTTCCAGGTCTTACAAAAACTCTATTAACTATATAGCAAGCAGTGTGAACTGCCTCAGCCCAGAAATGAGAAGCTAGATTGTTGCTATGAAGCATAACTCTAGCCATCTCTTGGAGAACCCTGTTCTTCCTCTCTACTACACCATTCTGCTGAGGTGTAATAGGTGCAGAAAATTCATGTTTGATACCAGACTCATCACAAAAGTCGTTGTACTTAGAGTTTTCAAACTCCTTTCCATGATCACTTCGAATTCGAGTGATTGGGCATCTTTTCTCATTTTGAATTTTCAGGCAAATACTTTTGAAATTGTCAAAAGCATCGGATTTCTCTCTTATAAATGCCACCCAAGACATTCTAGAGAAATCATCAACCATGACTAGGATGTATCGCTTTCCACCTAGACTTTCAGTTCTTGTAGGACCCATAAGGTCCATATGAATTAATTCCAGTGGATATGAAGTAGCAATACTTGAAGTCTTCTTATGTGGGGTCCTAATTTGTTTACCAATTTGACATGGCCCACACACAGCAGTAGAAGGCTTTCCTAGTTTGGGAACACCTCTCACAAGCTCTTGCTTAGAGATTTTACATAGGTCTTTGAAGTTCATGTGACCTAGTCTTCGGTGCCACAAATCAACCTCCTCAATTCTAGTCTTATAACAGACATTTGAGGGAATAGGACTGGGAGTTAGGCTGTCACGCCCCAAAATACCCCCTAGGAGTTAAGGGATACTTTAGAGGTGACTACGTGTACCTGTCAAACCATCCTGTAATGCAAGAGGCTAAACATAACATAATACAATGATAATCAGAGCGCGAAACTAAACATAAGTGCGAAAGCATAAGCCAACTTTTCTTTTCTTCTATTACTCCATATAGTATTCCAAGTTAACATATACTAAATACAATCAAAGTAAAGGTGGACATGCCCACCTATCAAAATACAAAAAGGAACTCTCTAACACTGTCCTCTCAACAGTAGTCGAGGTATGGCCACACATCCAAGTCCCCATCCTCCTGAGACTGCCATGGGATAGGTGGCTCCCTCTCCTCTACATACTCCTCCTCGACCCAAGGCTCGGGGTCGAGGACATCCACAGTACCTGCCGACATAAAAGTACGGCTGAGCATGGAATACTCAGCGAGTACAAACTACTAGCTAACCATAACAATAGCAAAAGCATAACAATAGTGAGCAATACAAGATATTAATTTAAAGCAATAGTGAAAGCATAAGATACATAGCCATATCTTGACATGCGTGTATGAATGCAAAAACCTCGGTAAAACTCATGTCTCGGAAACCTTTTTCGTGTCTCGGTCAAATCATGTATGTGTGTCGTGTCTTGCCTTGTACTTCATGTCTTGACTTGTTCTTGACTTGTATACTTGTGAGCCAGAGGCTAGCACCCTTCCGTGGGCTACCAACCTCCTTGTCATGTTCTTGTTCCGTTTCTCTTGTGAGCCAGAGGCTAGCACCCTTCCTTGGGCTACCAACCTCCTTGTCATGTTCTTGTTCCGTTTCTCTTGTGAGCCAGAGGCTAGCACCCTTCCTTGGGCTACCAACCTCCTTGTCATGTTCTTGTTCCGTTTCTCTTGTGAGCCAGAGGCTAGCACCCTTCCTTGGGCTACCAACCTCCTTGTCATGTTCTTGATTCATTTCTCTTGTGAGCCAGAGGCTAGCACCCTTCCTTGGGCTACCAACCTCCTTGTCATGTTCTTGATTCATTTCTCTTGTGAGCCAGAGGCTAGCACCCTTCCTTGGGCTACCAACCTCCTTGTCATGTTCTTGATTCATTTCTCTTGTGAGCCAGAGGCTAGCACCCTTTCTTGGGCTACCAACCTCCTTGTCATGTTCTTGTTCCATCTCTCTTGTGAGCCAGAGGCTAGCACCCTTTCTTGGGCTACCAACCTCCTTGTCATGTTCTTGATTCATCATATACAAATACAATCTTGGAAAACCCGGTTTCATGCATGCATGCGTGCTTGTGTGCTTGTCAATAGTGGTAATCATGATGACATACTTGAATGGGCGGATCACATGACTATGGCATTTCAATCCTTAACATAGTGGTATAAAAATTTAGGCAACATATAGCACATTTGAGCAATTTATCATCCCTAAGAAAACCTACACAATTTCTATTTCCATTTCTTCATTAAGTCCATTTATCCCTTGTTTAGTCATTTTATCAAACACATAGCATGCAAGGTTCCTTAATGGTTCATCTTCTTCTTTTTAGTGCCTACTTTCCATCCAAAAATCAAGGTATGTTCATTATTGGTAAAGTACCCATCCACCATTTCCATCACACACATCACCCAACATACACCTCGGCATCCAATCGCCACATCAACACCCACACACATCCATACCCTTTGCTTATCTTATTTAGGTTCATTGGAGATGATACATTTCATATGGGAGGCAAACATAATAGCATAAATCATATTTCATAAGGAAAACCTAGATTATTGTTAGGGGAAGTTAGTAGAGTGTACTAACCTTGAATCGAAGCTTGATCTTGGTGTAGACCTTGATTTAAACTCCAACTTGGAAGAAGAAAGCCCTTACTCAAACTATACTTTCTTGGGTAGGAAACCCTCTTGAAAATACCGTAGAGAGTGCTGCCCTAGCTTGAGAAGGGAACCCCACACGAGCTTGAGTTGAAATCTTGAAGAAAACGTGCTTGGGGACGATCTAGGGTCTTCACCCCTTTGATTTCTTCTCCAATGGAAAACCCTATTTGCAAATCCCCTTCTCCTCTCTCTCTATCTCTCAAAATCCCTTAAGAGTTGTGAATGAAGCCCTAAAGGCTCGGGCAAGCCTTAAGGAGAAAGGGTTTAACCCCCAAAAGACGATAAAGCCCTTACTGAAATTTCTGCAAAAACGCGAAGACCGAGCGATCGGTGGTTATGACCGATCGATCGGTTGCCTACCGATCGATCGGTGTTTATGACCGATCGACCGGTCAAAAACTCACTCTCTGGAAAATTTCCCATACAAAATTTCTGACCGCGCGATAGCTACCGATCGATCGGTTATGGACCGATCGATCGCTGATTGAACCGAGCGATCGGTTCTCTATATGTCTGGACTGTTTTGACCATATCTTTTGACTCGCTCGTCGGATTTTGACGATTCAACTTGCGTTGGGTTCGTCTTTCGAAAACGAACATTTCTGACGTTTCGGAATTTCCGATTTCTCCCTTATTTATTAATTTGACTACAAAAACGGCCAATTCGCTACGAAGGTGCCATTCATTAAAGATGAAAAAGTCCGGGGTGCTACATTCTCCCCCCCTTACAAAAATTTCGTCCTCGAAATTTGGACAATGCGTGCTTTACAATTTAAACAACTTAGCATAACAATTTGAAACAAAATTACAAGTCATACATAAGATCATTCAAACAACTCGGGGTGCTTTGCCTTGACTTCGGCCTCCCGTTCCCACGTAGCCTCTTCTCGAGCGTGATGTTGCCATTGCACGAGAACTAGCGGAATAGTCTTGTTGCGAAGTACTTGGTCTCTTCGATCCAAAATATGAACCGGCTTCTCAACCAAAGTGAGATCCTCTCGAATCTCAACCGGATCAAGCTCGATGACGTGAGAAGGATCCGGGATGTACTTCCGAAGCTGGGAGATATGAAACACGTTGTGGACCGCCGCCATGTGAGCGGGCAAAGCAACACGGTAAGCCACCTCGCCAACTCGAGTAATGATCTCGAACGGACCCACATATCTCGGGCTAAGCTTGCCTCTCTTCCCGAATCGCATAACACCTTTGGTCGGTGAAATCCTTACAAACACAAAATCACCGACTCGGAATTCAAGATCCCTCCTTCGGTTGTCGGCATAGCTTTTCTGTCTATCTTGTGCGGTCTTCAACCTCTCCCGGATAAGCTTGACCCTATCCGCGGTTTGTTCAATTAACTCGGGGCCCAAAATCTTTCTTTCTCCCACTTCATCCCAATACAACGGGGATCTACAACTTCTTCCGTACAAAGCCTCGAAAGGCGCCATTTGTATGCTTTCTTGATAACTATTGTTGTAAGCGAATTCCACCAAAGGTAGGTGATCTTCCCAACTTCCCTTGAAGTCTAGCATACATGCTCGGAGCATATCTTCAATAACCTGATTCACCCTCTCGGTTTGCCCGTCGGTCTGTGGGTGGAAAGCTGTGCTAAAGTCTAATCGGGAGCCCATTGCACCTTGAAAACTTTTCCAAAACCTGGATGTGAATCTTGGGTCTCTATCCGACACAATACTCACTGGCACCCCGTGCAATCGGACTATTTCTTTGATGTATAGTTCTGCTAACTGGTTGGAGTTGAATGTAGTCCGGTATGGTAAGAAATGAGCGGACTTCGTGAGTCTATCAATAACTACCCATATAGCATCAGTCTTCTTGACCGTCTTCGGCAATCCCACGATGAAGTCCATAGAGATATGTTCCCATTTCCACTCGGGAATAGGGAGGGACTGCAAAAGACCAGCTGGTCTCAAATGCTCTGCTTTCACCTGTTGGCATACCAAACACCGTGCCACATACTCCGCAACCTCCCTCTTCATGTTTCGCCACCAAAAGTGACTCTTGAGGTTCCGGTACATCTTTGTCCCTCCGGGATGCACTGTATACTTAGACCGGTGAGCCTCGTCCATAATCTCTCTCCGAAGGTCCACATTGGCTGGGACACAAAGTCTTCCCTTGAATGTAATAGCACCTCGGCTAGTGAGAGAGAAGTCCGTACTACCCTTGGCCACTTCCTTATCCTTGAAAGCCAACAAGTCAGTGTCTGTGGCTTGATACTCCTGGATCAAGTCTATAAGGTACGGCCGAACTGTAACATTTGCCAAAACCGGACTGCGGACAGAATCGTTCACACTGATGTCTAGATTTGCCAAATCGTCTAACAGTCTCCATTCCCGCACCAACATGTGAGCCAACAACCCCGAGGGTTTCCTACTCAGAGCGTCTGCCACCACATTTGCTTTTCCCGGGTGATATTGGATAGTGCACTCGTAGTCCTTTAAGAACTCAATCCAACGCCGTTGTCGTAAGTTTAACTCTTTTTGGGAAAAGAGATACTTGAGGCTCTTGTGGTCCGTGTACACATAGAACTCCACCCCGTACAGATAATGTCGCCAAATTTTAAGTGCAAACACGACCGCCGCAAGCTCCAGTCGTGAGTGGGGTAGTTCTTTTCATGCTCTTTCAACTGCCTTGATGCATAGGCAATGACTTTCTTGTGTTGCATTAGGACACACCCGAGTCCGACGTGCGAGGCATCACTATACACCTCATACCCAAAAGGTCCAGATGGCACAGTAAGGACAGGGGCTGTGGTGAGGCGTTTCTTCAACTCTTGGAAACTTACTTCACATCGGTCACTCCAACTGAACTTTGCATTTTTCCTTGTCAAGTAGGTGAGAGGTGCAGCCAGACTGGAGAATCCCTCCACAAATCTCCGGTAGTAGCCTGCCAATCCGAGGAAACTACGTATCTCCGTGACGCTCTTGGGCCTCTCCCAACTCATGACTGCCTCAACCTTGGCTGGATCTACAGAAATGCCCTCGGCCGACACCACGTGTCCAAGAAATGCGACCTTCTCTAACCAAAACTCGCACTTACTCAATTTGGCATATAGCCTATGCTCTCTCAACATCTCCAGAGCGAGGCGGAGGTCTCATGCGTGATCTTCCCGTGTCTGGGAATACACCAAAATGTCATCAATGAATACAATCACGCATCGATCCAAGTAAGATCGGAACACCCGGTTCATCAAATCCATGAATGCCGCCGGTGCATTCGTCAGCCCAAAAGGCATGACAAGGAACTCGTAATGCCCATACCGAGTCTGAAAGCCGTCTTCTGAACATCTTCCGCCTTGATCCTTAATTGGTGATACCCCGATCTAAGATCAATTTTGGAGAAGAATCTCGCTCCCTTCAGTTGGTCAAACAAGTCGTCTATCCTTGGCAAGGGATAACGATTCTTGATAGTTACCTTGTTCAACTGACGATAGTCTATACACATCCTCATAGACCCGTCCTTCTTCTTCACAAAGAGAACCGGAGCTCCCCACGGAGAGACACTTGGTTGGATGAAACCAAGTTGTTGTAACTCCTCAATCTGCTTCTTTAATTCTTCAAGCTCTATAGGGGCCATTCTATATGGTGCCCTTGAAATCGGAGCGGTACCCGGAGCAAGCTCTATAGCGAATTCAATCTCTCTATCAGGAGGTATCCGGGAAGTTCTTCCGGGAACACATCTAAGAACTCACTCACAACTGGAATAGCCGATGAGTTTTGAGCTTCTGGGTGTGCTATACTCAAGGCTGCGAGGCGAGCAATGTCCCTCTCTCTTAATCCTCGGAAGTGAAAAGGCTTACCCCCTTCCGGCTTGAAATTCACCATCTTTTCAAAACACGCAACATGCCCGTGATGGCTTGCCAACCAATCCATACCAAGAATGACGTCAAAGTCTAAATCTTGGAAACCCAGGACGATAAGGTCGGCTAACAATTCATTCTCCCCCACTTGAACCACACTATCCCTGAATACCTTATCCGTATCAACCGACTTGCGAGTGGAGTTGCTATGGTCAACTCCCGCTCCAACGGAGTAGCCTCAGTCGAAAAGCCCTTTGCAAAACTTGGGGAGACAAAGAGTGAGTAGATCCTGTGTCTATCAACACTCGAGCGAGACACTCGTTCACTAATAAAGCGCCTGTGCGATTAAGTAACTAATATAAGTGGATTTCAAATAATAACAAGCATCATACATAGGTAACCCTTAGTATAGAAACTCACAAAGCAAACCATAGAAATTTTACACAATTTAAATTCTAGAATTCGTGCGTACCTTGCACGACATCGTCGGATGCACGTGCGTCTCTCTCGGATAAGGCAAAGACTCGGCCCTGTGTGGCTGGGCGAGGAGGCCGGGTAGACTGTGAGGCCCTCGAAGCCTGAGAAGAGCTAGGCTGAGATGTCTGCCTAATCGGGGGCCTGCTTCCCGAAGACTGAGCTGGCAATAGACGTCGGGGACAATCTCTAATCATGTGGCCCTGGTCGCCACAATGAAAACAGCCTCCTGTAGCCTTCCGACATTCCCTGCTGGATGCCTCCTTCCACAAAGGGTGCAGACATCATGTGAATAAGTGGGAGGAGTATAACCCGTAGCCTGAGTCACTGCGGGGCGAGGAGCATACGAGGTAGCCGGGCGAAAAGCCGGTGGAGCCAAAGGGCGGAGAGCCTGTGGTGCCGAGTACATCCTCTGTGACTGAGCCGGCCCTGCGAACTGATAAGACATGTCCTAGCTCTCTTCTCCCTGAACTACTAGACTGTCCCTTCTCTATTCCTCTTCTCTTAAAGAACTCTTCGGAATTAGACTCGGCCAACAATGCCTTGTCCACAACTTCTGAATATGTCTCATGTCGGAACATTGAGACACGATCCTTGAGGTAGGCCTTCAACCCCTCTCAAATTTCCGGGCCTTCATAGCCTCGGTAGCTATCATGTGTGGAGCAAATCGAGATAGCTCCGAGAACTTGGCTTCGTAAGCCGCTACAGACATATACCTTGCTCCAAGGTAATAAATTCAATTTCTTTCTTTTCTTTCATCCCAACCGGAAAGTATTTCTTGTAGAAAACGTCCAAGAATTCTCCCCATGTCCATTCTTGGCCTTGCCGGGTCAACTCTCGGGTCCGAAGTGCAGACTTCCACCAATGGTCGGCCTCGCCTTCAAGCATAAAGGCAGCCCATGTGACCCTCTCTACTTCCGTAGGTGCCAAAACCGAGAATATCTTCTCAAGTTGCCGAATCCAACCCTCGGCAATAAGTGGATCAATGCTTCCACAAAAAGTTGGAGGCCTCATCCTCCGGAAAGCTTCTATCCCGGCTTGGGCTCGATAGGAGGAGCCGGTATAAGTGCCGCATTAGGCGGGGTGGCCGGTTGCCTTGCCGCCAACATAGCCAAGGTCTCGGCTATGGATGCGAATGCTTGGGCAAAGTCGGGTTGATCATCACCCGATGGAGCCTCACCTCCATTACCCCTCGTGTTGTACCCGCGACCCCGAGTATTGCGTCTCATGATTTCTCCTGAGAACGACAATACAACATGAGTCTAACTTGGATACGCATTTAGTACAATTTCGCAATTCACTTAATACATATTCATCAAGCACATTTAATAAGTACAACACAAATAATGTACACATGGTATATAACACAATAGCATAACATACAATCCGTGTTCCTAGCGTAGGACTCTATGTTCGGTTGAAGTTCAACCATTTTTGACTAAGACTAACTTGTTAGTCTATACTTGGAATACAAATCTCTAAGGTGATTCTAATACCTTGTTCAATCATCTAAGTGACCCTAGGGACTCTAATGCCTAGAGCTCTGATACCACTTCTGTCACGCCCCAAAATACCCCCTAGGAGTTAAGGGATACTTTAGAGGTGACTACGTGTACCTGTCAAACCATCCTGTAATGCAAGAGGCTAAACATAATATAATACAATGATAATCAGAGCGCGGAACTAAACATAAGTGCGAAAGCATAAGCCAACTTTTTCTTTTCTTCTATTACTCCATATAGTATTCC
>CM026553.1:23871333-24065864 GCA_015143295.1 Tetracentron sinense
AGATGAGAGAGGGACATGTAGTGGGGTCTTTGTCCCGCCCCAAAAGAACCCCCTAGAAGTTTAAGGAATTAAATTTAGGTGTGACTATACGTACTTGTCAAACATCATGCAAGTAAACGTGGCTCACACAATACATAAGGTAATAATTAAGAGCGCGGAAGCTAAGCATATATGCGGACGTGTTAAACTAACTTTTCTTTCTTCTAGAGTTCCAATAGTATTCCAAGTGAAAATATCCCCAACAGATCCAAACATTCTAAGGTGGACAAACCCACCTATCAAAATGTCAAAATACACCAAAGGGCCCTCTCGTACTCTCTCCTCAACAGTAGTCGAAGTACGGCCACACGTCGAGGTCTCTATCTGCCTGAGATTGTAACGGGATAAAAGGGTCCCTCTCCTCTACGTACTCTTCCTCAACCCAAGGCTCAGGGTCGAGGGCTTCCTTAGTACCTGCCGACATGAAAGTACGGTTGAGTATGAAATACTTAGCGAGTACAAGCTACTAGCAAACCATAGCAATAACAGAAGCATAACAAAATGAACAAAATACAACGTATCGATTTAAAGTAATAGTAGCATCATAAGATAAATGACATTGAACACGAACAATATCATTATCATGTCATGCATGCATGAATGCGAAAATGCAGATAAAGCTCATGTTTCGAAAACTCGTTCATGTCTCGGTCTTGCTTGTGAAAATCATGCATGCGTGTCCTTTCATCATCTTGTATACTTGTGAGCCAGAGGCTATCACCCACACATCCCTGGGTTACCAACCTCCTTGACATGTATCATTTCCTTGTGAACTTGTTCTTATGAGCCAGAGGCTAGCACCCTTCACTTGGGCTACCAACTTCCTTAACATGTTTCATTTACTTGTGAGCCAGAGGCTAGCACCCGAACCTCCCTGGGCTACCAACCTCCTTGACATATTGTTTTCTTATGAGCCAGAGGCTAGTACGCGAACATCCCTGGGCTACCAACCTCCTTGACGTATGCTTGATTTTAGTTACTTGTTTAGTTTTCTTGTGAACCAGAGGCTAGTACCCGAATGTCCCTGGGCTACTAACCTCCTTGACATGTAGTAATTTCAGTTTTCTTGGGAGCCAGAGGCTAGTACCCGAATGTCCCTGGGCTACCAACCTCCTTGACATGCAATGTTTACTTGTTGATTATTATATGCACGTGCTCTTGAAATCTCGGTTCATGCAAACATGCGTGCTCGTGTACGTGACAGTGGTGATAATCATGAGAATGCGGATAACAAGAGAGATATGGCATCGCAATTCAATTCATAGTATAAGCATAGGTAACTTGAGTAATCTACATGGCTTTTGATCAATTCATCATTCATAAGAGCACATGCATAGGGCCTACTTCCATTTATTCATTTTAGTCATTTATTCATAGTTTAGGCATTTTGTCAAACACAAAACCTACAATGTTCCTTAATAGTTCATCTTCTTCTTTTTAGTGCATGTTTTCCATCCAACCATCAAGGTAAGTTCATTATTGGTAAAATGCCCATCCTCCATGTTCCATTCCACAGACCACATATCATACATCATACATTTGGCATCGGCATCCCATCGCCTCAATCAACACCCCATACACATCCATACCCTTTTCTTATCTTATTTATATTTATTGGAGATGTTACATTTCATAGGGAAAGAAAACGTAATAGCAAGAATCACATTTCACATTGAAGATAACTAGATTATTGCTAGGTGAAGTTAGTAGGGAACCTTCCAAAAAAAAAAGTTAGTAGGGTGTACGAACCTTGAATCAAGACTTGGTCTTGGTAGAAACTTGATTGAAGCTCCAACTTGAAAGAAGAAAACCTTTGCTTGAAGGAAGCTTGGTGTGGGGAAGAAAACCCTTGTAAAAACGCCGTAGGATCGCTGTCCTAGTTTGGAGAAACGAGCTCCACGAGTACTTGAGCCTTGAACTTGAAGAAAACGAACTTGAGATGATCTAGGGTCTTCACCCCTTTGATTTCTTCTCAAAAGCACAACCCTAGGTTAGGAATCTCCTTCTCCTCACTCTCTATCTCTCAAAATCTTCTAAGTATAGTGAATGAAGCCCTAAGGCTCAGGAAAAGCCTTATAGGAAAGGGTTTAACCCCCAAAAGACGAAATAGCCCTTACTGAAATTTCTGTAAAAACGCGAAGACCGAGCGATCGGTGTTTATGACCAAGTGATCGGTCGCCTACTAATCGACCGGTGTTCTTGATCGAGCAACCGGTCAAAAACATGCTCTCTGGAATTTTTCCCATACAAAAAAGTTAACCAGTCGATAGCTACCAATCGATCGCTAAAAATGACCGAGTGATCGGTTGTGAACCGATTGATCGCTACATTGGACTGAGCGTGTCGCGACCCAAAACCCACCCTAGGAGTTAGAGTGAACTTTGGACGACTAATCATGGCTTACATTACTTACTTGACAAACCATCCTGCAAAAACCCACAGAGCATATACAATAGAGGATGACAGCGGAAACATAACTATAAAACACAGCGGAAGTCTAACAACCTCTAAGTATATACACATGGTCCAAGTTTAATACAAAGAAATCAAAACAAAGAAAGTGCGGACATGCCCGCCAAAATACATGGATATAATCACTCATGCTCACCCACAGCTAATCCACTCAGAATCTAACACCACCTACTGATAACCTTCCACGGGAGGTTCCTCAAAAGGCTCCTCGACTTACTCCTCCTCCACCCATGGACCAGGAGCACAAATATCAAATGGAGCAGCAGCTCCCTCAGAACCTGCCGACATAAGAAGTATGGCTGAGCATGGAATACTCAGCGGGTACATAAAGTAGGAAGCAAGTTGCATATATAGAACATGAACAATTTATATCATACAAGGAAGTAAAGCAATTTATATTCATGCTTGCATTCAGAAAGACTGATAAAACCCTTGAAAACATCGCGCACTTGACTTGACTTGAAATACCCTTTTTCGTGATTGGGAACTTGTTAACCGTGTCATGCTTGTCATGCTTGCATTTTCATAATTTAAACATGTTCACATGCCTAGTTGCCGTTCATAGTCCGTCCCAACTAGTACCCTATATGCAGATGGGTATGCCTAGTTGCCGTTCATAGCCCGTCAACTAGCATCCATGCGGAATGTGATGCCATGCAGAGTTATGCGTGTCATGCCATGCTATGCTATGCGTGTCATGCCATGCTATGCATGTCATGCGAGGGGATGGGAGACCTTTCCCTATGAAATGCATGATTGTCTTGCCCTTGTCAAAAGCGAAGTGAAACATATCTTAGGATATGCCCCACCTCTACGCCCCACACTTAAAACATCGGTAAATCACGTCATTTCATGCGTGCTCGTGAGATCGTGTGCATACTTGCATTTGGAGTTAAATATAGCAATTTGGGGTAATTCACAAAGCATAGCATATAACAATTTAAGTGAGTAATAATCTACGCATTTTAAGAAATGTAAGAAACACACTATCCTGAACCCTAACAAATTTCAAGAGCAATTAAGCATGGGTTCCCTTAATTTATCATTTATTTTGTTCACCTTGGCATTTCATCAAACATGGGGTATGTTCATTATTCACTTAAACCTAGATCATGCTTTTCTAGGTGGGTTATGCTCACATCACACTTGTATGTTCATTATTGGTACAATGCCCTTTCCCATTCGTTCATCACATCATCCACACGGCATCCATTCGCCAACATCCATCTCCATTCACCATTCATACTACCAATCTCATAACACATATATAAGTGAAGGAAAACAAGGAGAAACAAAGGAAAAAGGGAAGCTATAACCAGGAGGGTAGTAAGCAGTACCGACTTTGACCAAGTGAGGAAGAAATCCCCTTTCCAAAACGACCGTGAGTTGCTGCCCTAGCTTGAGGAGTGTGCCCCACACGAGCTTGAGCCGAGATCTTGAAGAAAATAGACTTGAGGTGAGTGTGGGTTCACAACCCTTTGATTTCTCCTCTAAAATCAAACCCTAGGTTAGGGATCGCCTTCTTCTCCTCTCCTTAGCTCTCAATCCTCTAAGTATTGTAAATAAGCCCCAAAGGCTCGGGCAAGACTCTTAAGGTAAGAGTAAACCGCCCAAAAGACTAAAACACCCTTACTGAATTTTTTGCAAAAACGCGATCGGTGTTAATGACCGATCGATCGGTTGCCTACCGATCGATCGGTTTCTTAACCGAGCGATTGGTTAAAATTTCACTCTCTGGAAAATTTCCCCATACAAAAATCTTGACCAGTCGATAGCCTCCGAGCGATCAGTTTTGGACCGATCGATCGCTCCATGGACCGAGCGATCGGTGGCCTGCAGGTCCAGACTGTTTTGGCCATAACTTTTGACTCGTTCGTCCGATTTTGACGATTCAACTTGCGTTGGGTTTGTACTTCGAAAACGAACATTTCTGACATTTCAGAGTTTTCAATTTCTTCCTTATTTATTAATTGTACTACTTTAAAGGCAAAATGGCTATGAAAGTGTCGTGCATTAAATGTGAAAAGGTCCGGGGCTCTACAGAGCGATTGGTGCTCTGCAGGTCCAAACTGTTTTGACCATATCTTTTGACTCGTTCGTCGGATTTCGATGATTCAACTTGTGTTGGATTCGTCTTTTGAAATCGAACATTCTTGACGTTTTAAAATTTTCAATTTCTCCCTTATTTATTAATTAGATTATGTGGAAGACCAATTGGCTACGAAAGTGTTATTCATTAAGTACAGAAAAGTCCGGGGTGCTACACTTTTCTTTTGGGGATTTTCATGTATGCTTGAGTTGGTGGTAACTCAAGCATTGGACCCTTTTGTATTTACTGTAATTTTTATTAAGTCGTTGGTTTATGTTAACACTTGGAAGTACAATTTTATTAAAGAAATTTTTCGGACCACCATTTGGTATGCCTTGTATACTCTTTGCAGGTTAGTTTTAAGTATAAGTCACATCGCCAAAGTATCCTACCTCCTAGGGGGTATTTTGGGGCGTTACAACTTGGCAATTAGGTTACAAACCCTTTGAAAAACAATGGGCTTACCTCATAGAAATACCAACAAATTTTTTATGGTGCCAACTTTATCTAGTGGTAATGCCTAAAGGTGTTGATATTCTAGGCCTGGGTTCAAATCTCGCCCTCGTTGATTTTCTCCAAAGGTTTACATTCTGTGTGTTGAGGTTGATCCCCGATGCATGCATGATGGTAGGACTTGGCAAGTAGATTAGAACCCTCTAGAAAAAAAATGGGCTTACCTGGTACAACAATACCGATAAATTTTGAAGTTGCCACCTTGATCAAGTGGTAAAGCTTAGAGGTGTTCATACTTCCAATATTGTTATAACCTTATGGGACAATATCTAATACTGTCTTTAATCCCTGGCTTATTTTGAGAACCCATTCTCTGTGATACTTTTTGTCGCGACCCAAAATACCCCCTGGGAGTTAGGGATACTTTGGCTCGTGATGTGCCATATCCGATACCAAACCATCCTGTAATAACATCCAAGTCATGAAAACCATAATCATGAATAAGGCGGAAGCTTAAACCAATGTGCGGAAGCGTAATCCAAAAATTTCTTTTCTATACATGCTGCTGTGTATTCCAAGTTTGTACATACATCACAAAAGTAAAGGTGGACATGCCCACCTATCAAAATACAAAATGATAATACTCTCTCTCTCTCTCTATGCAATCATTCTAAAAGGGCCAGTGGTCTAAGTCATTTGCCTCCTCCTGAGGCTCTACTTATGGCTCCTCCTCGCCATAATCCTCCTCTATCCAGGGCCCCTGATCACAGATGTCAAATGGAGTCCGTATACCTGCCGACATAACATGTACGGCTGAGCATGGAATACTCAGCGAGCAAAATCTACTAGCTAACAATGCTATCATAATCACAATATTTTATACAGTGCGTAAAAGAATACAAATCACCAAAATACATGCTTAAAACCCGTCGGGAAAAACCTTTCATAAAACTTGTTCTTTTCATGGAAAACAAACCCTCTCATGTATGCTTATGAGTTCTTATGAATGCTTGTGAGCCTCATGTTTTCTTATGAGTTCTTGTGAGCTTAGAGTTCTTGTGAGCTTGTGAGTACTTGTGAGCTTATGAGCTTCTTGTGAGCTTATGAGTACTTGTGAGCTTATGATCCTTGTGAGCTTGTTCTCCTTGGAGACATAAGCAAGATCTTAGACTTGTGAGTTTCTTATGAGTTCTTGAAAAGCCTTGCGAGACTTATGATCCGTGGAGTTCATGCAAGATCTAGACTTGATCCTTGTGAGCGTGGAGTAACCGATCTTAGAATGCCAACCCAAAGTTTGGCTTAGTCTATGCTTATGCATGTATGCTTCTTACTTATGAATGCCTTTGAAAATCCTCTTATGTTTTCTTGAAAATTCATGCTTACGAGAAAAACCACGGTCGTGCAATACTTATCATGCGTAGAGTGCTTGTGAGCATTATAACATCTATGTGGAAAGCTTTAACTAATTAAACATGTTCATGCAAGGCATAATGATCATTATAGTATACTTGAAGACCTTAAGTAACTCATATGGTTCATACAAGGTATATTAGCATCATAACATACTTAAACAATTCTAGAATGTAGAACATTTCATTCATTGCGTCACATCATAACAATCATCGCTTCTAAGCCTAATTCATCATATCACACTTAAAATCTTGGTTCCTTGGAGGATATTAACACTTACTTGCACTTATAGTCATATTCACCCTTTTATTGGAAAACCCCCAAAATCTTAAATCCTTATTTGAACATAATCAAGTTCACCCAAAATCCCTTGTTTGTCATTGCATCATAGTATACTTAAAATCATGGTTCATTTAAAGGTATTACAATTTTCTTACAAGTTTAGCCATATTCATCCTTGTTATTGAAAAACCCCCAATTTGTAAAACCCTATTTGATTGTTTATTCATGATCTAGTTCACCCAAATTTCCACACTTCCTATTTGTATCATAATAGAATTAAAATCACCTATTTGAATCATCTTTGTATGATAACAAGGCTAGATAGTAGTTTACTAACCTCTTTGGATCAATTTCTAGGTTGAAGAAACCCCTTGAGAAATCCTCACTTGATTTGAATGATCTAAGCTTGATTTGGGGAAGATCCAACCCTTGATTGAAGCTCTTCTTGGTTTCAAGCAAAACCCTCTTTGGAATGCTCAAGATCCTTTCCTTCTCTTTCTAGGAACTTTCCTTGGGTAACCCAAAAACCCTCATAAAGTCTTCTATTTATAGTGTAAGGGGTGAAAAACCCCTAAAAAATCGCATCCAAGAAAGTAAAATCGCGTATCTACGATCGTTCGTAGCGATTTACGATCGATCGTAGCCTTCTACGATCGATCGTAGCTTCCTACGATCAATCGTAGTTTCACCCGAGAG
Source organism: Tetracentron sinense (assembly GCA_015143295.1). Lineage (NCBI taxonomy): Eukaryota > Viridiplantae > Streptophyta > Magnoliopsida > Trochodendrales > Trochodendraceae > Tetracentron > Tetracentron sinense. The sequence goes on from CM026553.1 coordinate 23,878,775, forward strand.
TTTCCAGCATTTCTGGGGCTTTACGATCGATCGTAGCAACTCTACGATCGTTCGTAGCTCCGCTACGATCGTTCGTAGGGTCCCTACGAGCGATTGCAACTTTTGCAGAAAGCTTCAGCATTTTTGTATTTTCGTATCTCGGCCATAACTTTTGACTCGCTTGTCCGATTTTGACGATTCAACTTGCGTTGGATTCGTCTTTCGAAGGAGAACAATTTTTATGTTTTTTTACAACTTCCAATTCTTCCTTTTTCTTGGACCATTTTGCCCCTAAACCTGACTGATCCGAAATTGGGTTTCGTCAATCCAGATTTTAAACCGACCCGACTTCAGAAATCGGTCTTTTGCCCTAACACCAACTCAAAACCAAGACAAGTGATCAACATGAACCCCGAAGAGGGTTCAATTACCTTTCCAAAAATCCAAGAATCGCTTGATTCCGACGAGCGGTGTGAACGCTAGGGCTATTTAGAGTCGAGGGTATGCCAAGGCATAACCCTTGTCAATACTCAAGAGTATTCTATACTCTTGCCTATTTCATTCCAAACACCCATACACCATAAATACATTCTTACATGCTTTAGTATATGATATCATTCGTCGTACATGGCCATCAAGATCCGGGGTTCTACACTATACTTCGTAAGTCTCAACCTTTATCGGTGAGACTGCTACACTACCCTCCTGCGGTGCCTGGTCCCCTGTCTCAGGTCTAGCCTCTCTCAACAACCAATCAATCTCGCTCTTTCTCAGGGATTCGTGCATTGCTTGTGCGGTCAATCCCTTGCGGAGGGGTTTTACCGCCTTTAGGTGTATAGTGCGGTAACACGACCATCCAGCGTGACGTCTTCTTTGCATAGTCACCGCCCACTCAAACAGAGGTATCTCCCTCTTTGTGGGAATTCGGTGCATCCTTGCCATTCCTGCACATGCACATATTCCAAATCAATGTCTGATTTCGAAACATGACATCTACAACAATCACTCAACTAGGAATATCGAATAAATCTATAAGGGATCGCCTATCCAACGGTTCTTAGGTGTATTATGCTCAAGTATGATTTGTGTCATGGTTATTGCTATTGGCTCTGATACCAATTGTGACGCCCCGAACCCGCGCCTAGGGAATCAAGTTCCGAGACGCGTGTCCGTTCGTCAAATCATGCAAGCGGAAGACTTTACCCGCGAAAATACGGGAAATTTAAACATTTGTCAGATGCTTCCAAAAAGCAAATAATACCTATCATCACAATAGCCATCATACAAACCATATACCTGTATTATTTACATCAAGTTTGTTTTACAAAAGTAGGCGCTTCTATCACGCTAGGTACAACTCGTACAACCTTCCAAAATGTCCAGTTGGACTTTTCACTTACTGGTCAGCAGCTCCGAGATCTGCTGACATAAAAAGTCAGTGAGCTATGAAGCCCAATAAAACTACAATCCTTCTAAACTATTTTTCACATAATAACACGCATCAATAATGATATAATAAGCTGTTCAATTCGCATGTTACAGTAAAATAGAACAGTATATAATAAATTGTGACCCAAGGTCACTTAGGGTTACGTCACCCTAACAGAGGTTCCCGACCTCACATTACTTTCCAATTATGAGGTTCAGTTATGTTTCATTTCGAGTCCTGAGACTCTATTAATTGACCACAGCCCACAACTGTTTAGCTTAAAATCTCTAAATCATAACCATAATACATTGAGTCATTTAGACTCACACACGATGTTCCGGCTTTCACCCGAACATGACCAAACATTGGGTATACCAACCCAACTCACCTGGAATCCGATGATTCCATACCGAACCATGAGTTCACCAACTCAGACAAATACACCAACCCTGAGTATACCAACTCAGACCACTTCGTATCTGAAGCTTACACACACAACATAGGCATTCACCCAATAAGGACAATACTTTTCCATTCAACTGCCTGGCAACATCTACTGTGTATTCGCCGTCATCGCCCTGGGTATCAGTCAAGAAGGAACCCCGACCAACCTACCTACCGTCATCTTCTGGCACTACGGAGGAACCCCGACATCTATACCAATGCAGACATCTCCTGACGTTCCACAAAGAATGGACCCCGATAGACACGGTGCAGACATCTTCTGACCCACCCAGAGAGGAACCCCGGACTATACACTATCTGATGTTTAGCCACTTTAAACTCCCTACGACTCCGACATCTCCTAACTATCAGTCACGGAGGAACCACGGGCCATACAGGACACCGCCACTCCTGACCTAGTCCAAGAGGCACCACGGACGACCTAGACAAACAGACCGACATCTCCCGACCATCAGTCACGGAGGAACCCTGGGCCTTACTAGACACCGTCTCTCCTGACCTAGTCAAAGAGGAACCACGGACTATACTTAACCCTGGTTAGATTTTCTAACCACAAGTTAACCCCAGTTAACCCAAGCCTCACTTGATTAACTGAAATACTTGGACCTCGCACCCGTGAACCAATTGCGGTAACACACCGTCCCATTAGGGAGCGTTTCCAGGCTAATGGATGTCTCCATAGCCTTACACGACTTGCAAAACAATTTTTTGTCACCCTAGAGTAGCGATACAATTTACCCGGGACCCGATCTAGACTCCCCGATAGACCACATAAAATTACAACATCACATAGGGGTCTCTGACCGTTCTTCATTCACGCCAAAAGACATGCATATACTTCAGATAAAATAATATAGAAAACTAAGGGGAAAAAGAGAATAAAAGAGAGGGTTTTTACCTGCTTCACACTTTTCGAGGCAGCTAGTGCAAAAAGGGACTCCGCCAATGTGTCTGGGACGTCGAAAAATCTCAAGGATCCACTTCTCTCCTCTTTCTCTCTCTTCCTTTCTCTCTCTAAAATATTATGTGGTAGAACCTCCCCTGTTTACAGAACGTGAGAAAATGGGGGAGGTTGGCCTCCATTTTATATAGATAAGGTCATGTGTACAGCACATGACCATAATTAATGGTCCCGTTGACCAAGTCAACGGTTTGACCGTTTGATTGTTTTTCCGCTTTCTCTCGTGTATACGACATTCGTAGTCCTACTTAATGACATCCGATTTTGACGAAACTTTAGGTGACCGAACTTGGGGCAGTCCGACACCTATTGTAAAAATTTCGGAGAAACATATTGAGTTTTGACAGTTGCACTTTAGTCCAGAAGAAAATTGCAAAACCCACTAATTTCCTGATTCAGAACACAAAACAAGCCGCCGTTTCTTCGTTTGAGATAACTAACTGCTGAGACGACAGACATTAGTCCCCACGGCCGACCGACACGCATTAGTCTCAACTGCATGGATTTCTATTAGGATCTTCAACAGATATTGGGTCCCACTTAATTTCTGGAAATATGAAAATTTCTCGTTTTTCTCAATTTTATCACACATAATAGCCCCGTGGTCCAGTGAAATGGTACCTGACAGAACCGATAAGGTAGGGGTGTGTCCCGACAGTCGACAGGCGTGTGCAATTTTCGCCAAAAGATACTGAGATTTGCTCGGTGCACTTCAATCCCAAACAAAATCCACTTTTTATTAATTTAACAAATAGTTAACTAATTAACCTCCATTAAGGACCCATAAACACATAATTTTATTATATTAAAATTCCGGATCGTTACACTAAACCCTAGGTAAACCGTGGTCAAATCCTTGTCAACCCTTAGTCTAACCCTAGACCGAACCCTAGGTGAACCCTAGCTCAGCCCTAGGGTCCGAAAGCCCTAAAATCAAGCCCAGAACTTTCTGTGGACCCAAACAGGGGCCCACAGGCCCTTAGGAGCCGTTGGACCGGGCCCACACCCCTAATTTCAACCCTAGACTAAACCCTAGCTCAACCCTGGTCAAACCCTAGTAATTATATTACCGCCATTACCTTTTTTGGCTAAAGCTACAGTGGAATTAGGCTAAGTACAACAGGGTGTGGCCTATTTTAGCAAAATATTGAGAACGTTAGTAGATGTTCTACCGCCATTCTTGATCTGAGCTAAATTAGGAATGATGGTAATAACATTACTGCCATGGTTGAATTCCCTATTTGCAGCACACCTGGCCCTCCTGCAGCTCTCCAGTCCACCCCCTCTGGGGTTCTAAACCATCTTAGGAGTCCCCTAAATGCCTCAGGGTCCTCTCCTTCCTATAAATCCCCCTAGTTCATGCCTTGAGGGGGATTCCAAAATTCCAATACCAAACCTCTGTGGAGATCCGGTTAGCCTAAACCCAACCTTTCCTCAGCCTTAGCTTCCACCTGGGGACCCCCTAGGAGCTGTACCAGACCCTCCTTTAGTCCCTCAGCTTTTCCACCACCGCGTACCAGCCACCACTTCTGCATACACCACCATGAGCACCAAGTAAGGGTAGGGCCACCCCCTACCCGTTTTACTTTCTGTTTCCAGCATTGTAAGGCCCTTTGCCAACTCTAAGGGCCATTTTATTTCCATTTTGCTGTTTGTTACCCAAGGACAGAGGTCTCCCTACTTCTTCATAGGTATGGGGACCCTCTTGAGGGTTAGATCACGATTTAATGGCCCCTACTCTGCATAGAACAACCCTGAGGTTTCTATGGGACCCTTAGTCCATGAGGGATCTCCTAGCCAAGCCTTGGTGCAGCCCCCAGGAAGGAAAAATTCATTTTTGGTGAAAACCAGGAATGGCAGTAAACTCAGTATCGCCATTCCTGGCTCTCTCATTTACAGCTCTGTTATACCCCTTTGGGTGGGGCACTAGTCCAAACCAGGGCCATGGTTGGACTCCCCACCCCCTCTTCTATCTACCTTGGTCATTCCAGGGTTCACCCTACCGTATAACCATGGTTAACAAGCCTAAAAATGGAAACTGCTAAATGGCGGTAGACTATTTACCACCATTATAGTATACCAAGTGAAGGGTGTTCAGGCCACTGTGGGGCCTATTCTAGACCTCCCACTGGGCCCACCAAAGGCCTAGAACACTCTTTGGACTTCCTTCTTCACCTCTGTGAGTCCAGAACCCCTTGGGTCCACCCATAACTCAACCCACAGACCAGTAAACCCATCCTGGAAGTGTTACTATAATGGTGGTAATATCATTACCCCCATTATTGGACTTCTATTCTTTTTGGCTTTGTATAGGTCCCAAATCAGGTAGGAGGTCAATCTAGGCCTTGCCAAGCTCTCTAGGCCCACCCTGACCTGCCTAGACCATTTAACTGGGGTTGACCTTACCCTAGTTAACTTTTAACCATGGTTAAGCACCCCTTAACCCTTGGAAAAATCTAGAAAATTCCAAAAATATTCTAAAACCATTATGTGTCCAAAATGTTTCTACTTTGGCCTCTTCACCATGGTTAGCAGCCTTAACCATGGTTACTTTACCCATTTAACTCTAGTTAGCAACCCTAACCTCGGTTAAATCCGTTTTTGGCCTACTTGGCCTAATCTCTTAGCCTACCGGGCTAACCCTTAGCCTATCAGGCCCAATGTCAGCCTATTGGGCACAACCATGTTACCCACAACTGTGGTTAGCAACCCTAACCATGATTAGTTTGATCCTTAACCTCGGTTAGCAACCCTAACCTTGGTTATTTTCGATTTTGGCCCACCGGACCTAAATCAAGTCTACCGGACTTACCTCTTGACCTACTGGCCTAATCCCTAGTCTACCGAACTAACCCTAAGCCTACTGAGCTTAAACCATGCACTTGATCAAACTCAATCAACAGAACCCTAGTCTACCAGACTAGTCCATTAACCACCCTTGGTGCACACACACACACCCCCTAGCCTTGGCACGGGCTCATGTGCCAGAACTACGCTCGGTCTGATCTCACCCTTGTGAGTACGTAGGCAACCCAACCCGAGTTCCATCTTAGTTAGCTTTTTCCTTCTTGGCTTAGCATTACTTTAAACACTTAGGCATTTGAACAAAACTTGATTAAAATTGGCTTACACCTAAAAAGTAGGGAACCATTGAAAACGGAAGTCTCGGGGTGCCTAATACCTTCCCCGGACTTAACCGAACCTCTTACCTAGACCTCTACCATAGACTAAGACCTTATCCGCATCCCGGGGACTTATCCCTTCTGAATTAATAGGTGGCGACTCTAAATCAAACCACATTTTTTGTGAGGGCGAAATCCCGTGCTCACACATTATAATTAGCTAAAGTTAATAATTTCAAGAACACACATAGAGTATAAGTATAATTATATACACATAAGTAGACATATACAATAATCACCATTAATTCATTATTGAAGAATTTACAATTTTCGCGTACCTTGCACAACATCATCAGATGCCTGTGCGTCCCTTTTAGTCAAAGCAAAGATCAGGAGTTGGTTCATCTTGCGAGGCTACTATGTGGGCTGTAAAGGTCGTGTGGATCTTGAAGCAAAATCTTGTGAAGGCCCTTGTTGAGCAGTCTGTCAAATTGGGGGTCTGCTCCCCTGAGGTTGGACCCGTGACTGTTGGCGTGGGCAATCTCTAATCATGTGACCCTGCTCGACATAATGAAAACACCCACCCGATGCTCTATGACACTCTCCAGTTGGGTGCCTCTGGCTATAATAATTGCACTCCTCAAAAGATGATGAGGATGTAGGTGATACACATCTGGTGCCCTGAGAAAAAGTTGGGCGAGGTACCTACGAAGTAGTAGGTTGAGATACTGGTGGTGAAAAAAGAGGCCTCTGTGTCTGTGTAGGCCTAGGAGCTTAATACAAGGAAGTCCTGACCCTCTTCTCCAGTGCTGCTGAGCCACTGGACTGACCCCTTTGCATGACTCTCCTGAAGCCACTCTCTCTCCTCCTAAGAAACTCCTCTAAGTTCCTCTCAACAATCTTCGCCTTTCCCATAATCTCCCTCCAAGACTCCACCTGGAGTATAGAAACTCGATCCTTGATAAAGGCTTTCAGCCCATTCTCAAACTTCTTGACTCTCATCTCCTCTGTCGTGATTAGGTGTGGTGCGAATCGTGACAACTCAACGAACTTAGCCTTACACTCGGCCACACTCATCTCCATGTACCAAAGACATGAACTCCATCTCCTTCTACTGCCTGACAATCTTGGGGAAATACTACCCATAGAAGCCATCAAGGAACTATCCCCGACCATGGCGCTCCTGTCCTGGTAGTGTCTCTTTACCTCAGTGTAATTATCCACCAATGATCGGCTTCCCCCTCCATCATGAAGGCAACCCAATCTACTCTCAGCTCATCTGTTCAGCGAAGAGCATGAAATATCTTGTCCAATTGTAAAAGCCACACCTCTGCAACCATGGGGTTTGAATTCCCATAAAAGGTGGGTGGATGAAGCCTTCAGAACTCCTCGAGTCTTGAAATATGATGTGTAGGAGGTGGATGCACTAGTGCAGTAGCAGCAACAGGCTATCTGGTTGCTAGCATGGTAATGGTCTCAGCCACAGTATTTAGCAACTAAGATATGTTGGGTTGTCCATCACCCGATGGAGGGTCTCCTCCATTTCCGTTACTCCAAGTCTGATAACCGTGACCCCGACCACCACGTCTCATGATAAACAGTAGCAGAACATAAGTTTGACTTGGAAACTAAACTTCATCGAACACGATGATACATTAAGCATAAAATGTTTATATAACATAAAGAATACATCAAAGCATACAACCCATAACATAAGAATATACTTAAGGTTAGCTTGCTAAGACAGAAGATTGGTTTAGTTTCAACCGGTTATGGACAAAGACTAAATATTGATTAGTCTATACTTGGAATACGACTCATTTCTCATCCTAATGCCTTGTTTCCATCCTAGTAACAGACTCTAAGTGACCCTAAAGAAACTAGTATTGATACCCACTCTAGTATCAGACCTATCATTTAGAATTCACCTGAGTTCAAAGTTAAACTCAAAGAGCAATCTAACCCTAATGAACCTAATGCCTTAGCTCTGATACCACCTCTGTCGCGCAAAATACCCCCAAGGAGTTAGGGATACTTTGGCACACGATGTGCAATATCCGATACCAAACCATCCTGTAAAATGTACAAGGCATAATATAGCGGAAACATAAAATAATTCGGAAGTGTAAACTTAAAGTATCTTTTCTATAGATAATCGGTATTCCAAGCTTGTACAATACATAAAACAAAACAAGAGTGGACATGCCCACTCAATCAAAATACAAAAGTAGACTCTCTCTCTCTCACTCTCAATAGTATCCAGGAAAAGTCACTTGTCAAGGTTCCTATCCTCTTCTGACTTAGCCTCTGTCAGCTCCTCCTCACCATAGTCCTTCTCGACCCACGAACTGGGATCACAGATGTCGAACTGACCTACCGACATAAAATGTACGTCTGAGCATGAAATACTCAGCGAGAACAAACCACTAGCTAACAATGCTATAATGACAATAATATCACTTGCAAATACTTAAAGGAATACTATTCATAAACTTCATGCTTAAAATCCATCATAGAAAACCTTTCATCAAATCTATATGGAAAGCTTATGAGTTCTTATGATCCTTGTCAGAATATTCTTATGAATGCTTATAGGCCTTGTGAGTTCTTATGAGTTCCTTGTGAGCTTACAAGTTCTTATAAGTTCCTTGTGAGGTTATGAGCCTTGTGAGGTTTGTGATCCTTGGAGACTTATGCAAGATCTCAGACATGAACCATGGAGCTTGTGACTGATCTTAGACTTATGCATTTCTTATGAATTCTTAGAAGCCTTGCGAGACTTATGATCCTTGGAGCTTATGCAAGATCTTAGACTTGATCCTTGTGAGCATGAGATAACCGATCTTAGAAATACCAACCCAAAGTTTGGCATTGTCAATGCTTATGCACCTATGCTTCTTCTTATGAAATTTCCTTTGACCTTCTTATAATGCTTGAAATACCATGCTTATGAGAAAACCTTGGTTATGTAAAACATAGAGTGCGTGGAGTGCTTGTGAGCATCATAATATATATGGAAAGCTTTAAACATCCACTACATGTTCATACAAAACATATTAACATCATCGTATGCTTGGAAAATTCCTAAACATGGAATACCTTCATTGATGGCATTACATAACAATAATCTTGGCCATTAAGCCTATCTCATAACATCATACTTAGAATCATAGTTTGTTGTAGGAAAATCCCAACCCTATACAAGCATACTCATATTTATCCTTATATTGAAAAATCCTATCTTAAAAACCCTTATTTACTCATTGGATCATAATAAAGTCATCTAGTAGAGAGTATTAGCAAATCCTACTCAAAACCATACATTAAATCTCTTTTTACTATTTGTATCATAACAAAGTTAGGTAGTTGAATGTTCTTACCTCTTGGATTAGAGAAAAGCTTGAGAAAGCTTGAGAAGATAAGATCCAAGCTTAAAGAAGGAACCAAGCTTGAAGAAGATTTATGGAAGCAGGATTGGGCTCTCCACCTTGATCACCCAAGCTCCCTTGGTCAAAACCCTAGCCTTCTCCTTTCTGCTTCTCTAATTTCTCCCCTTAGAACTCTCTTAGGTTGCCTTGAGGGTTCATGAAACCCTAAAACAAGAATTTGGGACTTATATAGGAAAAGGGGTAGTCAAAAGACCATCCTACCCCTAATAATTAGGTGAAAAAGACCCAATTGGGCAAAAATTACGGGGCTCGGTTGACCAGCTGGGGGGGCGATCGACTGACCATCCTAAAATACCTACCGTCTAGCCCATTTTGGGAAATTTTGTGATAGTCGGTCAACCGGCCTCGAATCCAAAGCACTCTGTGACCCTTTTGGGTCACAATTTTTGACAGTCAGTCGACCAGCCTTCACCAGAAATCGGTGAATCCTCTTCTTTTTCCCATTTTTTTACTTAGAGTGCTTTCACTCTTCCATTGACTTACCTAGAGTGCTTCCACTATTCTACCTTGGCTTTAACACTCATATACAATTATATTTGTGGTTCCAATTCATTTTATTCATAATACATACACCATAACACATAGAAGACACATTTTCAATGGGTTAAATCCCCTCATTTCTCAAAAAAAGTTCAAGAGCCAAAGCTCTGCCCAAAAATTTCTAGAGAGAGAAAGTATAGAGAGAAGAGAGAGAACGAAGGAGGTCTACCTTGGGGTTGATCATCGTTTTAAGCGCATTGACGGCATCTGTTTTCTTCCCCGAAGCTTCGAAAAGCATGTAGTGGGTAAAACCTCTTTTCCTCTCTTCTATCTTCCTCTATATAGACTAGTTTCTTCTTGGAATGTTTTTTTGTGCATGGTGTGGATGAAAAAGGGTCGAAGGACCATTGGAATGTATGATGAATGAATGGGGACGTGTGGAAAATGAGTAGAGGGGCGAAGCCCTCGGTTTTGGGCTAGTTAGCCCAGAATTTTGTCTCACATTGATGATTTGGGGTGTGAGTGAAGAAGGGTCGGAGACTTGGAGTGAAAGGGAATAATGTATAAAAATGCATTAAAAGAACAAGAGGTGTGTGGACCTCGTTTTTGAGCTAAAAAGCTCAAAATTTGGCCTTGCGATCAATGATGCGATTCCAAAATTTCAGTCGGTACTCAATATTTACCGATTTCCCAATAGAAATCTTCAAAACTCACACCGCGAGTCGGTCAGCTGTCTGGATGACTGTCTGTCGTCTCGGCTATTCATCATCTCAAACGGCGAAACCACAACATGTTTTGTGTCCAAAATTTGGAAATTTGTGGGTTTTGCCATTTTCTTCTAAACTTACTTTTTATTGCCAAAACTCTACATTTTTCCCCAAAATTCGTACAGTGGGTGTCGGAATGCCCCTAGTTTGGTCACCTGTCGTTTTAGATTCATAGCACGTCGTTTAGTGGTGTTACGGTGACCGTACACGTGCTAAAATCAGAAATCAGTCAAACTGGTCAACTTAGTCAAACGGCCACATAGGTGTGGCCATGTGCAATCACATGGGTTTGCCCATGTTGTACCACTTAGGCATGTTCCATGCATATATAAAAGGGGTACCATCCCCCTCATTCTCTTTTTTTTTGGGGGGGGGAAGGAAAGCGGGGTTAGGCAGACCCCAACCAGAATGGAATAAATATATAAGGGAAAACAATTACATTCGCATATAACTATGACCCATAGAGTCCATAGCAACAAGATGAGATAATCCCATTGGAAACACCGAAGGAACTAAAGATATTTCCCCCAAGGAGGGACAAAATTTAGATAAGAAGTCTGCAGCTTTGTTTGCTTCTCGCGGAGTGTGGCTAATATCCCAAGCATCGAAGGCTGAAGCATCCTACCTATATCAGCTAGGATAAAGGAGCATTCCCACGGCCAGACACATTTCCTTTGTACACACTTAACGGCCCAGGTGGAGTCGGATTCAATGCAGATATGCTGAATACCTAATCTGCGAGCAACCTCCAGGCCACGTCGAATAGCATATAGCTCGATGTAGATAACAGTTTGTTCTAGGCGCTCACCGGCTAACGCATATATTGCACTTCCCATGGCGTCCCGAAGGATACAACCATAGCCACTATGCCCCTGTTTTGCTGATCCATCAGTATTCAATTTAAGGTGACCATCCCTTGGTGGGACCCAAGAGACCCAACGAGCATAAGCCAAGGTCCAGTAGGCCTGGATACCAAAGGAATCAATAGTATCTCTGTTGTCTGCATTATCTTCAACAGCTAGCTTGTCCATACTAAGCCGAATCACCACATCATCAATGATTTTCCTATGAACCACATTAGAAGGGCGGTACTCATTGCGAAATGTCCTGTTATTCTTCTCAATCCAAACATGATAGATGAACGCACAAAAAACAGTTTTGCGAATGAGCCCTTTGATATGGTTCACTTTACAATCTCTGGTCAAAGAACGGATCATATCATTCCAATCAAGGAACTGGCGGACAGGCAGCCGGATGCGTTTAGTAATTTGAGCCCAGATTACTGAAGTAAAGGGGCAAGAGACAAAGAGATGGTCATGGCTTTCAGGAGCTGAGCGGCATAGGATGCATTGGGCATCGCCAACAATCCCCAACCGAAATAGCCTGTCCTTAGTGGATAGGGCATGGCGAATAGCCATCCAAGTAATCATCGAATGTTTAGGAATTGCATGGGAATGCCATAGGAGGTTAGCCCAGCGAACATTGATATTAGAAGACCTGATGTGATTCCAAGCCGATTTTAAAGAGAAATTACCATTAACAGATGGAGTCCAAACAATACGGTCGGCACCCTCACCCAGTAATGGAATGTTATTGATCTCTTCCCACACGCCAATCAGCTCAGGAAGGCTAGGAGCTTGGAGAATCCATCCATTCTCTTGCCGAATAGAAGCAACTAAGGCATTTCTGTCAATACCGTGAATATAAGAATCTGTACCTCTGCATTCCTTCAGTAAAACACCTCTAGGATGCCAATGATCAAGCCAAATCCGAGTGGAGAGACCATCACCAACTAAATGATGAATAGCACCCTCGGCTAGCGGTCTAGTCTTCAAAATACTCCGGACACTCCAAGATGGCGAAGCTGGCATTTTCATAGTCCAAATAGACTCCTTCTTAAGGTATCTAGCCCGGAACCACGCAACCCATAGAGAATCTTTCGTAGAGGCAATCTCCCATATACGTCTACATAAGGCACTATGGTTCCAGTCCAGCACTCTTCGCAACTCCAACCCCCCTTCTGCATGAGGATGGCAAACGTGTTCCCAAGCAACTTTGTGAATAGAACTATGAAGATCAGGGCCTGCCCAAAGAAAACGGGTGAGCAGACGCTCAATAAGCTTAATGACCCCTTTAGGTAACAAGAAGACGCTGCACCAATACAAATGGAAGCTATGGAGAACCCCCTTAATAAGCTCCACTCTCCCTCCATAGGACAGCCACCTGTTTTTCCAAGAAGAAATACGTTTCGAGATCTTATCAATGAGATCATGACAGTTCCCAAATGTAAGCCGTGTCGCAGAAAGGGGAAGTCCCAAATATTTAATGGGCAAAGTACCAGCCCGGAACCCCAACTTGTTTTGAATTTGGACCCGCTTCCTCGTGCGCACATTAGCAAAGAAAACATGAGACTTCATCAGATTGGCTTCAAGCCCCGATCTAGAGAAGAGCTTCAAGGTGGAGTCAATAGCTTTAACGGACCCAAGATTTGCGCGACCAAAAATAACCAGATCATCAGCAAAGCAGAGGTGTGTGATCAGCGGAGACAAGCATAAGGGATGGGGAGAAAGCCGACCTTCTTGAGCTTCCTTATCAAGCAAGGTAGATAAGACCTGCATAACCAGCATAAATAAGTAGGGGAAGATAGGGTCCCCTTGCCTCAAGCCACGACTGCCATGAAAATAGCCCACCCGTTCCCCATTTATCATAATGGAAAATCGGGCTCCTGAGATGCAAGCCATGATCCAGTCAATAAATCTGACAGGAACACCATGTTTAAGTAATACCATCTTAACAAAGTCCCATGAAACAGTATCGTAAGCCTTTTTAATATCAACTATAATAGCCATTCTAGGAGTGCCACGGGGAAGGTGATAATTGTGTAGGAGCTCCTGACAGAGGAGAATGTTATCCGATATGCTACGACCTTTGATAAAGGCTGATTGATTGCCATTCACGAGCTTGCACATGATTGGCTGAAATCTGCCGACAAGCATTTTAGATATGAACCTATATATAACATTAGAAACGGATATAGGTCTGAAATCGGCAAACGTCTCGGGCCTATCTTTCTTAGGAATAAGCGCGATTAGCGTAGCATTAACCTCACCCAACAACTTGGAGCTAGCAAAGAAGCTAAGGATAACTTTGGTTAAATCAATTGAGATAATATCCCAACATGCCTGAAAAAATTTTGCCGTAAAGCCATCCGGCCTAGGAGCCTTATCCCCATTCGAGCTAAACACAACCTCTTTGACATCGGCAGCTGAAAAGTCCGCAGATAACCCAGAGCTATCCTCCTCCCCCAACACATGGGCATGGGGTAGGGGAAAAGAGCACGGCTCTAGGGTGGGATTAGCTGATAGAAGATTTGTGAAAAATGCAAGCGCAAGATCTGCCAGGCCATTCTGATCACTAACTTGTGCACCGTTTCCGCCTTTAAGCGATGTAATGGAGTTTCGATTACGTGTAGCAGTGATGGACCGATGGAAAAAAGCATTATTACCATCTCCCAGTTGAAGCCATTGAATGCGAGATCTCTGCTTTAGCTCAGCCTCCTCAGTAGCAAGAATTGTTGAGAGCTGTAATTTAGCCAACCTCACTCTTTGTTGAATATCAGTATTCATTGGGTCAGAATCAAGATTCGAAAGCTCATGTGATAGGTTTTCTCTAGCTTGAATCACCCTCTCACTCGTATCACCAAACCGTTTCCTGCTCCAGGCTTTCAATGCTCGTTTGGTGTTTTTGAGCTTAAGAATAAGTTGAAACATAGGAGTTCCTCGACCTTGAGGGATCCATGCTTTCCTGACTACATCAAGGAATTCTGGATCAGTACACCAGTGATTAAAAAACTTAAAGGATTTAAGTTTACCCTTAGTTTGTGTCCTCAGAGAGACAAGAATTTTCCAGTGGTCTGAAGTAGCAGAGCACCCAATCACTGCTTCAGCATTTGGGAAGTTTTGAATCAGCTCCATATTAGACAAACACCTATCCAATTTGCACTCAATGCGCCCAGGACCAATCATACTATTTGACCATGTGAACATAGGGCCTCTCCATCGAAGATCAGAGAGCCCCGCTTCAAAGAAACAGTCCTCAATAGCACGAGTAGAGCTTAGGTTGACCGGAATCCCACCACGCTTCTCAGATGGGGCCAAGACAGTGTTAAAATCCCCAAGCACGAGCCAAGGCAAGCTGAATAATCTAGCCAAGGCTGAAATATCTTGCCAAAGGGACTCCCTTAGCCTATAGTCATTGGCGCCATAAATTGTTGAGATGAGCATAGGCGACGGAAAATCTTTGGAGCTAGCTAGACAGTGAATGGCTTGATCAGAAGATCTAACAGGCGTAATATCAAGTTTCAGAGGGTCCCAACAAAACCAAATACGACCATTGAGAGCAGAGGAGTAGTTATCCACACTGCACCAGTCAGTCGCAATAGCCTTCATGATAATAGCAGCATTAAGGCGACGGACCTTAGTCTCGACTAAACCCACACACCATAGTTTATTATTCCTGACGAAGTCCCGAACATCACGCTGGCGAGTGCCACTATTTAGGCCTCGAACATTCCAAAATCCGACTAACATTAATAACTAAAACATATTTCTGACCACCACCCCAAGAACTAACACCGCTATTGTCGATGTTTAAGCCCCCCGCCTTTATCAGTGCGAGGTCTAGATGTCTCCTTATCAATACGTTGAGGTTTCAGCCCAGTCATCAGCAATTTCCCTTTGAGCGAGTGTTGTTCCATGGCTTTAGCAATTCCCGCAGCATACTTTGGAGGGGCTGCCGGTGTAGAGGAAGGAGGCACAACTACTGGCAGCTCCTCATCATGCTCGTCATCATGCTCACTAGCATCCTCCAACGCCCTACTAGTAGACAACCCTATTGCCTCATCCAAAATAGAGAATTTGTTAGGACTGTTTATCGCGACAGGCACGGGTGGCTGGATTACGGTATGTTGCTTATCACGTTTGCTAGTCACTACCTCCCAAGCTTGTTCAGATACGTCCACAAGTGTAG
Organism: Tetracentron sinense; assembly: GCA_015143295.1. NCBI lineage: Eukaryota > Viridiplantae > Streptophyta > Magnoliopsida > Trochodendrales > Trochodendraceae > Tetracentron > Tetracentron sinense. Next base: position 23,894,455 of record CM026553.1, read on the forward strand.
GGTCAAGTCCATGATCAGGACGAGACATAACAGAATTATCCCGACTGATAGGAGAGACTCTCTTACTGGGTTCCCCAATTTCAGTAGAGGAAGGTCTCGTCAATTCCCACCAAGACTTGGATGGCCTCTTCCGACTTCTACTATGCCCCCTACGGCTTGTCTCCACTCTGGTATTGTGTTTGTCCTCATGGCCTCTTGGCTTCCCCTCTGGCAGAGAGCAACATTTAGTCGTTAGGTGCCCGAAAGTACAGCATTTGGCACATCTCGGGGGTTTCCAATCGTATTCCACTCTAAGTTCATAGTCTTCGTTACCATTTACGGAGATGGTAAGTTTGTCAGGAAGCTCCTGCTCCGCGGTTACCTCTATGGAGATTCTCGCATAGTTAAGTCTCTTGAGCGCCAGAGTTGGTTGGTCCGTAGTTAGTGGTTTGCCTATCAAACTTGCAATGAAACCAAGATATTGGGAGTTCCACATAAATAGCGGAAGGTTGAAGATTTTTACCCATATAGGAATGCCAGAAAATTCAACCTTGTCTAGTTTGATACTTCTATTCCATTCGCGAAGCACCAACATGGTTTGACGTATTCTCCACGGGCCACCCTCTAGAATCACACCTTTGTCTTCTGGACAGCTGAGCTTCAACAGGTAGAAGCCAGATTCAAGGCCAATAACCTCCACTTCACCTTTCAATTTCCACAACCTGGCGACTGTATTTTTAACGACAAAATAAGATGGTTTCGGCCCGAGAAAAAACCCCACCAAGGTATTATTCCACGGAGCAGAGTCTTGATCAAGTTCCACTGCAGACCGTTGAATGAACAGTTTACCATCTCGAATATCCGGCTTGGTATATTCAAGAGTTGTACCAGCAACAGGTTTGGAGGAGCGTCCAAAAAGGTTCCTCCACGCAGTACTCCCAGAAGAAGTAGCTGATTTGCCCTCACAACCCTCTACTGGGTTAAGTCCCACAGGGAGATCGAGCCCAACAGGTGCACCACGTGTCTGGGATGGGCATCCAACAGTAGGCAAATGGCCAGGCTATTCTCCGACGGTCACCAGATGAGAGCTATCCTCATCAATGCTAGGCATTAGCATTGCATCAGTAGAAGACAAATCATCAAGAGTAGGCATTAAATGGAGGTCAGGCCCACTGCCCAAGAGATGCACAGGCTGATCTGCTTCACCAACCCCTCCAAAAGTTGCAACAAAATGATGGTTTCGGAGTCTGTCCAACCCAACACCTGAACTGCCTCCATCTATATCACCTCGAGAAGACAACCCATCAATACAATTGTTCCGGCTAACACACGCCGGAGCACAACCATCACCGGCCAAGCTATTCATCAGAACGCCGCGACGAAGAAACCTGAAGACAGAACTAAACAAACGAACAGACCCCCGGGAAGAAGGAAGGATCAAGAAAAGAAAAAGCTGCCCGGAAAGCAACCGTTGGCAGCAGCCGACTAACCCAGAGAAAGAGAGAAACAAGGAGATACACTACCCACCAAGCACCACTAGCTTACTGACTTCAGCTAGAACTAGCGCTCGGTAAGTAGGCAACAAAATACGAGACAAAGTAAGGACACCAAAACCAAAGAGAAGACAAAGGAAACGATTCTCCGGCAAAAACCAAAGACAAAGGAAAAGCTTCAATATCCCAAACTAAAGACACAGCTTAGGCAAGATGAAGCAAAGAAACTCTCCGACCAAACGGCCGGAGAACGGGGGCCAAAGAAGACTCAATATCACTGTAAGAGTGATCGCATTGAAAATCAACTGCTGATGCTTCAGGACCTAACCCTACCATCTCTTCGCCAATCTTCATCTAGGAATAAATGGTTCGATTGCCAATCTTCTTCCAGGACAGGAGGAAAGTGTCGAGATTAAGCAAAATGGTACACTAGCCAATCTTCATACTGGATAGGACCAAACTTCCGAGATTGTGCAAAAATGGTTCGGTGCCAAATCTTCGTCACGAACTCTCTTGAGCCGAAGCTCAACCCAATTTTGGTTTACAGAGAGAAAGGAAAAAGGGAGTTTACCTTGGGGTTTTTCGGGGCTCCCGATGCGGTGGCGATGTCTTTTTTCCTCTTCGAAGCCTTGATCTACGTGTAGCCGGTAAAAACCCTCTCCCATCTCTTCTATGTTTTCTTCTTATGCTATTTTCCTTTTTGGAAATGTTTTGTTGTGGCTTGGTGTGGATGCAAAAGGGACAAAAACCCATTGGAATGTATAATGAATGAATAAGGACGTGTTGAAAATGAGTAGAGGGGCGTAGCCCTCAGTTTCGGGCTTGTTAGCTTGGGATTTTGGCTCACATGGATGATTTGGAGTATGAAAGAAGAAGGGTCGGAGACCCGGATTGAAAGGGGATAATGAATGAAAATGCATGAAAAGAACAAGAGGGGTGAGTACCTCGATTTGGCCTTGCGATCAATCGTAGACATGCAGAAGGCCTAGAGTTATCCCTAACCTATGTGTGATCGATCGCATTGGGAATATGATCGATTGTAGGCATGATCGATCGTAGGTACGATCGATCGTAGTTAAGACAGATTTTTTTAACAGCCTGTGTTGGCTCCGTTATGTGTTGTGATGTCATCTTTGTATGATAAATGTTATGTTGACACTTGTTTAGGTAAGGGAAGAGTCCATTTGCCTAGTAATGTATCACATCGGAATGGTTTTCTTTCGAACTTGGAGCTCAGGCGTGAAGCCCAATTGTTTCGGTTATTCAATCGAGGCTTGAGATAATCGGGGTTGTTCTGTAGTTAGAAAACCTAACCTGTGTTAAGTACGGCCATGGTTCCTCTTTGACTAGGTCAAGAGAGACGGTGTCCAACAAGGCCCGGGGTTCGTCCGTGATGACAGTCGAGAGATGTCGGCCTATGTATATAGGTCGTCTACGGAAAGCCTGGTCCCTTTAAGAGGGACTGTCCTCAGACTCAACCGTTGGCATTTGAAGGCGAAAAGGGACGCGTTTTTGCAATCACTCAGGAAGAGGCACAATAGGTCGAAGGTGTCATTGAAGGTAAAATATTAATATTCCAAGTACCTGCCTATGCTTTAATTGATACTGGTGCTACACATTCATTCGTCTCCTCGTACTTTGCAAAGAATATAACATATAGGCCTAATACACTCAAATATATGATGTCTGTATCCACACCATCAGGGAAAATTATTTGCGCCAAAACAGTTTATGATACGTGTCCGATACTTATCAATATGTGCAAATGATATTAGATTTGATTGTATTGGATATAAATGATTATGATATTATCCTTGGGATGGATTTGCTGGCCAACTACCATGCAGTGGTAGATTATAATGCCAAGAATGAGATATTTCAAATTCCGGACATTCCAGAATTCGAAATGCAAGAGATTGTTTGAGTTCAAGCACCCAGGCTAATATCAGAGATTAAAACGTTCCACCTTCTGGATAAGGAGTGTAGAACCCCGAAACGGAGTTACATAGTGTGTGAATAGTGTAAGTTGGTCAAAGTTGCCTTTTATGAAAATTGTATGTGATGATTTAGAAAAGGAACTTAAAATCAAATTATTATGGGTAATGTGGATGTTAAAGCCAAGGTAAAATAGTGTGAGAACTCAAGGTGAGTGAAGGGAAGAGTAAAAACATTCCAAAGGATCTTTAGGTGGAAAAAATGAGAAAATGGGAGTTGTGATTGATCGTAGATGGGGTACGATCGATCGCAGCAAAGGAAAAACTGAGAAAATTTTTGAGTGAACTTATGATCGATCGCAAGTGGTGTGCGATCGATCACATACAGTGGAAAATTTACAGAAACTCTCGGGTCCATGTGCGATAGATCACAGGTCGATCGATCGCACTCAGGTGCCGAGTTACGGAAATTGGGGTTTTAATCCCTTGGGCTATAAACCTAAAGAAAATCTTGGAATGAGAAGGGAGATGATTGGGGATTTCCAAATGGGGGTTTTTGGATTGAAGATAATGTGCAGCCAAAATAAAGGTTTGAATCTTCCCCATCAAGCTTGGATCATCCTCTTCAAGAAAGGATCTTCCTCCTCAAGGTGTTGTCTCCTCCATCAAGCTTGGGGTTCTTAATCAAAGGGTTTTCTTTAAATTAGAATTTGATCCTCAAAAGGTTAGTATACCCTTCTAGTTGGCTTAGTAATAACCTAAGTTTTTCTTTAAGGATGAATGTTGGATTGAGCTTGCATGTGTCTTTTCTTGAATCTACCGTGTCTCCTAAAATGTATAGATTAATTAAATGGTTATGGATGTGTGGGATGTATGGATTGGTAGAGGCGAATTTGGATGACATGGAGAATGTGGATGGTTGTTGTATGATGGAAAATGTGAAAGGGCAATGTACACATAAAACATGCACTCAAGGTGTTTGATGAAATGTTTGACTATGAAAATACAAGTTAAATACCTATAAAAATGTTGAATGTCATGTGTTTGATAAAATGCATGTATGGGATTTAAACCTAAGACTATGAAAGCATGATTTAAGGTCTTTCTACAATTGTCAAATTCTATAATGCCTCTCCATATGCTTCCTTTAAGACATTTCATGATAATAGAAATACTCGAATGCCATATCTTATTCTTGAAATATCTCCATGTCACTTCATGTTCACCATTTACTATAAACAAGCACGCATGCATGCATGAATCGAGTTTTTAGTATAAGTATATGAAAAACAATCAAGAACAAGATATGTGACTTATGACACAAATGATAAAGTCGAACATTGGGTCGGTCAAGGATAGGGCATATCCAACGATATGCCATATCTAGCTTCAAAAAAAAAGAAAAGCATGATAATGCTAGACATTGGGCCAATCAAGGATGTTGGTGTGCCTTTTCTATTTTGTTGAAGGTATTTACATACCCGGCTCACAAGTTACTGAAAGTATGCCTCTTTTTAATTTTAGAAAAACAGTTCTTGGGGGCCATACATCGAATCCCAAGAACTGATTAAGATTCTAATTGATTTTATTCAATGAAGGTTGGAATAACAATCACATTTGCGACTTTGAAATTGTTAAGTCAAATGCACATAAGAACAGTACTCGCAAAACTTCACAAGTGTCAAGTCTCCTTCGCAATCCACACGAACCTTCTTTTTCCTTTAAAGCTTTCTCTAATGGAAGCTAATGACCCGTCCAAATTTCCAACTCTAGGATCTTGAAATAAAGATCTTATCTTTATTGATCAAGAACCTTTCTTCATTAACAAGATCCTTAATATTCTTTCTTCTTTATTTTCAAATGAGAAAACAAAAATAGAAGAAGAAAATGGGGAGAGGTGACCGTACACCTTTGAGGGGAGAGAGAGAGGCGTGAGATATTGAGGGAGGGAGAGAAAGATTAAAAATTATGGAATTTTCAATTGTCCTTTTAATGGTGGACGTCCAACCCTTATATATAGATCCATCTTGGATCTTATCCTTATCCTAATCCAATTAGGATTCCCTCAATTGTTTCCTTTATTGATTTCTCCTTAATTAATTAGGATTAATCAAGATAGTAACTAACTTTATCCATTAGTGTTCAACTAATCTTGTCCTTATCCTAATCCAATTAGGATTCATTGATTAATAAGAAACTAATAGAATCCTTGTCCAACAAGGAATCTTTTAATTAGTAACTAACTCTAACTAACTAAATAACCTTATCCAATAAGGATATTAGTTATTAGAAACTAATTAAAAATAATAACAATTATTATTCCCTCATGGAGTGGGCGTCCCACCCTAGGTGGGTCCCACCCCATACGCCCTCTAGGATATTAAACCCTTTTCGGTCACTTCAATTATTCTTTTAAAATAATCCCCAATGGGTCCTACCCATTTGGTTTTTCACATCTAATGTGATTCCACCTTTTAGAGCTTCACTATACCATATAGTGATTACTTAGAGAAATTAATTAATTTAATTAATAATTAAATTAAATTCTTTAAGAAGGTCTTTGTGTGTGGGATCTAAAGGGATCTCCTATTTCCGGTTGTGGGACCAAGTACTCAATCTTTTGGTTAAAGCATTGTTACTAGGAAACACCTTTCCTAAAACTCTATTAGGATCAAAGAATGTTATCTAAGTCCCTGGACTTCCACCAATCACAATAATGTCCATTAACACAATGCAACTAACCTCTAGAAATTAGAGAATTGCTTGTAAGTACCATCACACAATATATTTACAAATAAATCCTTCCACATTCCGATATCAATTGTAACCTTCCGGGATTAGAACAATTCCACTGTCTAGTCCCTAGCTTATGATTAAACCCTTTCTCATGATTAATTTTTCATTGAACTGAACCTCCAAAACACTTTTGAAGAAACATTAGAAAAGAACTGAAATATATATATTTATATATACATTTCTATATTGAAAATATCAACTTCGATAAAGACCATTTTACCGAAAAGCACCAGTACTGGATTTAACAGTTCAGTTCAACAAGTATCACCTTGATATCATTATCTCCAATTAAGGAGTTGTGGATTCCTTATTGAGTGTTTACACACTTCTCCAAACATTGTGTACATGACCCAACGTACCCAGAGTTAGTCCTGTGTATTGGACATTGCCGATTGGCACATCAAAGCCATATAGATAGATGTCTGAGAAAATGTTAACCTCTCAGGTCTAAGGACAATTTGTCAAATGGATAACCCTAATACAATATAACAGTGTATTCCATAGGGTATCCACTAGTGACCCCGTTCAGTATTATGTACTTGCTAGATATACTCACATGTTAGTCAAGAGTCACCAATTTATGTGAATGATATTCATCACACTATCTCATAGAACTACAAATATGCAAGTCATGATGAAGTACTGCACCCAACTAGTACTCTAGAGGCTTCGAACAATATTAGGTTTATAAGGAACCGGAAAATTATATCTCCTCGCAACCTTTGCATGATTTTCCTACAATGTTACCTATGAAACTTTATATCATCATCAAATGAGACAGTAATTAATATAAATACCCTTTATAGTTGGTTGTGTGAATATGATGTTTGTTTAATCAACATAGAATAGTCTCTTATTCGCTTTCAAAGGCAATTAGATATAATGCCCATCTTCTCAGTGATGTTTCTCAAACACCAGCTGAAGCATAACTTAACATACATAGGTCTATCATGTCTGCTTTACCACAAATGCAAAATTTATTATCAATAATCACAATCTTAAAAGACTAAACAAAAATGATATTGTCAAACAGTAATTTTCAGAAATTAACATGCTTGTGCTTTACCATTGTACAATGCTCTGGACTAATCTGATGAATATCTTATCACATCAACATGTGATAAATCTAGTACAAGTATACTTTCTCATGATATCACATATCTAAAAAACAGATTCCATTCCATAAAGGTAGAAACTCTTTTCTTGGAATCTTATTTGCACAAAAACATGATTGTTATTGGGAGAATAACAATATCATTTTCATTTTGTCTCTAAACCATTTAGGACTAAGAAAACATGTTGTCAAAGTTTTTGTCTATCATTGCAAAATTGCTAGATTAAATCTAAGAGAAGAATAATATTCATACTTCATTCACAATGAAAAGAATATTATCATTGCATAGAGCTGGGAAAGTAATCATGCTCCCACTAACCAATTTGCACACAAAGGATACTTTCATTCTTAGATGAAAATCAAACAGTTTGATTACTTCATCAAAATAACAGTTAATCCAACTACCGATTCTGTGACCTATGGGTTCTAGTGTACTTTTAGGTATAGAGAGAGTAGAGAGTTGATCTCAATCAATTCTCATAGTTATCGGTATACAGGGCTTCCGCTTCTAGAACAATTCTAGATTCAGTTTCTCTACTAGGAAACTTGCATTCCTGTTTACAAATATCTTTTATTATCCATGAATAGAGACTAAATGTCTCTAATGCGAATCCCATGCTCATCTTCCATCGAATCATATCCAATATAATTCAATTTAACAACACTATCATGCTATGGTTTGTTATGGGAATTATCTGAGACAATATGTAATGAGAGTAAATTATGAAATTTCTATTATGAGGTACTCTTCTCAATCATTGAACACTTACCTAGTTGTTTCTTTATTTCAATACAGAATTCTTTGAACTTTTCAAATAAGGTGAAATGAAGTTAGCTACCTCTTAATGAAAGATTCATATGGTTACGATCATCCAACTTTTGTCCCATTCCCAAGTAGAAGTTTTATCTACTTAGATTTATCCTTCTTCTTAACAAACATGCAACTATTACACTTATGCAAGATCATACCAAACATTAGGAGCTGTAGGTTCCAACAATTAAGTTGGACTTGATGATTATATAAGCTGGACAATCCTTCTAAAGGTTTGTCCTATATCCAATGACCAATTGCTTCACTATGAAGCACAATCCTTATACTTTCCTTTCTTCTCAGAAGAGCCTTTGTTCATACTACCAGAATATATTTCCAATTAAAAATCTTGAATTTCTTTTCTTTGCATAAATGCTCAAGATTTAGAAAATCTAACTCTTTTGAATATCTTTGCAAGTAGCAATGAACTCTTCAAAGGTTCTTAGCCATATGCAACATGTGGGATTTCAGACAATTTGATTTCCTACTTGTTCAACATAACCATATGAAAGGACTACGGGAGTTTGTTCAGGATCTTATCCTCTAATCCCATAAATTTATCTCAATTTATCTTAGCACCAAGAATTGGAATTTATGAACCCAATGATCTCTATCATATTCTTTGTGATTGGGTTTCCCTAGTCAACTTGGTGTCCACTTGTCCTTTTATATAATAAGCTGCCTAGCAGCCCTATTATATTCAGTAAACATCTCAAATGATATTTAACATTAGTAGTGAGAACTTGGGCAATTCTTTATAATAAGCACAAACTTGAGATTCATTTTCCATACCAAACACTTTGAATTGGTCAAGAGATTCTCATTAAAGTCTTGGTAAGGTGGTTATAGAATGGCAGGGCAATAAAACATACATTATAGTATTTCACACATTATAATATTATTAGATCAAGGCTTTCAATCTTTGATGATATTTCTCATCATTTATTTAAATTTCATAGACCCCTCAATCTATAAAATTAGGAAATATGCTACTTCATATTTCTGATGAGCATTGGGTGCCTTATAATACATATATAATCTTCCATGCTAGGATAGTATTATACATGCACCACAAGGTGGATAGTATATATCCATCACTGAACATCTCATGCATAACTCCTTATGTTAATCAATGATTCCCAATTTTCTTGTGACCTCCAAGGACAACATGACTGTCACTGTGTCAACCGTCATGCTCCTTGTTTAAGTGAAACCCATTATTTTCGATTGTCATATCATCAAGTAGGAATATGTCCTCATCCTAGTTGACACTCCCTACCAGATCATACATATTCCTATCTACTATAGAAATAAAGCACTAGGAGTTTAATTTAGACTGAATAATGTCTGATTCCTGCCAGAGAGACAAGACTTAGGATAATTAATTCTTAGTCTTATTGATAATGGAAGGTCATAGGGCAACATTATCCCATAGGATAAATTAGCCCATTTAATTCACTTAATATTTTTCTTGAGGGAAAACAGAATATTATGAACAAATTATATATCTAATGCATATATCAAAAGCATTCACAATATTTATCATTGTATAACATGTATAAAACAATATACAAAATTATCATATCATAATAAATCAAATTTTGTTTAATTAGATCAAACTAATTGTCGCACCCCAAAATACTCCCTACAAGTTAAGGGATACTTTAGAGGTGACTATTCGTACCTGCCAAACCATCCTGTAATGAACAAGGCTAACATAATGTAATAACAATAATAATCAGAGTACGGAAGCTATAACATGAGTGCGGAAGCGTCAACAAAACATGTCTAAGTCTAAGGTGGACAGACCCACCTATCAAAATATCAAAATACATAAGCAGCCTCTTGTACTCTCCCCTCAACAGTAATCGAGGTACGGCCACACGTCAAGATCTCGGTCCGCCTGAGACTGCAGTGGGATAGACGGCTCTCTCTCCTCTATATACTCTTCCTCGACCCAAGGCTCCGGGTCGAGGGCTCCCTTAGTACCTGCCGACATAAAAGTACTGCTGAGCATGGAATACTCAGCCAGTACAAGCTACTAGCTAACCATAACAATAATAAACACGCAAGGAGAAATACAGTACCAATCATCAATTCACGGCAATAGTAAAATCATAGAATTTAACAATATTAAACATGGAGCAATATTATCATCTTGATGTACGTGCAAGGATGCAAAAACGCCGATAAAACTCATGCTTGAAAACCCGTTTCCATGTCTCGGTATGCCTTGTAGAAATCATGTATGCGTGCAGGCATGAATGTCTTGTCATCATCTTGTAAACTTGCATCTTGTAACTTGTGAGCCAGAGGCTAGCACACGAATCTCCTTGGGCTGCCAACCTCCTTGATATATGGTTTTCTTGTGAACCAGAGGCTAGTACCCGAATGTCCATAGGCTACTAACCTCCTTGATAATATGTGATTTTTATTACTTGTTTAGTTTTCTTGTGAGCCAGAGGCTAGTACCCGAATCTCCCTAGGCTATCAACCTCCTTGACAATATATGTTTTGGGGTTTTCTTGTGAGCCAGAGGCTAGTAACCGAATGTCCCTGGGCTACCAACCTCCTTGACATGCTATGTTTTCTTGTTGATTTATTATATGCATATGCTCTTGAAAAGCTCGGTTCATGCAACCATGCGTGCTCGTGTGCGTGCCAATAGTGACAATCCTGATGATATGCTTGGATGAGAGGATCACAAAAGCATAGCATTCCCATTTTTAAATACAAGCATAAAGGAATATGGATAACGTGTAGGGCATTTGATCAAGGTAGGCATTTAAAACATAAGAGCTCAATACATGCTTTCATAATTCCAGTTCATTTATTCAATACGTCATTTTAGCATTTTATCAAACACTTGGTGTGCAATCCCATTCCTAGTCATTTTGTTTCGATTTCTTAATACATATATTTCATCACACCACACAAAATGTATTTATCATTATGTTTGAAGTGCCCATCCACCATTTTCCAGTACCCATTCATCAACCAACACAGCATCCAATCGCCTCAACCCATTTCATCCATTCATACATCCCACATTCATTCACATTATCTTGTTTAGGTTTTGGATATATAGTATGTTTCCAAGGAAAAGGGGATACAAGATCAACATCATGATTTTAAAAGAAGAAAGCCTAGAGTATTGCTAGAGAAGTTAGTAGAGTGTACTAACCTTGAAGATCAAGCTTGATCTTTGAGGAATCCTTTGATTGAGGATGGTTCTAGCTTGGAATCCTTCAAGCTTGCTCCCTTGATCTCAATCCCAAAGCCCTCTTTGGATTTTTTTGCCTTCAATCTCTCCTCCTCCTTTTCCCTTTCTTTCTCTCCTTAGGCTTAGAAAATCCCCAAATGGGATCCCTGAACAAGACAAGGGTTTAAAACCCCCAAATTCGGAATCTGCTACCGCATGCGATCGATCGCGCACTTATATGCGATGGATCGCAGGTCCTTGCGATCGATCGCACATTAATGCGATCTATCGCACATGAACCCGAATACATTGGTCTGATTTCCCTCTGCATGCGATCGATCGCACACTCTTGCGATCGATCGCAGATAACTGCGATCTGTCGTACAGGGGTCCCTATCTATCGCATATGGTCCCGAGACCTTGGGACCTATTTCGCCTGCATTCGATCGATCGCACCAAACCTGCGATCGATCGCACATCCCAGATTTTGTTGTTTTCTTCCATTTTCCCATTGGTAATTCGGCCATAACTTGTGACTCGGTTCTCCGATTTGGACGATTCAACTTGCGTTGGATTCGTTTTTCGAATGAGAACATTCCTGACTTTTTAGAATTTCCAATTTTTTCTTTATTTATTGACCAAATTACCCCTAAAGTCGACTGATCCACAAATGGGTTTCAGTAACTGGAGTTTTTGATATGTCCGACTTAGGAATACTACCTAACACTTAGAGTTTCTTTAAAATTTCTCATTTCATAGAAATAGGAGGATTACAAAGGCAAAATGCATTGGCACGGTTTTTTAATACATGGCAAAATTTTCGGGGTTCTACATCCTCCCCCTATTATAAGAAATTTCATCCTTGAAATTTGAACGATGCGTGCATTACTATTCAAAACAAAATTACAAGTCATATACAAAACTCATCCAAACAACTCAGGGTACTTTGCCTTGACTTCGGCCTCACGTTCTCAGGTAGCCTCTTCCCGAGCGTGATGTTGACATTGTACAAGAACTAGCGGTATAGTTTTGTTACGAAGCACTTGAGATCCTCAGGTAGCCTCTCAACCAAAGTGAGATCCTCTCGAATCTCAATTGGATCAAGTTCGATGACATGAGAAGGATCCGGGATGTACTTCCGGAGCATAGAGACATGGAATACATTGTGGACCACCGCCATATGAGCGGGTAAAGCAACACGGTAAGCTACCTCACCGACTCTAGTAATGATCTCGAATGGACCCACATATCTCGGGCTAAGCTTGCCCCTCTTCCCGAATCGCATCACACCCTTGGTTGGTGAAATCTTGACAAAAACAAAGTCCCCAACTCAAAACTCAAGGTCCCGCCTACGGGTGTCGGTATAGCTCTTTTGTCGGTCTTGGGCGGTCTTCAACCTCTCCCGGATGAGCTTGACTCTACCCGCCATTTGTTCAATCAACTCGGGGCCAAAATTTTTCTTTCTCCCACTTCATCCCAATACAATGGGGATCTACAACTTCTTCCGTACAAAGCCTCAAAAGGCGCCATCTGTATGCTTGCTTGATAACTATTGTTGTAAGCGAATTCCACCAAAGGCAAGTGGTCCTCCCAACTCAACTTGAAGTCTAGCATACAAGCTCGGAGCATATCTTCAATAACCTGATTCACTCGTTCGGTTTGCCCGTCTGTCTGTGGGTGGAAAGCTGTGCTAAAGTCTAGTCGGGAACCCATAGCATCTTGAAAACTTTTCCAAAACCTGGAAGTGAATCTCGGGTCTCTATCCGACACAATGCTCACTGGCACCCCATGCAGTCGGACTATTTCCTTAATGTACAATGTCGCCAACTGATTTGAGTTGAATGTAGTCCGGTACGGTATTAAATGGGCGGACTTCGTGAGTCTGTCAACTACAACCCATATAGCATCGGTCTTTCTGAAAGTATGCCTCTTCTTAATTTAGAAACACAGTTCTTGGGGGCATACATCGAATCCCTAGATCTGACTAAGATTCTAATTGATTTTATTCAATGAAGGTTAGAATAACATTCACCTTTGCGACTTTGAAATTGTTAAGTCAAATCCACGTTAGAATAGTACTCGCAAAACTTCACAAGTGTCAAGTCTCCTGTCGATTCACACGAACCTTCTTTTTCCTTTAAAGCTTTCTCTAATGGAAACTAATGGCCCTTCCAAATTTCATGCTCTTTTATCTTTTCTTCTTTTCTTTGATCCAAGAACCTTTCTTGATCAAACAAGATCCAATCTTGATCTTCAAAGAACTTGTTCTTGATCATCAAGATCAAAAACCAAACAAAAAGGAAGAAGGGGAAGGGTGACCGTACACCCTCAAAGGGGGAGAGGGCTGGGCGTAAACTTGAGTAGAGGGAGAGAAGAAAAAAAATCTGGAGAATTATATATCTTAAAGGGCTAGGCATCCAATCCTTTATATAAGTTCCCTCTTGGTTGCTTGAATTGTAATCCAATTATAATTCATTAACCTTATCCTAATCCAATTAGGATTCCTCAATATTTTCCTTTATTGATTATTCTCCTAATCCAATTAGGATTAATGTTAAAAGAAACCAACCTTATCCATTAGTAACTAATCTTATCCTTATTCAATAAGGAATCTTGAATTAGTAACTAACTAATAGAATCCCTAACAATTAGGGAATCTTTAATTAGTAAATAACTAACTAACTAACTAACCTTATCTAATAAGGATATTAGTTATTAGAAACTAATTAAAATAATAACAATTATTATTCCTCCTTGAAGTGGGCATCCCACCCTAGGTGGGTCCCACTCCACAAGCCCAAAGGGTTTCCAAAACCCTCTTGGTCACTTGAATTATTCTTTTATAATAATTCTCAATGGGTCCTACCCATTTGGTTTTTCACATCTAATGTGATTCCACCTTTTAGAGCTTCACTATACCATATAGTGATTACTTAGAGAAATTAATTAATTTAATTATAAATTAAATTAAATACTTTAAGAAGGTCCTTGTGTGTGGGATCTAAAGGGATCTCCTATTTCCGGTTGTGGGACCAAGTACTTCACCTTTTTGGTTGAAGCATTGTTACTAGGAAACACCTTTCCTATACTCCATTAGGATTATAGAATTTTATCTATATCCTTGGACTTCCACCAATCACAATTAATGTCGCGACCCAAAACCCACCCTAGGAGTTAGAGTGAATCTTGGACGACTTAATCATTACTTACATGACTTGCTTGACGAACCAACCTGCAAAACTCACAGAACATATACAATAGAGGATAACAGCGGAAGCATAACTACAAAACACAACGGAAGTCTAACAAACCTCTAAGTATATATACACATGGTCCAAGTTTAATACAAAAGAAAACAAAACAAAGAAAGTGCGGACATGCCCGCCAAAATACATGGATATAATCACTCATGCTCACCCACAGCTAAACCACTTAGAATCTAACACCACCTACTGATAACCCTCTACGGGAGGTTCCTCCAAAGGTTCCTCGACGTACTCCTCCTCCACCCAAGGGCTAGGAACACAGACATCAAATGGAGCAGCAGCTCCCTCAGAACCTGCCGACATAAGAAGTACGGCTGAGCATGGAATACTCAGCGGGTACTAAATACTAACCAATAGTCATAGCAAAACCATAGCAGTATAGGAAGCAGGAAGCATTTCACATATATAAAGCAGGAAACAATTCAAGCATATAAAGCAGGAATAATTCATATCATGACAATAAAGTAAAGGAGTATATAATCATGCTTGAATTCATAAAAGCCGATAAAACCCTTGAAAACACCGTGCACTTGACTTGACTGAAAATACCATTTCCTTGCTTGAAAACTTGTCATGTTTGTCTTATCTTATCGTATCATGCATGTCATGCCATGTCTTGTCATGCTTGCTTGAAAAAGTAAACTACTTGTGAGGGAAGGGAGACCCTTCTTCCTAGAATGCTTATGCTTGTCATGCCATGTCTTGTCATGCTTGCTTGGAAAAGTAAACTACTTGTGAGGGAAGGGAGACCCTTCTTATGTTATGTATGCACTTGTGAGGGAAGGGAGACCCTTCTTATGAAAATGCATGATTTACTTGTCCTCGCCAAAAGCGAGGTAAAACATATCGTAGGATATGCCCCACCTCTAAATCCCATTCTTGAAAAACGTCGGTAATCCATGTCATGCATGCGTGCTCGTGAGATCGTGTGCATACTTGCATTTGGAATTAAATATGACAATTTGGGTAATTTACAAAGCATAGCATATCACGATTTGAACAAGTAATAAGTCGCACATTTGAGAAACGTAAGAAACACACTATCATATGCCCTAACAATTTCATGAATAATTAAACATGTATTCCCTTAATTTATCACTCATTTTATTCACCTTGGCATCTCATCAAACATAGTGTGTTCATTATTTATTAACCCTACAACATGCTTTTCTAGGTGGGTTTTACTCACATCACATATGTATGTTTATTATGGGTACAATGCCCTCCCCGTTCATCCATCACATCAATACACACGGCATCCAATCGCCCACATTCATCTCCATTCATCATTCACCGTTCACCATTCACAACCCATCTCATAATATATATATATATATATATGAAGGAAACAAGAAGAAATAAGGAAAGGAGAGGCTATAACTAGGAGGGTAGTAAAAAGTACCGACCTTGATCAAGTGGGGAAGAAATCCCCCATTCCAAAACGACCGTGAGTTGCTGCCCTAGCTTGGAACACGAGCTCCACACGAGCTTGAGCCGAGATCTTGAAGGAAAACGTGCTTGAGGATGATCTAGGGTCTCAAACCCCTTTGATTTCTCTTCAAAATGGAAACCCTAGATTTAGGAACCCTTTCTCCTCTCTTCTAATCTCCCAAATCTTCTAAGGGTTGAGAATGAGCCCTAAAGGCTCGGGCAATCCTATATAAGAAAGGGTATAACACCCGAATGCCGAAAATGCCCTTAGTGAAAATTCTGTAAAACGCGAGGACCGAGCGATCGGTGTTAATGACCGATCGATCGGTTGCCTACCGATCGATCGGTTTCATAACCGAGCGATCGGTTGAAATTTCACTCTCTGGAAAATTTCCCCATAGTAAAATCTCGACCAGTCGATAGCCTCCGAGCGATCGGTTTTGGACCGATCGATCGCTCCATGGACCGAGCGATCGGTGGTCTGCAGGTCCAAACTGTTTTGGCCATAACTTTTGACTCGTTCGTCCGATTTTGACGATTCAACTTGCGTTGGGTTCGTACTTCGAAAACGAACATTTCTGACATTTCAGAATTTCTAATTTCTTCCATATTTATTAATTGCATTACTTTAAAGGAAAAATGGCTACGAAGGGTCATGCATAAATGTGAAAAGGTCCGGGGCTCTACAATTAATGTCCATTAACACAATGTGATTAACCTCCAGAAATTAGAGAATTGCTTGTAAGTACCATCTCACAATATATTTACAAATAAATCCTTCCACATTCCGATATCACTTGTAAGCTTCCGGGATTTTAACAATTCCACTGTCTTAGTCCCTAGCTTATGAATAGAACCCTTTCTCATGATTACTTTTTCAATGAACTGAACCTCCAAAACACTTTTGAAGAAACATTAGAAAAAAACTGAAATATATATATTTATATATACATTTCAATATTGAAAATATCAACTTCGATAAAGACCATTTTACCGAAAAGCACCAGTACTGGATTTAACAGTTCAGTTCAACAAGTATCACCTTGATATCATTATCTCCAATTAAGGAGTTGTGGATTCCTTATTGAGTGTTTACACACTTCTCCAAACATTGTGTACATGACCCAACGTACCCAGAGTTAGTCCTGTGTATTGGACATTGCCGATTGGCACATCAAAGCCATATAGACAGATGTCTGAGAAGATGTTAACCTCTCAGGTCTAAGGACAATTTGTCAAATGGATAACCCTAATACAATCTGACAGTGTATTCTATAGGGTATCCACTAGTGACCCCGTTCAGTATTATGTACTTGCTACATATACTCACATGTTAGTCAAGAGTCACCACTCTCTGTGAATGAGATTCATCACACTATCTCATAGAACTACACATGTGCAAACCATGATGAAGTACGGCACCCATCCTTATCCAATAAGGAATCTTGAATTAGTAACTAACTAATAGAATCCCTAAAAATTAGGGAATCTTTAATTAGTAACTAACTAACTAACTAACTAACCTTATCTAATAAGGATATTAGTTATTAGAAACTAATTAAAATGACAACAATTATTATTCCTCCTTGAAGTGGGCGTCCCACCCTAGGTGGGTCCCACTCCACACGCCCAAAGGGTTTCCAAAACCCTCTTGGTCACTTGAATTATTCTTTTATAATAATTCCCAATGGGTCCTACCCATTTGGTTTTTCATATCTAATGTGATTCCATCTTTTAGAGCTTCACTATACCATATAGTGATTACTTAGAGAAATTAATTAATTTAATTATAAATTAAATTAAATACTTTAAGAAGGTCCTTGTGTGTGGGATCTAAAGGGATCTCCTATTCTCGGTTGTGGGACCAAGTACTTCACCTTTTTGGTTGAAGCATTGTTACTAGGAAACACCTTTCCTATACTCCATTAGGATTATAGAATTTTATCTATATCCCCGGACTTCCACCAATCACAATTAATGTCCATTAACACAATGTGATTAACCTCTAGAAATTAGAGAATTGCTTGTAAGTACCATCTCACAATATACTTACAAATAAATCCTTCCACATTCCGATATCACTTGTAAGCTTCCGGGATTGGAACAATTCCACTGTCTTAGTCCCTAGCTTATGAATAGAACCCTTTCTCATGATTACTTTTTCAATGAACTGAACCTCCAAAACACTTTTGAAGAAACATTAGAAAAGAACTGACATATATATATTTATATATACATTTCCATATTGAAAATATCAACTTCGATAAAGACCATTTTACCGAAAAGCACCAGTACTGGATTTAACAGTTTAGTTCAACAAGTATCACCTTGATATCATTATCTCCAATTAAGGAGTTGTGGATTCCTTATTGAGTGTTTACACACTTCTCCAAACATTGTGTACATGACCCAACGTACCCGAAGTTAGTCCTATGTATTGGACATTGCCGATTGGCACATCAAAGCCATATAGACAGATGTCTGAGAAGATGTTAACGTCTCAGGTCTAAGGATAATTTGTCAAATGGATAACCCTAATACAATCTGACAGTGTATTCCATAGGGTATCCACTAGTGACCCCATTCAGTATTATGTACTTGCTACATATACTCATATGTTAGTCAAGAGCCACCACTCTCTGTGAATGAGATTCATCACATTATCTCATAGAACTACATATGTGCAAGCCATGATGAAGTACGGCGCCCAACCAGTATTCTAGAGGCTTCGAACAATATTAGGTTTATAAGGAACTGGAAAATCATATCTCCTCGCAACCTTTGCATGATTTTCTTACAATGTTACCTATGGAACTTTATGTCATCATCATATGAGACAGTAATTAATATAAATACCCTTTATAGTTGGTTGTGTGAATATGATGCTTATCTAATCAACATAGAAAAGTCTCAGATTGGCTTTTGAGGGCATATATGTCTAACACTTTCTTACCGTCTTTGGCAACCCTACAATGAAGTCCATAGATATGTGCTCCCATTTCCACTCGGGAATAGGGAGGGACTGCAATAGATCTGCTGGTCTCAAGTACTCTGCTTTCACCTGTTGGCACAGCAAACACCGTGCCACATATTCCACAACCTCCCTCTTCATGTTTCGCCACCAAAAGTGACTCTTGAGATTTCCGTACATCTTCGTACCCCCGGGATGCATTGTATACTTAGACCAGTGAGCTTCGTCCATAATCTCTCTTCGAAGGTCTGCATTGGCTGGGACACAAAGTCTTCCCTTGAATGTAATTGCACCTCGGCTAGTGAGAGAGAAGTCCGTACTACCCTTGGCCACTTCCTTGTCCCGGAAAGCCAATAAGTCAGCATCTGTGGCTTGATACTCCTGGATCAAGTCTATAATGTACGGCCGAACCGTAACATTTGCCAAAATGGGACTGCGGACGGAGTCATTCACACTGATGTCCAAATTTTCAAAATCTTCCAACCATCTCCATTCTCGCACTAACATGTGAGCCAACAACCCCGGGGTTTCCTACTCAAGGCGTTTGCCACCACGTTAGCTTTTCCTGGGTGATATTGGATAGTGCACTCATAGTCTTTTAAGAACTCAATCCAACGTCGTTGCCGTAAGTTTAGTTCTTTTTGAGAAAAGAGATACTTGAGACTCTTGTGGTCGGTGAGCACATAGAATTCTACCCCGTAAAGGTAGTGTCACCAAATCTTGAGTGCAAACATGACTGCCGCAAGCTCCAAGTCATGAGTGGGGTAATTCTTTTCGTGCTCCTTCAGTTGCCTTGATACATAGGCAATGAATTTCTTGTGCTACATTAGGACACACCCAAGTCCCACATGTGAGGCATCACTATAAACCTCATAACCAACATGTCCCGACGGCACCGTAAGGATGGGAGCTGTGGTGAGGCGTTTCTTCAACTCTTGGAAACTTACTTCACATCGGTCACTCCAACTGAACTTTGCATTCTTCCTTGTCAAGTAAGTGAGAGGTGCAGCCAAACTGGAGAATCCCTCCACGAATCTCCGGTAGTAGCCCGCTAATCCAAGGAAACTACGTATTTCCATGACGCTCTTGGGCCTCTCCCAACTCATGACTGCCTCAACCATGGCTGGGTCTACAGAAATACCCTCGGCCGACACTACATGGCCTAGGAATGTCACCTTCTCTAACCAAAATTCACATTTGCTCAATTTGACATATAACCTATGTTCTCTCAAAGTCTCCAGAGCAAGGCAGAGGTCTCATGTGTGATCTTCCCGTGTCTGGGAATACACTAAAATGTCGTCGATGAATACAATCACACACCGATCTAAGTATGATCGGAACACCCGGTTCATCAAATCCATGAATGCCGCCGGTGCATTCGTCAGTCCAAAAGGCATGACTAGGAACTCGTAATGCCCATACCGAGTCCTGAAAGCCGTCTTCGGAACATCCTCAGACTTGATCTTTAACTGATGATACCCCGATCTAAGATCAATCTTGGAGAAAAATCTCACTCCCTTCAGTTGGTTGAACAAGTTGTCTATCCTTAGCAAGGGATAACGATTCTTGATAGTCACCTTATTCAACTGACGGTAGTCTATACACATTCTCATCGACCCGTCTTTCTTCTTCACAAAGAGGACTGAAGCTCCCCACGGTGACACACTTGGTTGGATGAAACCAAGTTGTTGTAACTCTTTAATTTGCTTCTTCAATTCTTCAAGCTCTATTGGGGTCATTCTATACGGTGCCCTTGAAATTAGAGCGGTGCCCGGAGCAAGCTCTATAGCGAACTCAATCTCCCGATTCGGAAGCAATCCGGGAAGTTCCTCCGGAAACACGTCCAAGAACTCACTCACGATCGGAATAGCCGAGGAGTTTTGTGCTTCAGGGTTCGCTAAGCTCAAAGCTGCCAAGCGAGCAATATCCCTTTCTCTTAATCCTCGGAAGTGAAAAGGTTTGACTCCTTCCGACTTGAAATTCACCATCTTTTCAAAACACGCAACATGACCGTGGTGGTTTGCCAACCAATCCATCCCTAGGATGACATCAAAATCCAAGTCTTGGAAATCCAGGATGATAAGATCGGCTAATAGTTCTGTAGAGCCCCGGACCTTTTCACATTTAATGCATGACACTTTCGTTGCCATTTTGCCTTTAAAGAGGTATAATTAATAAATAAGGAAGAAATTGGACATTTCGAAAAGTCAGAAATGTTCGTTTTCAAAGTACGAACCCAACGCAAGTTGAATCGTCAAAATCGGACGAACGAGTCAAAAGATATGGCCAAAACAGTCTGGACCTGCAGGCAACCGATCGCTCGGTCCATAGAGCGATCGATCGGTCCAAAACCGATCGATCGGTAGCTATCGACTGGTCAAGATTTTTGTATGGGGAAATTTTCCAGAGAGTTGATTTTTGGTCGAGAGCTTGGTCAACACACCGATCGCTCGGTAGGCAACCGATCGATCGGTCATTAACACCGATCGCTCGGTACTCGCGTTTTTGCAGAAATTTCAGTAAGGGTATTATGGTCTTTTGGTCGGTTTACTTTTACCTTAAGAGTCTTGCCCGAGCCTTTAGGGCATCATTCGACACTTAGAGAGTTTGAGAGAATAGGAGAAAGGGGAGAAGGCGATTCCAACCTAGGGCTTGTCTTTGGAAGAGAAATCAAAGGGTTTTGAGACCCTAGGTTTCTTCAAGCTCGGCTCTTCTCCAAGATCACGGCTCAAACACTCGTGAGGAGCATCTCCTCAAGCTAGGGCAGCAACTCACGGTCGTTTTTGGAAGGGGATTTCTTCCTCACTTGATCAAGGTCGGTACTTCTTGCTACCCTCCTAGTTATAGTTCCTTCTTGTACCTTAATTCTCTTTGTTTTCTTTCATTTACACATGTGCTATGAGATGGATGGGTGTGAATGGTGAATGGAGACGGAATTGGCGATTGGATGCCGTGTGAAATGATGTGATGAATGAAATGGGGAGGGCATTGTATCCATAATGAACAAACACGTATGATGTGAGCATAACCCACCTAGAAAAGCATGTTGTAAGGTTAATAAATAATGAATGCACCATGTTTGATGAAATGCCAAGGTGAATGAAATGAACGATAAATTAAGAGATTGCATGTTTAAGGTTTATGGAAATTGCTAGGGTCATGATAGTGTGATTATTCGCTTTCCCTAAATGATATGAATACTAAATTGCTCAAATCATTTATGTTATGTGTTATAAATTACTCAATGCCATATTTAATTCGAAATGCAAGTATGCACACGACCTCACGAGCACGCATACATGACATGATTTACCGAGGTTTTCAAGAATGAGATTTAGAGGCGGGGGATATCCTACGATATGTTTCACCTCGCTTTTGGCAAGGACAAGACAATCATGCATTTCATAAGAAGGGTCTCTCTTCCCTCGCAAGCGCATACATATCATAAGAAGGGTCTCCCTTCCCTCGCAAGTGCATACATATCATAAGAAGGGTCTCCCTTCCCTCGCAAGTGCATCTCACAAGGACATCTCACAAGTGAATCTCACAAGTGGAAGGACAAGCATGAGTATTCTAGGAAGAAGAGTCTCCCTTCCCTCACAAGTAGTTTACTCTTCCGAGTAGGCATGACATGACAAAGCATGATACACGCATGATACAAGCATGACACGCATGACACGGTAGACAAGGTTGCAAGCATAAAAAGGGTAATTTCAGTCAAGTCAAGTGCACAAGATTTCAAGGGTTTTACCGGTTTTTATGAATGCAACATGATGAATTATATTGCTTTACTTTATTGACATGATATGAATTATTCCTGCTTTATATGCGTGAATTGTTTCCTGCTTTATATATGCTATCTGTATGCTATGACTGTTGGTTAGTGCTTAGTACCCGCTGAGTATTCCATGCTCAGCCGTACTTCTTATGTCGGCAGGTTCTGAGGGAGCTGCTGCTCCATTTGATGTTTGTGCTCCTGGTCCATGGGTGGAGGAGGAGTACGTCGAGGAGCCTTTGGAGGAACCTCCCGTAGAGGGTTATCAGTAGGTGGTGTTAGATTCTGAGTGGATTAGCTGTGGGTGTGCATGAGTGATTATATCCATGTATTTTGGCGGGCATGTCCGGACTTTCTTTGTTTTGATTTCTTTGTATTAAAACTTGGACCATGTGTATATACTTAGAGGTTGTTAGACTTCCGCTTTGTTTTATAGTTATGCTTCCGCTGTTATCCTCTATTGTATATGCTCTATGGGTATTTTGCAGGTGGTTTGTCAAGCAAGTCATGTAAGTCATGATTTAGTTGTCCATGATTCACTCTAACTCTTAGGGTGGGTTTTGGGTCGTGACAAGTTCATTCTCCCCCACTTGTACCACACAATCTCAAAATATTTTATCGGTATCAACTAACTTGCCGAGTGGAGTTGCAATGGTCAACTCTCGCTTTAACGGAGTAGCCTCAGTCAAAAAGCCCTTTGCAAAACTTGGTGAGACAAAAGAGTGAGTAGATCCTGTGTCTATCAACACTCGAGCGAGACACTCGTTCACTAATAAAGCGCCTGTGTGATTAAGTAACTAATATCAGTAGAATTCAAATAGTAACAAGCATCATACATAGGTAACCCCTAATAATAGTCACATAACCAACCATAGAAATCTTACACAACTTAAACTTTAGGATTTTTGCGTACCTTGCACGACATCGTCGGATGCACGTGCATCTCTCTCTGATAGAGCAAAAACTCGACCCTGGGTGGCTGGGCGAGGAGGCCGTGTAGACTGTGAGGCCCTCGAAGCCTGAGAAGAGCTAGGCTGAGATGTTTACCTAATCGGGGGCCTGCTCCCTTGAGACTGAGCTGGCATATGACGTCGGGGACAATCTCTAATCATGTGGCCATGGTCACCACAATGGAAGCAACTACCTGTAATCCTCCGACATTCTCCCGCTGGATGTCTCCTTCCACAAAGAGTGCAGACATCATATGAATAGGGGGAAGGAGCATATCCCGTAGCCTGAGTAACTGTGGGGCGAGGAGCATATGAGGTAACCGGGCGAAAGGCCGGTGGAGCAAAAGGGCGAGGAGCCTGTGGTGCTGAATATATCATCTGTGATTGAGGCCCTGCGGACTGATACAAGCTAGTCCTTGCTCTTTTCTCTCTTGAACTACTTCACTGTCCTTTCTCCATTCCTCTTCTTTTAATGAACTCCTCGGAGTTCGACTCGGCCAAAAGTGCCTTGTCCACAACTTCCGAATAGGTCTCATGTCGGAACATTGAGACTCGGTCTTTGAGGTAGGCTTCAATCCCCTCTCAAATTTCCGGGCTTTCATAGCTTCGGTCGCTATCATGTGTGGAGCAAATCGAGATAGCTCCAAAAATTTGGCTTCATAAGCCGCTACCGACATATTACCTTGCTCCAAGGTAATGAACTCAACTTCCATCTTCTCTTTCATCCCGACCAGAAAGTACTTGTTGAAAACTTCCAAGAATTCTTCCCAAGTCCAGTCTTGACCTTGCCGGGCCAACTCTCGGGTCCAAAGTGCGGATTTCCACCAATGGTCAGCCTCGCCTTCAAGCATAAAGGCAACCCAAGTAACCCTCCCTGCCTCAGTAGGCACCAACACGAAGAAGATCTTTTCTAGTTACGGATCCAACCCTCGGCAATAAGTGGATCAATGCTTCCACAAAAAGTTGGAGGCCTCATCCTCTGGAAAGCTTCTATCCCGGCTTGAGCCCGGTTAGGAGGAGCTGGTATAAGTGCGGCATTAGGCGGAGTGGCCAGTTGCCTTGCCGCCAATATAGCCAAAGTCTCGGCTATGGATGCGAATGCTTGGGCAAAGTCGGGTTGATCATCACCCGATGGAGCATCACCTCCATTGCCCCTTGTGTTGTACCCACGACCCCGGGTATTGCGTCTCATGATTTCTCATGAGAACGACAATACAACACGAGTCTAACTTGGATACGCACTTGGTACAATTTCGCAATTCACTTAATACATACTCATCAAGCATATTTAATAAGCATAACACAATTAATGCACACATGGTATACAACACAATATCATACATACAATCCGTGTTCCTAGCGTAGGACTCTAAGTTTGGCTGAGATTCAACCTATTTTGACTAGGACTAACTTGTTAGTCCATATTTGGAATACAACTCTTTCCTAACACCTAATGCCTTGTTCAATTATGGTGTCTAGTACTAAGCGACCCTAGGGACTCTAATGCCTAGAGCCAAAATACCACCTCTGTCGCACCCTAAAATACCCCCTAGGAGTTTAGGGATACTTTAGGCATGACTATACGTACCTGCCAAACCATCCTGTCATGAACAAGATAATTACAGTACTAAAACAATGATACTCAGAGCGCAGAAGCTAAACATAAATGCGAAAGCGTAAACTAACTTTTTCTTTTCTTCTAAGATTTCCAAAATAGTATTCTAAGTTAACATATATACAAAACATGTCTAAGTCTAAGGTGGACAGACCCACTTATCAAAATGTCAAAATACATAAGCAGCCTCTCGTACTCTCCCCTCAACAGTAGTCGAGGTACGGCCACACGTCTAGGTCTTGGTCTGCCTGAGACTGCAGTGGGATAGATGGCTCTCTCTCCTCTATATACTCTTCCTCGACCCAAGGCTCCGGGTCGAGGGCTCCCTCAGTACTTGCCGACATGAAAGTACAACTGTGCATGGAATACTCAGCGAGTACAAGCTATTAGCTAACCATAACAATAATAAACAGGCAAAGAGAAATACAGTTCCAATCATCAATTTAAGGCAATAGTAAAATCATAGAATTTAACAATATTAAACATGGAGCAATATTATCATCTTGATGTACGTGCATGGATGCAAAAACGTCGATAAAACTCATGCTTGAAAACCCGTTTCCATGTCTCAGTATGCCTTGTAGAAATCATGTATGTGTGTAGGCATGAATGTCTTGTCATCATCTTGTAAACTTGCATCTTGTAACTTGTGAGCCAGAGGCTAGCACCCGAATCTCCCTGGGCTGCCAACCTCCTTCATATATGGTTTTCTTGTGAGCCAGAGGCTAGTACCTGAATGTCCCTGGGCTACCAACCTCCTTGACAATATGTGCTTTTTATTACTTGTTTAGTTTTCTTGTGAGCCAGAGGCTAGCACCCGAATCTCCCTAGGCTACCAACCTCCTTGAAAATATGTGTTTTGGGGTTTTATTGTGAGCCAGAGGCTACTACCCGAATGTCGCTGGGACACCAACTTCCTTGACATGCAATGTTTTCTTGTTGATTTATTATATGCATATGCTCTTGAAAAGCTCGGTTCATGCAACCATGCGTGCTCGTGTGCGTGCGAATAGTGACAATCCTGATGATATGCTTGGATGAGAGGATCACAAAAGCATAGCATTCCCATTTTTAAATACAAGCATAAAGGAATATGGATAATGTGTAGGGTATTTGATCAAGGTAGGCATTTAAAACATAATAGCTCAATATATGCTTTCATAATTCAAGTTCATTTATTCAATATGTCATTTTAGCATTTTATCAAACACTTGGTGTGCAATCCCATTCCTAGTCATTTTGTTTCGATTTCTTAATGCATTTATTTCATCACACCACACAAAATGTATTTATTATTATGTTTGAAGTGCCCATCCACCATTTTCCAATACCCATTCATCAACCAACACGGCATCCAATCGCCTCAACCCATTTCATCCATTCATACATCCCACATTCATTCACATTATCTTGTTTAGGTTTTGGATATATAGTATGTTTCCAAGGAAAAGGGGATACAAGATCAACATCATGATTTTAAAAGAAGAAAGCCTAGAGTATTGCTAGAGACGTTAGTAGAGTGTACTAACCTTGAAGATCAAGCTTGATTTTTGAGGAATCCTTTGATTGATGATGGTTCTAGCTTGGAATCCTTCAAGCTTGCTCCCTTGATATCAATTCCAAAGCCCTCTTTGGATTTTTTTGCCTTCAATCTCTCCTCCTTTTCCCTTTCTTTCGCTCCTTAGGTTTAGAAAATCCCCAAATGGGATCCCTAAACAAGACAAGGGTTTAAAACCCCCAAATTCGGAATCTGCTACCCCATGCCATCGATCGCGCACTTATCTGCGATCGATCGCAGGTCCTTGCGATCGATCGCATATGAACCCGAATACATTGGTCTGATTTGCCTCTGCATGCGATCGATCGCACACTCTTGCGATCGATCGTAGATCACTGCGATCTGTTACACAGGGATCCCCATCTATCGCATATGGTCCCAAGACCTTGGGGCCTATATCGCCTGCATGCGATCGATCGCACCAAACCTGCGATCGATCGCACATCCCAGATTTTGTTGTTTCTTCCATTTTCCCTTTGGTAATTCGGCCATAACTTGTGACTCGGTTGTCCGATTTGGACGAGTCAACTTGCATTGGATTCGTCTTTCAAAGGGGAACATTCCCAAAATTTTAGAATTTCTAATTTCTTCTTTATTTATTGACCAAATTACCCCTAAAATCGACTGATCCTCAAATGGGTTTCAGTAACTCAAGTTTTCGATATGTCCGACTTAGGAATACTACATCCTAACAGTTAGAGTTTCTTTAAATTTTCTCATTTTATAAAAATAGGAGGATTACAAAGGCAAAATGCCTTGGCACGGTTTTTTAATACATGGAAAAATTTCCGGGGTTCTACATCTAGTATTTTTTTGGAGAAATCTCTACAAAAAGTTCTGACGGTTCAAGTGGATTAAGCTTCACCGGTGAAAAACATTCACCGAGGTGATATGACTAAAATTCTTAGATAATTTTGATGCTTTTTATGGTGTTAAGATCTAGGAGATCCAGTTTTCGCATAAATTTTTATCCGGATCCCCCTTTAGTGGGATCCTTATTGGTTTATATTCTTTCACAGGGATTCAATTGTAACATGGATATCTCACGTCACTTGTAATTCCGGTGTCCTTCCTATTAAAGGGTCAATGGGATAACACCAGGTAAGCCAGGGTTAGAATGTCCTAGAGCAATCTGTGGAGATACTCATAAAGAAATACAAGCTCACAATAATAGATTAAATGTTAATCTATAATAAAATAGATGAAATATTAATCTATAATAAAGTAGATTAAATGTTAATCTATATTTTAAATTAAATGTCAATCTAATTTAAAGGGATATAATAATAATTATTTGACCAACCAAATATAAAGGAATATGGGTTTAACTCATATTCATAAAAGCCCATACAAGATGGACCTTAAATGTGGGCCCACGCCTAAGGGATTAACCCCCCAAAGTGGCACCTACTTTATCTTCCCTATGTTTAAGGGATTTTGGTTAGTAGATAATTATTAATTAATTATGTCTTATCTAATGAGATTAGATAATTACTTGGCTTTGAAGAAACAAAACAGATATGAGGATAAAGTCTAATCCCTACAAAATAGCTCATGCCCATCCCTTGCTCACCCCCCCCCCCCTCTTGTGGATTATCTAGATTGTCTAGTTTCTTTTATCCCTATTATTTAGGGAGTTGGTTATATCCCTATTATTTAGGAATCCTTTTTGGAAAAGGAAACCTAAATTAGAAGTTATGTGATAACAAACCAATTGTGGATAAACTAGGAATCTATTAATGATAAGAGTTATCATTATTAGAAACTCTAATAGATATCTATCATTATTAGATAATGATCAAAGATATAGATAAGATCCACATCTATAAATACCCAAGCCAAAACATGAGGGAGGAATTATCATTATTGATTCATTTGAAAGCTTCACGGAGATAGCGAAGAGCGAGGATCAAGCTTGGAATATTTCTTTGAGAAATCTCTACAAAGAGTTCTGAAGTTCTATCATTTTTGTGCGACACCGGTGAACATCATTCACGAGGTAATCTTCTTCTTTAATATAGATAGTATTAATTTTTTCTATGGTATAAAGATCTTCGGGATCCTGTTTTCCGCAAAATTATTTTATCTGGATTTCCTTCACCCCGGACAGTCTTCGGGAAATACATCCACATACTTACTCACAACCGGGATGGCTGACGAGTCTCGTGCCTCCAGATTTGAAAGACTTAGAGCCGCTAGACGGGATATATCTCTCCTTCGTAGTCCACGGAAGTGGAATGACTTGATGCCCTCTGGCTTAAAATTTACCATCTTTTTAAAGCAAGCTACATGCCCATGGTGTGTAGCGAGCTAATCCATCCCGAGAATAACGTCAAAGTCTAAGTCTTAGAATCAAGGATGATTAGTTCGATCAGCAATTCATGCTACCCAACTTGAACTACACAATTCCAGTATCCTCGATCTGTATCAACCGACTTGCCAAGCTGAGTTGAAATGGTCAACTCCTGACGTAGATGACTCGGCTCAGACAGGAAACCTTTGGCGAAGTAGGTGACACAAAGAAATGTGTCGATCCCGTGTCGATCGACACACGAGCTAAACACTCGTTCACTAGCAAAATGCCAGTGCATTATATAAGCACCCAATTTTTACATCCTACCTTAACCATGGTTAATATCTTTAACCATGGTTATCCCCAGCTGAACCCCAGTCAAGCCCTAAACTCTAGGCAAACCCTAATCAAACCCTAGGCTTAACCCTAGGTGAACCCTAGGCCTAAACCTAGTCAAGCCCTAAACCCTAGGCAAACCATAGCTAAACCCCAGGTAAACCCAAGTCAAACCCTGGTCAAACCTTAATCAAACCCTAGGTGAACACTAGGCCTAACCCTAGTCAATCCCTAAACCCTAGGTAAACCCTGGTGAAACCCTAGGTAAACCCCAGTCTAACCCTAGACTAAATGTGACGCCCCGAACCCGCACCTAAGGAATCAAGTTTTGAGACGCGTGTCCGTTCGTCAAATCATGCAAGCGGAAGACTTTACCAGCGAAAATGCGGGAAATTTAAACATTTGTCAGATGCTTCCAAAAAACAAATAATACCTGTCATCACAATAGCCATCATACAAACCATATACCTGTATTATTTACATCAAGTTTGTTTTACAAAAGTAGGCGCTTCTATCATGCCGGGTACAACTCATACAACCTTCCAAAATGTCCAGTTGGACTTTTCACTTACTGGTCAGCAGCTCCGAGATCTGTTGACATAAAAAGTCAGTGAGCTATGAAGCCCAATAAAACCACAATCCTTCTAAACTATTTTTTACATAATAACACGCATCAATAATGATATAATAAGAAGTTCAATTTGCATGTTACAGTAAAATAGAACAGTATATAATAAATTGTGACCCAAGGTCACTTAGGGTTACGTCACCCTAACAAAGGTTCCGGACCTCACATTACTTTCCAATTATGAGGTTCAGTTATGAATGTATTATATTACCAAATTATAATTTCGATCATCAATTATGTTTCATTTCGAGTCCTGAGACTCTATTAATTGGCCACAGCCCACAAATGTTTAGCTTAAAGTCTCTAAATCGTTACCATAATACATTGAGTCACTTAGACTCACACAAGCTGTTCCGGCTTTCACCCGAACATGACCAAACCTTGTGTATACCAACCCAACTCACCTGGAATCCGATGATTCCATACCGAACCATGAGTTCACCAACTCAGACAAATACACCAACCCTGAGTATACCAACTCAGACCACTTCGTATCCGAAGCTTATACACACAACATTGGCATTCACCCAATAAGGACAATACTTTTCCATTCAACTAACTGGCAACATCTACCGTGTATTCGCCGTCATCGCCCTGGGTATCAGTCAAGAAGGAACCCCGACCAACCTGCCTACCGTCATCTTCTGGCCAATCTACGGAGGAACCCCGACATCTATACCAATGCCGACATCTCCTGACATTCCACCAAGAAGGGACCTTGATAGACACAGTGCCGACATCTTCTGACCCACCCAGAGAGGAACCCCGGACTATAAACTATCTGATGTTCAGCCACTTTAAACTCCCTAGGACTCTGACATCTCCTAACTATCAGTCACGGAGGAACCACGGGCCATGCAGGACACCGCCACTCCTGACCTAGTCCAAGAGGCACCACGGACGGCCTAGACAAACAGACCGACATCTCCCGACTATCAGTTACGGAGGAACCCCGGGCCTTACTGGACACCGTCTCACCTGACCTAGTCACAGAGGAACCACAGACTATACTTAACCCTGATTAGATTTTCTAACCACAGGTTAACCCCAATTAACCCAAGCCTTGCTTGATTAACTGAATTACTTGGGCCTCGCGCCCGTGAACCAACTCCGGTAACACACCGTCCCGTTAGGGAGCGTTTCCAGGCTAATGGATGTCTCCATAGCCTTAAACGACATGCAAAACAATTTTTCGTCACCCTAGAGTAGCGATACAATTTACCCGGGACCCGATCTGGGCTCCTTGATAGACCACATAAAATCACAACATCACATAAGGGTCTCTGACCCTTTTTCATTCACGCCAAAAGACATGCATATACTTCAGATAAAATAATATAGCAAACTAAGGGGAAAGAGAGAAGAAAGAGAGGGGTTTTACCTGCTTTATGCTTTCCGAGGTAGCTAGTGCAAAAAAGACTCCGCCAATGCGTCCGGGACGTCGAAAAACCTCAAGGACCCACTTCTCTCTTCTTTCTCTCTCCTCTTTCTCTCTCTTCCTTTCTCTCTCCTCACTTTCTCTCTCTAAAATATTATGTGGCAGAACCTCCCCTGTTTATAGAACGTGAGAAAATGGGGGAGGTTGGCCTCCATTTTATATAGATAAGGTCATGTGCATAGCACATGACCATAATTAATGGTCCCGTTGACCAAGTCAACGGTTTGACCGTTTGACTATTTTTCCGCTTTCTCTCGTGTATACGGCCTTCGTAGTCCTACTTAATGACATCTGATTTTGATGAAACGTTAGGTGACCGTAATTGGGGTAGTCCGACACCTACTGTAAAAATTTCGGGAAAAAATATTAAGTTTTGACAGCTACACTTTAGTCCGGAAGAAAATTGCAAAACCCACTAATTTCCTGATTTCGAACACAAAATAGGCCGCCGTTTCTTCGTTTGAGATAACTAACTGCCGAGACGACAGACATTAGTCCCCACAGCCGACCGACATGCATTAGTGTCAACCACATTGATTTCTATTAGGATCTCCAACAGATATCGGGTCCCACTTAATTTCTGGATATATGAAAATTTCCCGTTTTTCTTAATTTTATCACACATAAAGGACTCGCGGTCCCACGAAATGGTACCTGACGAAACCGATAAGGTAGAGGTGTGTCCCGGCAGTCGACCGGCACACTGTGTGCAATTTTCATCAAAAGATACTGAGATTTCCTCGGTGCACTTCAATCCCAAGCAAAATCTACTTTTTATTAATTTAACAAATAGTTAACTAATTAACCTCCATTAAGGACCCATAAACACATAATTTTATTATATTAAAATTTCGGGTCGTTACAATCTCCCCTCCTTACAAAAATTTCATCCTCGAAATTTACATATACACTAATCATCAAATAACTGAGGATGATTGCTCCTAATGACATCTTCAAGTTCCCATGTGGCTTCCTCTATGCTATGGTGTTCCCATAAAACTTTAACTTGCTTAATCGTTTTGTTTCATAACACTTGTTCCTTATGGTACAAAATTATCACTGGCTTTTCTTCAAAAGTTAAGTCCTCTCTGACTTGAATTGGTTCATATCGTATCACGTGCGAGGGATCAGGTACATATTTTCTCAACATGGATATGTGGAATACATTGTGAACCCTTGCCAGCTCTAGTGGTAACGTCAAATGGTAGGCTACACCTCTTATTTTAGCCAAAATCTCAAAAGGTCCAATGAATCACGGACTTAACTTTCCCCGCTTTCCGAATCGTACAATACCTTTTGATGGAAAGATTTTCAAGAAGACATGGTCGCCGACTTGAAACTCTAAGTCTCAGCGCTTTCCATATGTATAGCTTTTCTGTCGACTTTGTGCAGATAATAACCTCGATCCAATCAACTCGATCTTCTTTGTTGTTTCTTGCACCAACTCAGGTCCCAGTAGTCTACGTTCCCCTACTTCAGTCCAACATACTGGTGACCGACAACTCCTGCCGTACAAGGCCTCGTAAGGAGCCATTTGAATACTTGCCTGATAACTGTTATTATATGCAAACTCGATCAATGGCAAGTGATCATCCCAGTTTCCTTGAAAGTCCAGACTGCAAGTGCGCATCATATCTTCTAGAGTTTGTATTGTGCGCTCAGACTGTCCATCGGTTTGTGGATGATAAGCTGTACTCATGTTTAGCTGCGTACCTAAAGCTTCTTGCAAGCTCCTCCAAAATCGGGAAGTAAATCGCGGATCGCGATCTGACACAATAGATACCGGCACACCATGCAGCTTCACAATCTCCTTGATGTACAACTTTGATAAATTTTCTAGGGTAATGGTATCCTTGAAGCAAGAAAGTGAGCCGACTTTGTCAATCGATCAACTATCACCCAAACGGCATCATGTCCACTCCTTGTTTTTGGTAACCCCACCACAAAATACATCGTAATGTGCTCCCATTTCACTCGGGAATAGGCAATGAATTTAACAATCCAGGTGGTTTCTGATGTTCTGCCTTGACTTGCTGACAAATAAGGCATCGAGATACATACTCTACAATTTCTCTCTTCATGCCATTCCACCAGTAGTTATTCTTCACATCCTGATACATCTTTGCACTTCCGGGATGCACCACAAAACGAGATCGATGTGCCTCATTGAGCAGTTCGTTCTTCAACTCAGGATTTCTAGGCACACAGATTCGACCTTTGAATCGAAGTATTCCATCTTCAGATTCTTCAAAATCACCCATTTTTCCTTGAAGAATCTTATGTTTGATAGCTTTGATCTCCTGATCTTCCAACTGTGCTTCTTGAATCTTTTGTAATAACACTGGCTTGGCCTGAATACTAGCCAACTTGGCACTATTACCCTGGAATCCTAGACTCAGATTCCAACTCTTGAATTCTTCGATCATCTTCCATCGCTCTGCCCTCATATATGCTACAGATCCAACTGTCTTTCTACTCAGGGCATCAGCAACCACGTTACCCTTACCAGGATGATACTGGATTACATAGTCATAATCCTTCAAGAATTCCATCCATCTACGCTGTCGCATATTGAGTTCCTTTTGGGAGAATAGATACTTTAAACTTTTGTGATCACTATAGATCACCAACTTCTCTCTATAAAGATAATGTCTCCAAATTTTTAGTGCGAACACTACCGCAGCTAACTCCAAGTCATGCGTGGGATAATTTCGTTCGTGAATCTTGAGTTGTCTCGAACCATAAGCAATGACCTTTTTGTTTTGTATTATGACACAACCGAGCCCCTTACTGGAAGCATCACAACCGAGCCCCTGAGGGAGTTGTCAATACTGGAGCAGTTGTTAATCTCTTCTTTAATTCTTGAAAGCTTCGCTCCCGAGATGCCGCCCATTCGAACTTCACATCTTTCTTAGTCAATTCCGTTAATGGAGCTGCTATCTTTAAGAAACCTTCTACAAATCTGTGGTAGTACCCAGCCAATCCCAGAAAACTTCGAACTTCAGTAACAGTGGATGGCCTTGCCCAATCGGTTACTGCCTGAATCTTGAAAGGATCAACAGATATTCCATTTCTTGACACAATATGCCCAAGAAAGGCTACCTCTTCCATTCAAAACTCGCACTTGGAGAACTTAGCATACAACTGATTATCTCTTAATGTCTGTAGCGTAATCCTCAAGTGCTCAGCGTGCTGCTCACGACTAGGTGAGTACACCAAGATATCATCAATAAATACCACAATAAACTGATCAAAATATGGCCTGAAAAGACAATTCATCAACTCCATAAAGGCCGCAGGTGCATTTGTCAGTCCAAAAGGCATCACCAAGAACTTGTAGTGACCATACTGAGTTCGGAATGCTGTCTTCTGAATATCTTCTTCTTTGACCCTTAATTGGTGATAGCCGGACCGTAAATCAATCTTTGAAAACACTTGGGCGCCTTGCAACTGATCAAATAGATCATCAATCCTGGGGAGAGGATACTTATTCTTGATCGTCGCTTGATTCAGTAGACGATAATCTATACACAGACACAGACTCCCGTCTTTCTTTCAGAGAAATAACACCGGTGCTCCCCATGGTGAAACACTAGGACGGATCAAGCCCTTATCTAATAGGTCTTGCAACCGAATCTTCAGTTCTTGTAACTCAGCCGGAGCCATCCGATACGGTGTTTTAGATATCGAGTCTACACCCAGAGTAACATCGATTGTAAAATCGATTTCTCTAGTAGGAGGGAGTCTTGGTAATTCATTAGGAAACACATCTCGAAACTCTCTGACCACCGGGGTATTCCCTAAAGTGTCATCTTCATCTTTATCGACCACCACTGCAGCTAAATACCCAGTACACCCCTTATCTAGAAGGTGACATGCTTTAATTGCTGATATTAGCTTGGGTGCTTGACCTCGGATAATCCCCTGCATTTCGAACTCTGGGATGTCCAGAACTCGAAATATCACTTTCTTGGCATTACAATCTACTACTGCATGGTAATTAGCCAACCAATCCATCCCTAGGATAACATCATAATCCTTCATGTCTAACACGATCAGATCTACTAACATTCGTACACTATTGACAAGTATGGGATACCTATCATAGACTATTTTTGTGCACAGAACTTTCCTTGATGGTGTAGATATAGACATCATGCTTTTGAGTGTATCAGGCTTGTAACTTATGAGTTTAGCAAAACGAGTAAAGACAAACGAATGTGTAGCACCAGTGTCAATAAAAGCATAAGCAGGTACTTGAAATACTAAAAGTTTACCTTCGATGACACCTTCGGTCTGCTGTGCCTCTTCCTGGGTAATTACAAACACTCTTCCTTTTCCGCCTTCTAATGCTAGTGGTTGAGCCTTAGGGCAATCCATCTTGAAGTGCCCAAGCTTTCCGCACTGGAAGCAAACCTTCGCTCTATAGTCCTTGGTCAAATGCCCCTGACCACATTTCTCGCACTTAAGCCCCAATCTTCTTCCTGTAGACCCTTGGCTTTTCATGTCCTCGAACTTTCTTTTCCCAGTAAACTGCCGGTTATTCTCCTTCATCCAGGGCTTCCCAACTGTCCCTTTGCCTTTGCCAGCACTAGACTGTGCCAGTTCTACATGTACTCTCTCTACTCTGAGTGCTCTATCTAATATCTCTGAGAATGAGGTAAATCGTTGAGCTGCTAATTTCCCCTGATAGCCGGCTTCAATCCTTCTTAAAATTTCTCAACCCTCCACTGCTCATCCTCGACAAATCTTGCAGCGAGATTAAACTTTTGTTCATACTCACTAACCGACATATTTCCTTGGGTCAGCTGAAGAAACTCCATCTCCTTCCTCTTTTTCATCGACGCTGAAAAATAGCGCTCATAAAACAATTCAGTAAATTTTGCCCAAGTCAAGGGCCTCTGATGCGGTGGAACTATCCTTTCCGCTGTGGTCCACCAATGTTCCGCTTCTCCTTCAAGTAGAAAGATAGCGAACTCGGGCTTGTCATTTTCTGGCAAGGACATAGCCCTAAAAACTTTTTTCAGACTTCTGATCCAGTTCTCCGCCTTCAGCGGATTAGTAGTGCCCGAAAAGGCCGACGGTCCAAGCCTCTTAAACTTCTCCAATCGGGTCACATTCCCATGCTCTGGCATGGTAGCAATGGGGATACGACTACCATTCCCATTTCCATTCATATTCTGGGCCTGTTGTTGCTGAATTAGGTTGGCTAGGGCTGTAATAGCCTCGAATGCCCCAGCCAAGGTATTCTCAGGTGCTCGTCGAGGTGGCATGATTCACCTATAATTATAAAGTAACGAACTTTTAATAATAAAATGAAACTGAAATGCACTGAGAATTCGATATCCAAAAAGAGACATTTCATTCACTTCATCTTTAATATATACAAAGCAACACTGTACAAGTATATAGTACACCACCGTATACAAAACATCATGTAGCTGTACACATACAAAAAGTGATCTAATGATGGAAAGATCGAGTAGGGCATCTATTATATTCCAAAACGCCAAAACGATATAGATGCACCACGCTCTTCCACAATGATCCTATACTTCGTAAGTCTCAACCTCTATCGGTGAGATTGCTACACTACCCTCCTGCGGTGCTTGGTCCCCTGTCTCAGGTCTAGCCTCTCTCAACAACCAATCAATCTCGCTCTTTCTCAGGGATTCGCGCATTGCTTGTGCGGTCAATCCCTTGCGGAGGGGTTTTACCGCCTTTAGGTGTATAGTGCGGTAACACGACCATCCAGCGTGACGTCTTCTTTGCATAGTCACCGCCCACTCAAACAGAGGTATCTCCCTCTTTATGGGAATTCGGTGCGTCCTTGCCATTCCTGCACATGCACATATTCCAAATCAATGTCTGATTTCGAAACATGACATGTACAACAATCACTCAACTAGGAATATCGAATAAATCTCTAAGGGATCGCCTATCCAACGGTTCTTAGGTGTATTATGCTCAAGTATGATTTGTGTGATGGTTATTGCTATTGGCTCTGATACCAATTGTGACGCTCCGAACTCGCGCCTAGGGAATCAAGTTTCGAGATGTGTGTCCGTTTGTCAAATCATGCAAGTGGAAGACTTTACCAGCGAAAATGCGGGAAATTTAAACATTTGTCAGATACTTCCAAAAAGCAAATAATACCTGTCATCACAATAGCCATCATACAAACCATATACCTGTATTATTTACATCAAGTTTGTTTTACAAAAGTAGGCGCTTCTATCACGTCGGGTACAACTCGTACAACCTTCCAAAATGTCCAGTTGGACTTTTCACTTACTGGTCAGCAGCTCCGAGATCTGCTGACATAAAAAGTCAGTGAGCCATAAAGCTCAATAAAACTACAATCCTTCTAAACTATTTTCCACATAATAACATGCATCAATAATGATATAATAAGCAGTTGAATTCGCATGTTATAGTAAAATAGAACAGTATATAATAAATTGTGACCCAAGGTCACTTAGGGTTACGTCACCCTAACAGAGGTTCACGACCTCACATTACTTTCCAATTATGAGGTTCAGTTATGAATGTATTATATTACCAAATTATCGTTTCGATCATCAATCATGTTTGAATTCGAGTCCTAAGACTCTATTAATTGGCCACAGCCCACAAATGTTTAGCTTAAAATCTCTAAATCATAACCATAATACATTGAGTCATTTAGACTCACACACGCTGTTCCGGCTTTCACCCGAACATGACTAAACCTTGGGTATACCAACCCAACTCACCTGGAATCCGATGATTCCATACCGAACCATGAGTCTACCAACTCAGACAAATACACCAAACCTGAGTATACCAACTCAGACCACTTCGTATCTGAAGCTTACACACACAACATGGGCATTCACCCAATAAGGACAATACTTTTCCATTCAATTGCCTGGCAACATCTACCGTGTATTCGCCGTCATCGCCCTGGGTATCAGTCAAGAAGGAACCCTGACCAACCTACCTACCGTCATCTTCTGGCAAGTCTACGGAGGAACCCCGACATCTATACGAATGCCGACATCTCCTGACGTTCCACAAAGAAGGGACCCCGATAGACACGGTGCAGACATCTTCTGACCCACCCAGAGAGGAACCCCAGACTATACACTATCTGATGTTTAGTCACTTTAAACTCCCTAGGACTCTGACATCTCCTAACTATCAGTCACGGAGGAACCACGGGCCATGCAGGACACTGCCACTCCTGACCTAGTCCAAGAGGCACCACGGACGACCTAGACAAACAGATCGACATCTCCTGACTATCAGTTACGGAGGAACCCCGGGCCTTACTAGACACCGTCTCTCCTGACCTAGTCAAAGAGGAACCACAGACTATACTTAACCCTGGTTAGATTTTCTAACCACAGGTTAACCCCAGCTAACCCAAGCCTCACTTGATTAACTGAAATACTTGGGCCTCGCACCCGTGAACCAACTCCGGTAACACACCGTCCCACTAGGGAGCATTTCCAGGCTAATGGATGTCTCCATAGCCTTACACGACATGCAAAACAATTTTTCTTCACCCTAGAGTAGCGATACAATTTACCCGGGACCCGATCAGAACTCCCCTATAGACCACATAAAATCACAACATCACATAGGGGTCTCTGACCATTCTTCATTCACGCCAAAAGACATGCATATACTTCAGATAAAATAATATAGCAAACTAAGGAGAAAAAGAGAAGAAAAGAGAGGGGTTTTACCTGCTTCACATTTTTCAAGGCAGCTAGTGCAAAAAAGGACTCTGCCAATGCGTCCGGGACGTCGAAAAACCTCAAGGACCCACTTCTCTATTCTTTCTCTCTCTTCCTTTCTCTCACCTCACTTTCTCTCTCTAAAATATTATGTGGCAGAACCTCCCCTGTTTACAGAACGTGAGAAAATGGGGGAGGTTGGCCTCCATTTTATATAGATAAGGTCATGTGCATAGCACATGACCATAATTAATGGTCCCGTTGACCAAGTCAACGGTTTGACCGTTTGACTGTTTTTCCGCTTTCTCTCGTGTATACGGCATTCGTAGTACTACTTAATGACATCGGATTTTAACAAAAATTTAGGTGACCGGACTTGGGGCAGTCCGACACTTACTGTAAAAATTTTGAAGAAAAATATTGAGTTTTGACAGCTGCACTTTAGTCCGGAAGAAAATTGCAAAACCCACTAATTTCCTGATTTCGAACATAAAACAAGCCGCCGTTTCTTCGTTTGAGATAACTAACTGCCGAGACGACAGACATTAGTCCCCACGGCCGACCGACAAGCATTAGTCTCAACTACATGGATTTCTATTAGGATCTGCAACAGATATTGGGTCCCACTTAATTTCTGGAAATATGGAAATTTCCCATTTTTCTCAATTTTATCACACATAATGGCCCCGTGGTTCAGCGAAATGGTACCTGACATAACCGATAAGGTACGGGTGTGTCCCGGTAGTCGACAGGCACACTGTGTGCAATTTTTGCCAAAAGATACTGAGATTTGCTCGGTGCACTTCAATCTCAAGCAAAATCCACTTTTTATTAATTTAACAAATAGTTAACTAATTAACCTCCATTAAGGACCCATAAACACATAATTTTATTATATTAAAATTCTGGGTCGTTACACTAAACCCTAGGTAAACCGTGGTCAAACCCTGGTCAAACCCTAGTCAACCCTTAGTCTAACCCTAGACCGAACCCTAGGTGAACCCTAGCTCAGCCCTAGGGTCCGAAAGCCCTAAAATCAAGCCCAGAACCTTCTGTGGACCAAAAGAGGGGCCCACAGGCCCTTAGGAGCCGTTGGAGCGGGCCCACACCCCTAATTTCAACCCTAGACTAAACTCTAGCTCAACCCTGCTCACACCCTAGTAATTATATTACCGCCATTACCTTTTTTGGCTAAAGCTACAGTGGAATTAGGCTAAGTACAACAGGGTGTGGTCTGTTTTAGCAAAATATTGAGAATGGTAGTAGATGTTCTACCGCCATTCTTGATCCGAGCTAAATTAGAAATGGCGGTAATAACATTACTGCCATGGTTGAATTCCCTATTTGCAGCACAGCTGGCCCTCCTGCAGCTCTCCAGTCCACCCCCTCTGGGGTTCTAAACCATCTTAGAAGTCCCCTAAATGCCCCAGGGTCCTCACCTTCCTATAAATCCCCCTAGTTCATGCCTTGAGGGGGATTCCAAAATTCCAATACCAAACCTCTGTGGAGATCCGACTAGCCTAAACCCAACCTTTCCTCAGCCTTAGCTTCCACCTGAGGACCCCCTAGGAGCTGTACCAGACCCTCCTTTAGTCCCTCAGCTTTTCCACCACCGCGTACCAGCCACCACTTCTGCATACACCACCATGAGCACCAACCAAGGGTAGGGCCACCCCCTACCCCTTTTACTTTCTGTTTCCAGCATTGTAAGGCCCTTTGTCCAACTCTAAGGGCCATTTTATTTCCGTTTTGCTGTTTGTTACCCAAGGACAGAGGTCTCCCTACTTCTTCATAGGTATGGGGGGACCCTCTTGAGGGTTAGATCACGGTTCAATGGCCCCTACTCTGCATAGAACATCCCTGAGGTTTCTAGGGGACCCTTAGTCCATGAGGGATCTCCTAACCAAGCCTTGGTGCAGCCCCCAGGAAGGAAAAATTCATTTTTGGTGAAAACTAGGAATGGCAGTAAACTTAGTATCGCCATTCCTGGCTCTCTCATTTACAGCTCTGTTACACCCCTTTGGGTGGGGCCCTAGTCCAATCCAAGGCCATGGTTGGACTCCCCACCCCCTCTTCTATCTACCTTGGTCATTCCAGGGTTCAACCTACTGTATAACCATGGTTAACAAGCCTAAAAATGGAAACTGCTAAATGGCGGTAGACTATTTACCACCATTACAGTATACCAAGTGTAGGGTGTTCAGGCCACTGTGGGGCCTATTCTAGACCTCCCACTGGGCCCACCAAAGGCCTAGAACACTCTTTGGACTTCCTTCTTCACCTCTGTGAGTCCAGAACCCCTTGGGTCCACCCCTAACTCAACCCACAGACCAGCAAACCCATCCTGGAAGTGTTACTATAATGGTGGTAATATCATTACCCCCATTATTGGACTTCTATTCTTTTTGGCTTTGTATAGGTCCCAAATCAGGTAGGAGGTCATTCTAGGCCTTGCCAAGCTCTCTAGGCCCACCCTGACCTGCCTAGACCATTTAACTGGGGTTGACCTTACCCTAGTTTACTTTTAACCATTAAGCACCCCTTAACCCTTGGAAAAATCTAGAAAATTCCAAAAATATTCTAAAACCATTATGTGTCCAAAATGTTTCTACTTTGGCCTCTTCACCATGGTTAGCAGCCTTAACCATGGTTACTTTACCCATTTAACTCTAGTTTGCAACCCTAACCTCAGTTAAATCCGTTTTTGGCCTACTTGGCCTAATCTCTTAGCCTACCGGGCTAACCCTTAGCCTATCAGGCCCAATCTCAGCCTATCTGGCACAACCATGTTACCCACAACTGTGGTTAGCAACCCTAACCATGATTAGTTTGATCTTTAACCTCGGTTAGCAACCCTAACCTTGGTTATTTTCGATTTTGGCCCACCGGACCTAAATCAAGTCTACCGGACTTACCCCTTGACCTACTGGCCTAATCCCTAGTCTACCGACCTAACCCTAAGCCTACTGAGCTTAAACCATGCACTTGATCAAACTCAATCAACAGAACCCTAGTCTACCAGATTAGTCCATTAACCACCCTTGGTGCACACACACACACCCCCTAGCCTTGGCACGGGCTCATGTGCCAGAACTATGCTCGGTCTGATCTCACCCTTGTGAGTACGTAGGCAACCCAACCCGGGTTCCATCTTAGTTAGCTTTTTCCTTCTTGGCTTAGCATTACTTTAAACACTTAGGCATTTGAACAAAACTTGATTAAAATTGGCTTACACCTAAAAAGTAGGGAACCATTGAAAATGGAAGTCTTGGGGTGCCTAATACCTTCCCCGGACTTAACCGAACCTCTTACCTAGACCTCTACCATAGACTAAGACCTTATCCGCATCCCAGGGATTTATCCCTTCTGAATTAATAGGTAGCGACTCTAAATCAAACCACATTTTTTGTGAGGGCGAAATCCCATGCTCACACATTATAATTAGCTAAAGTTAATAATTTCAAGAACACACATAGAGTATAAGTATAATTATATACACATAAGTAGACATATACAATAGTAACCATTAATTCATTATTGAAGAATTTACAATTTTCGCGTACCTTGCACAACATCATCAGATGCCTGTGCGTCCCTTTTAGTCAAAGCAAAGACCAGGAGTTGGTTCATCTTGTGAGGCTGCTATGTGGGCTGTAAGGGTCGTGTGGATCTTGAAGCAAAATCTTGTGAAGGCCCTTGCTGAGCAGTCTGTCAAATTGGGGGTCTGCTCCCCTGATGTTGGACCCGTGACTGTTGGCGTGGGCAATCTCTAATCATGTGACCTTGCTCGACATAATGAAAACACCCACCCGATGCTCTATGACACTCTCCAGTTGGGTGCCTCTGGCTATAATAATTGCACTCCTCAAAAGATGATGAGGATGTAGGCGATACACATCTGGTGCCCTGAGAAAAAGTTGGGCGAGGTACCTATGAAGTAGTAGGTTGAG
This sequence comes from Tetracentron sinense, assembly GCA_015143295.1. Classification (NCBI taxonomy): domain Eukaryota; kingdom Viridiplantae; phylum Streptophyta; class Magnoliopsida; order Trochodendrales; family Trochodendraceae; genus Tetracentron; species Tetracentron sinense. The sequence continues at coordinate 23,937,719 of CM026553.1, forward strand.
TACTGGTGGTGAAAAAAGAGGCCTCTGTGTCTGCGTAGGCCTAGGAGCTGAATACAAGGAAGTCCTGACCCTCTTCTCCAGTGCTGCTGAGCCACTGGACTGACCCCTTTGCATGACTCTCTTGAAGCCGCTCTCTCTCCTCCTAAGAAATTCCTCTAAGTTCCTCTCAACAATCTTCGCCTTTCCCATAATCTCCCTCCAAGACTCCACCTGGAGTATAGAAACTCGATCCTTGATAAAGGCTTTCAGCCCATTCTCAAACTTCTTGACTCTCATCTCCTCTGTCGTGATTAGGTGTGGTGCGAATCGTGACAACTCAACGAACTTGGCCTTACACTCGGCCACACTCATCTCTCCATGTACCAAAGACATGAACTCCATCTCCTTCTACTGCCTGACAATCTTGGGGAAATACTACCCATAGAAGCCATCAAGGAACTATCCCCAACCATGGCGCTCCTGCCCTCGTAGTGTCTCTCTACCTCAGTGTAATTATCCACCAATGATCGGCTTCCCCTTCCATCATGAAGGCAACCCAATCTACTCTCTGCTCATCTGTTCAGCGAAGAGCACGAAATATCTTGTCCAATTGTAAAAGCCACACCTCTGCAACCATGGGGTTTGAATTCCCATAGAAGGTGGGTGGATGAAGCCTTCAGAACTCCTCGAGTCTTGAAATATGATATGTAGGAGGTGGATGCACTAGTGCAGTAGCAGTAACAGGCTGTTTGGTTGCTAGCATGGTAATGGTCTCAGCCACAGTATTTAGCAACTAAGATATGTTGGGTTGTCCATCACCCGATGGAGGGTCTACTCCATTTCCGTTACTCCAAGTCTGATAACCGTGACCCCGACCACCACGTCTCATGATAAACAGTAGCAGAACATAAGTCTGACTTGGAAACTAAACTTCATCGAACATGATAATACATTAAGCATAAAATGTTTATATAACATAAAGCATACATCAAAGCATACAACCCATAACATAAGAATATACTTAAGGTTAGCTTGCTAAGACAGAAGATTGGTTTAGTTTCAACCGGTTATGGACAAAGACTAAATATTGATTAGTCTATACTTGGAATACGACTCATTTCTCATCCTAATGCCTTGTTTCCATCTTGGTAACAGACTCTAAGTGACCCTAAAAAAACTAGTACTGATACCCACTCTAGTTTCAGACCTATCATTTAGAATTCACCTGAGTTCAAAGTTAAACTCAAAGAGCAATCTAACCCTAATGAACCTAATGCCTTAGCTCTGATACCACCTCTGTCGCTCAAAATACCCCCAAAGAGTTAGGGATACTTTGGCACACGATGTGCAATATCCGATACCAAACCATCCTGTAAAATGTACAAGGCATAATATAGCGGAAACATAAAATAATTCGGAAGCGTAAACTTAAAGTATTTTTTCTATAGATAATCGGTATTCCAAGTTTGTACAATACATAAAACAAAACAAGAGTGGACATGCCCACTCAATCAAAATACAAAAGTAGACTCTCTCTCTCTCACTCTCAATAGTATCCAGGAAAAGTCACTTGTCAAGGTTCCTATCCTCTTCTGACTGAGCCTCTGTCAGCTCCTCCTCACCATAGTCCTCCTCGACCCACGAACTGGGATCACAGATGTCGAACTGACCTACCGACATAAAATATACGTCTGAGCATGAAATACTCAGCGAGAACAAACCACTAGCTAACAATGCTATAATGACAATAATATCACTTGCAAATACTTAAAGGAATACTATTCATAAACTTCATGCTTAAAATCCATCATAGAAAACCTTTCATCAAATCTTATCTTTCATGGAAAACAAAACACCTTGTACATGCATTATGAGTTCTTATGAATGGTTATGGGCCTTGTGAGTTCTTATGAGTTCCTTGTGAGCTTACAAGTTCTTATAAGTTCCTTGTGAGGTTATGAGCCTTGTGAGGTTTCTGATCCTTGGAGACTTATGCAAGATCTCAGACATGAACCATGGAGCTTGTGACTGATCTTAGACTTATGCATTTCTTATGAATTCTTAGAAGCCTTGCGAGACTTATGATCCTTGGAGCTTATGCAAGATCTTAAGACTTGATCCTTGTGAGCATGAGATAACCGATCTTAGAAATACCAACCCAAAGTTTGGCATTGTCAATGCTTATGCACTTATGCTTCTTCTTATGAAATTTCCTTTGACCTTCTTATGATGCTTGAAATACCATGCTTATGAGAAAACCTCGGTTATGTAAAACATAGAGTGCGTGGAGTGCTTGTGAGCATCATAATATATATGGAAAGCTTTAAACATCCACTACATGTTCATACAAAACATATTAACATCATCGTATGCTTGGAAAATTCCTAAACATGGAATACCTTCATTGATGGCATTACATCACAATAATCTTGGCCATTAAGCCTATCTCATAACATCATACTTAGAATCATAGTTTGTTGTAGGAAAATCCCAACCCTATACAAGCATACTCATATTTATCCTTATATTGAAAAATCCTATCTTAAAAACCCTTATTTACTCATTGGATCATAATAAAGTCATCTAGTAGAGAGTATTAGCAAATCCTACTCAAAACCATACATTAAATCTCTTTTTACTATTTGTATCATAACAAAGTTAGGTAGTTGAATGTTCTTACCTCTTGGATTAGAGAAAAGCTTGAGAAAGCTTGAGAAGATAAGATCCAAGCTTAAAGAAGGAACCAAGCTTGAAGAAGATTTATGGAAGCAGGATTGGGCTCCACCTTGATCACCCAAGCTCCCTTGGTCAAAACCCTAGCCTTCTCCTTTCTGCTTCTCTAATTTCTCCCCTTAGAACTCTCTTAGGTTGCCTTGAGGGTTCATGAAACCCTAAAACAAGAATTTGGGACTTATATAGGAAAAGGGGTAGTCAAAAGACCATCCTACCCCTAATAATTAGGTGAAAAAGACCCAATTGGGCAAAAATTACGTGGCTCGGTTGACCAGCTGGGGGGGCGATCGACTGACCATCCTAAAATACCTACTGTCTAGCCCATTTTGGGAAATTTTGTGATAGTCGGTCAACCGGCCTCGAATCCAAAGCACTCTGTGACCCTTTTGGGTCACAATATTTGATAGTCAGTCGACCGGCCTTCACCAGAAATCGGTGAATCCTCTTCTTTTTCCCATTTTTTTACTTAGAGTGCTTTCACTCTTCCATTGACTTACCTAGAGTGCTTCCACTATTCTACCTTGGCTTTAACACTCATATACAATTATATTTTTGGTTCCAATTCATTTTATTCATAATACATACACCATAACACATAGAAGACACATTTTCAATGGGTTAAATCCCCTCATTTCTCAAAAAAAGTTCAAGAGCCAAAGCTCTGCCCAAAAATTTCTAGAGAGAGAAAGTATAGAGAGAAGAGAGAGAAAGAAGGAGGTCTACCTTGGGGTTGATCATCGTTTTAAGCGCATTGACGGCATCTGTTTTCTTCCCCGAAGCTTCGAAAAGCGTGTAGTGGGTAAAACCTCTTTTCCTCTCTTCTATCTTCCTTTATATAGACTAGTTTCTTCTTGGAATGTTTTGTTGTGCATGGTGTGGATGAAAAAGGGTCGAAGGACCATTGGAATGTATGATGAATGAATGGGGACGTGTGGAAAATGAGTAGAGGGGCGAAGCCCTCGATTTTGGGCTAGTTAGCCCAGAATTTTGGCTCACATTGATGATTTGGGGTATGAGTGAAGAAGGGTCGGAGACTTGGAGTGAAAGGGAATAATGTATAAAAATGCATTAAAAGAACAAGAGGTGTGTGGACCTCATTTTTGAGCTAAAAAGCTCAAAATTTGGCCTTGCGATCGATGATGCGATTCCAAAATTTCAGTCGGTACTCAATATTTACCGATTTCCCAATAGAAATCTTCAAAACTCACACCGCGAGTCGGTCAGCTGTCTGGATGACTGTCTGTCGTCTCGGCTATTCATCATCTCAAACGGCGAAACCACAACATGTTTTGTGTCCAAAATTTGGAAATTTGTGGGTTTTGCCATTTTCTTCTAAACTTACTTTTTATTGCCAAAACTCTACATTTTTCCCCAAAATTCGCACAGTGGGTGTCGGAATGCCCCTAGTTCGGTCACCTGTCGTTTTAGATTCATAGCACGTCGTTTAGTGGTGTTACGGGGACCGTACACGTGCTAAAATCAGAAATCAGTTAAACTGGTCAACTTAGTCAAACGGCCACATAGGTGTGGCCATGTGCAATCACATGGGTTTGCCCATGTTGTGCCACTTAGGCATGTTCCATGCATATATAAAAGGGGTACCATCCCCCTCATTCTCACGAACTCTCTTGAGCCGAAGCTCTACCCAATTTTGGTTTACAGAGAGAAAGGAAAAAGGGAGTTTACCTTGGGGTTTTTCAGGGCTCCCGATGCGGTGGCGATGTCTTTTTTCCTCTTCGAAGCCTTAATCTATGTGTAGCGGGTAAAAACCCTCTCCCATCTCTTCTATTTTTTCTTCTTATGCTATTTTCCTTTTTGGAAATGTTTTGTTGTGGCTTGGTGTGGATGCAAAAGGGACAAAAACCCGTTGGAATGTATAATGAATGAATAAGGACGTGTTGAAAATGAGTAGAGGGGCGTAGCCCTCGGTTTCGGGCTTGTTAGCTTGGGATTTTGGCTCACATGGATGATTTGGAGTATGAAAGAAGAAGGGTTGGAGACCCGGATTGAAAGGGGATAATGAATGAAAATGCATGAAAAGAACAAGAGGGGTGAGTACCTCGACTTGGCCTTGCGATCAATTGTAGACATGCAGAAGGCCTAGAGTTATCCCTAACCTATGTGTGATCGATCGCATTGGGAATATGATCGATCGTAGGCATGATCGATTGTAGGTACGATCGATCGTAGTTAAGACAGATTTTTTTTACATCCTGTGTTGGCTCCGTTATGTGTTGTGATGTCATCTTTGTATGATAAATGTTATGTTGACACTTGTTTAGGTAAGGGAAGAGTCCATTTGCCTAGTAATGTATCACATCGGAATGGTTTTCTTTCGAACTTGGAGCACAGGCGTGAAGCCCAATTGTTTCTCGGTTATTCAAGCGAAGCTTGGGATAATCGGGGTTGTTCTGCAGTTAGAAAACCTAACCCGTGTTAAGTAAGGCCGTGGTTCCTCTTTGACTAGGTCAAGAGAGACGGTGTCCAATAAGGCCCGGGGTTCGTCCGTGATGACAGTCGAGAGATGTCGGCCTGTGTATATAGGTCATCTACGGAAAGCCTGGTCCCTTTAAGAGGGACTGTCCTCAGACTCAACCATTGGCATTTGAAGGCGAAAAGGGACGCGTTTTTGCAATCACTCAGGAAGAGGCACAATAGGTCGAAGGTGTCATTGAAGGTAAAATATTAATATTCCAAGTACCTGCCTATGCTTTAATTGATACTGGTGCTACACATTCATTCGTGTCCTCGTACTTTGCAAAGAATATAACATATAGGCCTAATACACTCAAATATATGATGTCTGTATCCACACCATAAGGGAAAATTATTTGCCACAAAACAGTTTATGATAGGTGTCCGATACTTATCAATATGTGCAAATGATAGTAGATTTGATTGTATTGGATATGAATGATTATGATATTATCCTTGGGATGGATTGGCTGGCCAACTACCATGCAGTGGTAGATTATAATGCCAAGAATGTGATATTTCAAATTCCAGACATTCTAGAATTCCAAAATGCAAGGCATCGTCTGAGTTCAAGCACCCAGGCTGATATCAGAGATTAAAACGTTCCACCTTCTGGATAAGGAGTGTAGAACCCTGAAACGGAGTTACATAGTGTGTGAATAGTGTAAGTTGGTCAAAGTTGCCTTCTATGAAAATTGTATGTGATGATTTAGAAAAGGAACTTAAAATCAAATTATTATGGGTTATGTGGATGTTAAAGCCAAGGTAAAATAGTGTGAGAACTCAAGGTGAGTGAAGGGAAGAGTAAAAACATTCCAAAGGATCTTTAGGTGGAAAAAATGAGAAAATGGGAGTTGTGATTGATCGTAGATGGGGTACGATCGATCGCAGCAAAGGAAAAATTGAGAAAATTTTTGAGTAAACTTATGATCGATCGCAGGTGGTGTGCGATCGATCACATACAGTGGAAAATTTACAGAAACTCTCGGGTCCATGTGCGATAGATCACAGGTCGATCGATCGCACTGGGATCTGTGATCGATCACACTCAGGTGCCGAGTTACGGAAATTGGGATTTTAATCCCTTGGGCTATAAAGCTAAAGAAAATCTTGGAATGAGAAGGGAGATGATTGGGGATTTCCAAAGGCGGGTATTTCGATTGAAGATAATGTGCAGCCAAATCAAGGTTTGGATCTTCCCCATCAAGCTTGGATCATCCTCTTCAAGAAAGGATCTTCCTCCTCAAGGTGTTGTCTCCTCCATCAAGCTTGGAGTTCTTAATCAAAGGGTTTTCTTTAAATTAGAATTTGATCCTCAAAAGGTTAGTATACCCTTCTAGTTGGCTTAGTAATAACCTAAGTTTTTCTGTAAGGATGAATGTTGGATTGAGCTTGCATGTGTCTTTTCTTGAATCTACCGTGTCTCCTAAAATGTATAGATTAATTAAATAGTTATGGATGTGTGGGATGTATGGATTGGTAGAGGCGAATTTGGATGACATGGAGAATGTGGATGGTTGTTGTATGATGGAAAATGTGAAAGGGCAATGTACACATAAAACATGCACTCAAGGTGTTTGATGAAATGTTTGACTATGAAAATACAAGTTAAATGCCTATAAAAATGTTGAATGTCATGTGTTTGATAAAATGCATGTATGAGATTTAAACCTAAGACTATGAAAGCATGATTTAAGGTCTTTCTAAAAATGTCAAATTCTATAATGCCTCTCCATATGCTTCCTTTAAGACATTTCATGATAATAGAAATACTCTAATGCCATATCTTATTCTTGAAATATCTCCATGTCACTTCATGTTCACCATTTACTATAAACAAGCACGCATACATGCATGAATCGAGTTTTTAGTATAAGTATATGAAAAACAATCAAGAACAAGATATGTGACTTATGACACGAATGATAAAGTCGAACATTGGGTCGGTCAAGGATAGGGCATATCCAACGATATGCCATATCTAGCTTCAAAAAAAAAGAAAAGCATGATAATGCTAGACATTGGGCCGATCAAGGATGTTGGTGTGCCTTTTCTATTTTGTTGAAGGGTATTTACATACCCGGCTCATAAGTTACTGAAAGTATGCCTCTTTTTAATTTTAGAAAAACAGTTCTTGGGGGGCATACATCGAATCCCAAGAACTGATTAAGATTCTAATTGATTTTATTCAATGAAGGTTGGAATAACAATCATATTTGCGACTTTGAAATTGTTAAGTCAAATGCACATAAGAACAGTACTCGCAAAACTTCACAAGTGTCAAGTCTCCTTCGCAATCAACACGAACTTTCTTTTTCCTTTAAAGCTTTCTCTAATGGAAGCTAATGACTCTTCCAAATTTCCAGCTCTAGGATCTTGAAATAAAGATCTTATCTTTATTGATCAAGAACCTTTCTTCATTAACAAGATCCTTAATATTCTTTCTTCTTTATTTTCAAATGAGAAAACAAAATAGAAGAAGAAAAGGGGGAGAGGTGGCCGTACACCTTTGAGGGGAGAGAGAGGGGCGTGATGTATATTGAGGGAGGGAGAGAAAGATTAAAAATTATGGAATTTTTAATTGTCCTTTTAATGGTGGACGTCCAACCCTTATATATAGATCCATCTTGGATCTTATCCTTATCTGGATCCAATTAGGATTCCCTCAATTGTTTCCTTTATTGATTTCTCCTTAATTAATTAGGATTAATCAAGATAGTAACTAACCTTATCCATTAGTGTTCAACTAATCTTGTCCTTATCCTAATCCAATTAGGATTCCTTGATTAATAAGAAACTAATAGAATTCTTGTCCAACAACGAATCTTTTAATTAGTAACTAACTCTAACTAACTAAATAACCTTATCCAATAAGGATATTAGTTATTAGAAACTAATTAAAAATAATGACAATTATTATTCCCTCATGGAGTGGGCGTCCCACCCCATACGCCCTCTAGGATATTAAACCTTTTTTGGTCACTTCAATTATTCTTTTCAAATAATCCCCAATAAGTCCTACCCATTTGGTTTTTCACATCTAATGTGATTCCACCTTTTAGAGCTTCACTATACCATATAGTGATTGCTTAGAGAAATTAATTAATTTAATTAATAATTAAATTAAATTCTTTAAGAAGGTCTTTGTGTGTGGGATCTAAAGGGATCTCCTATTTCCGGTTGTGGGACCAAGTACTCAACCTTTTGGTTAAAGCATTGTTACTAGGAAACACCTTTCCTAAAACTCTATTAGGATCAAAGAATGTTATCTAAGTCTCTGGACTTCCACCAATCACAATAATGTCCATTAACACAATGCAACTAACCTCTAGAAATTAGAGAATTGCTTGTAAGTACCATCTCACAATATATTTACAAATAAATCCTTCCACATTTCGATATCAATTGTAAGCTTCCGGGATTAGAACAATTCCACTATCAAGTCCCTAGCTTACGAATAGAACCCTTTCTCATGATTAATTTTTCATTGAACTGAACCTCCAAAACACTTCTGAAGAAACATTAGAAAAGAACTGAAATATATATATTTATATACATTTCCATATTGAAAATATCAACTTCGATAAAGACCATTTTACCGAAAAGCACCAGTACTGGATTTAATAGTTCAGTTCAACAAGTATCACTTTGATATCATTATCTCCAATTAAGGAGTTGTGGATTCCTTATTGAGTGTTTACACACTTCTCCAAACATTGTGTACATGACCCAACGTACCCAGAGTTAGTCCTGTGTATTGGACATTGCCGATTGGCACATCAAAGCCATATAGACAGATGTCTGAGAAGATGTTAACCTCTCAGGTCTAAGGACAATTTGTCAAATGGATAACTCTAATACAATCTGACAGTGTATTCCATAGGGTATCCACTAGTGACCTCGTTCAGTATTATGTACTTGCTAGATATACTCACATGTTAGTCAAGAGTCACCACTTTCTGTGAATGATATTCATCACACTATCTCATAGAACTACAAATATGCAAGTCATGATGAAGTACGGCGCCCAACTAGTACTCTAGAGGCTTCGAACAATATTAGGTTTATAAGGAACCGGAAAATTATATCTCCTCGCAACCTTTGCATGATTTTCCTACAATGTTACCTATGAAACTTTATGTCATCATCAAATGAGACAGTAATTAATATAAATACCCTTTATAGTTGGTTGTGTGAATATGATGTTTGTTTAATCAACATAGAATAGTCTCTTATTCGCTTTCAAGGGCATATATATCCAACAATCTCCCACTTGCATTCTAAGCCAATTAGATATAATGCCCATCTTCTCAGTGATGTTTCTCAAACACCAGCTGAAGCATAACTTAACATACATAGGTCTGTCATGTCTGCTTTACCACAATTGCAAAATTTATTATCAATAATCACAATCTTAAAAGACTAAACAAAAATGATACTGTCAAACAGTAATTTTCAGAAATTAACATGCTTGTGTTTTACCATTGTACAATGCTCCGGACTAATCTGATGAATATCTTATCACATCAACATGTGATAAATCTAGTACAAGTATACTTTCTCATGATATCACATATCTAAAAAAACAGATTCCATTCCATAAAGGTAGAAACTCTTTTCTTGGAATCTTACTTGCACAAAAACATGATTGTTATTGGGAGAATAACAATATCATTTTCCTTTTGTCTCTAAACCATTTAGGACTAAGAAAACATGTTGTCAAAGTTTTTGTCCATCATTGCAAAATTGCTAGATTAAATCTAAGAGAAGAATAATATTCATACTTCATTCACAATGAAAAGAATATTATCATTGCATAGAGCTGGGAAAGTAATCATGCTCCCACTAACCAATTTGCACACAAAGGATACTTTCATTCTTAGATGAAAATCAAACAGTTTGATTACTTCATCAAAATAACAGTTAATCCAACTACCGATTCTGTGACCTATGGGTTCTAGTGTACTTTTAGGTATAGTGAGAGTAGAGAGTTGATCTCAATCAATTCTCATAGTTATCGGCATACAGGGCTTCCGCTTCTAGAACAATTCTAGATTCAGTTTCTCTACTAGGAAACTTGCATTCCTGTTTACAAATATCTTTTATTATCCATGAATAGAGACTAAATGTCTTTAATACGAATCCCATGCTCATCTTCCATTGAATCATATCCAATATAATTCAATATAACAACACTATCATGCTATGGTTTGTTATGGGAATTATCTGAGACAATATGTAATGAGAGTAAATTATGAAATTTCTATTATGAGGTACTCTTCTCAATCATTGAAGACTTACCTAGTTGTTTCTTTATTTCAATGCAGAATTCTTTGAACTTTTCAAAGAAGGTGAAATAAAGTTAGCTACCTCTTAATTGAAGATTCATATGGTTACGATCATCCAACTTTTGTCCCATTCCCAAGTAGAAGTTTTATCTACTCAGATTTATCCTTCTCCTTAACAAACATGCAACTATTGCACTTATGCAAGATCATACCAAACATTAGGAGCTGGAGGTTCCAACAATTAAGTTGGACTTGATGATTATATAAGTTGGACAATCCTTCTAAAGGTTTGTCCTATATCCAATGACCAATTGCTTCACTATGGAGCACAATCCTTATACTTTCCTTTCTTCTCAGAAGAGCCCTTGTTCATACTACAAGAATATATTTCCAATTAAAAATCTTGAATTTCTTTCCTTTGCATAAATGCTCATGATTTAGAAAATCTAACTGCAGAACCCCGGATCTTGATGGCCATGTACGACGAATGATATCATATACTAAAGCATGTAAGAATGTATTTATGGTGTATGGGTGTTTGGAATGAAATAGGCAAGAGTATAGAATAATCTTGAGTATTGACAAGGGTTATGCCTTGGCATACCCTCGACTCCAAATAGCCCTAGCATTCACACCGCTCATCGGAATCAAGCGATTCTTAGATTTTTGGAAAGGTAATTGAACCCTCTTCGGGGTTCATGTTGATCACTTGTCTTGGTTTTGAGTTGGTGTTAGGTCAAAAGACCGATTTCTGAAGTCGGGTCGGTTTAAAATCTGGATTGACGAAACCCAATTTTGGATCAGTCAGGTTTAGGGGCAAAATGGTCCAAGAAAAAGGAAGAATTGGAAGTTGTGAAAAACATGAAAGTTCTTCTCCTTTGAAAGACAAATCCAACGCAAGTTAAATCGTCAAAATTTGATAAGCGAGTCAAAAGTTATGGCTAAGATACGAAAACGCAAAAATTCTGAAGCTTTCTGCAAAAGTTGCGATTGCTCGTAGGGACCCTACGAACGATCGTAGCGGAGCTACGAACGATCGTAGAGTTGCTACGATCGATCGTAAAGCCCCAGAAATGCTGGAAACTCTCGGGTAAAACTACGATTGATCGTAGGAAGCTACGATCGATCGTAGAAGGCTACGATCGATCGTAAATCGCTACGAACGATCGTAGATACGCGATTTTACTTTCTTGGATGCGATTTTTTAGGGGTTTTTCACCCCTTACACTATAAATAGAAGACTTTAGGAGGGTTTTTGGGTTACCCTAAACCAAGGAGAGTTCCTAGAAAGAGAAGGAAAGGATCTTGAGCATTCCAAAGAGGGTTTCGCTTGAAACCAAGAAGAGCTTCAATCAAGGGTTGGATCTTCCCCAAATCAAGCTTGGATCATTCAAATCAAGTGAGGATTTCTCAAGGGGTTTCTTCAACCTAGAAATTGATCCAAAGAGGTTAGTAAACTACTATCTAGCCTTGTTATCATACAAAGATGATTCAAATAGGTGATTTTAATTCTATTATGATACAAATAGGAAGTGTGGAAATTTGGGTGAACTAGATCATGAATAAACAATCAAATAGGGTTTTACAAATTGGGGGTTTTCCAATAAAAGGGTGAATATGACTATAAGTGCAAGTAAGTGTTAATATCCTCCAAGGAACCATGATTTTAAGTGTGACATGATGAATTAGGCTTAGAAGCCATGATTGTTATGATGTGACGCAATGAATGAAATGTTCTACATTCTAGAATTGTTTAAGTATGTTATGATGCTAATATACCTTGTATGAACCATATGAGTTACTTAAGGTCTTCAAGTATACTATAATGATCATTATGCCTTGCATGAACATGTTTAATTAGTTAAAGCTTTCCACATAGATGTTATAATGCTCACAAGCACTCTACGCATGATAAGTATTGCACGACCGTGGTTTTTCTCATAAGCATGAATTTTCAAGAAAATATAAGAGGATTTTCAAAGGCATTCATAAGTACGAAGCATACATGCATAAGCATAGACTAAGCCAAACTTTGGGTTGGCATTCTAAGATCGGTTACTCCACGCTCACAAGGATCAAGTCTAGATCTTGCATGAACTCCACGGATCATAAGTCTCGCAAGGCTTTTCAAGAACTCATAAGAAACTCACAAGTCTAAGATCTTGCATATGTCTCCAAGGAGAACAAGCTCACAAGGATCATAAGCTCACAAGTACTCATAAGCTCACAAGAAGCTCATAAGCTCACAAGTACTCACAAGCTCACAAGAACTCTAAGCTCACAAGAACTCATAAGAAAACACGAGGCTCACAAGCATTCATAAGAACTCATAAGCATACATGAGAGGGTTTGTTTTCCATGAAAAGAACAAGTTTTATGAAAGGTTTTTCCCGACGGGTTTTAAGCATGGATTTTGGTGATTTGTATTCTTTTACGCACTGTATAAAATATTGTGATTATGATAGCATTGTTAGCTAGTAGATTTTGCTCGCTGAGTATTCCATGCTCAGTCGTACATGTTATGTCGGCAGGTACACGGACTCCATTTGACATCTGTGATCAGGGGCCCTGGATAGAGGAGGATTATGGCGAGGAGGAGCCATATGTAGAGCCTCAGGAGGAGGCAAATGACTTAGACCACTGGCCCTTTTAGAATGATTGCATAGAGAGAGAGAGAGAGAGAGTATTATCATTTTGTATTTTGATAGGTGGGCATGTCCACCTTTACTTTTGTGATGTATGTACAAACTTGGAATACACAGCATGTATAGAAAAGAAATTTTTGGATTACGCTTCCGCACATTGGTTTAAGCTTCCGCCTTATTCATGATTATGGTTGTCATGACTTGGATGTTATTACAGGATGGTTTGGTATCGGATATGGCACATCACGAGCCAAAGTATCCCTAACTCCCAGGGGGTATTTTGGGTCGCGACACTAACTCTTTTGAACATCTTTGCAAGTAGCAATGAACTCTTCAAAGGTTCTTAGCCATATGCAATATGTGGGATTTCAGACAATTTGATTTCCTACTTGTTCAACATAACCATATGAAAGGACTACGGGAGTTTGTTCAGGATCATATCCTCTAATCCCATAAATTTATCTCAATTTATCTTAGCACCAAGAATTAGAATTTATGAACCCAATGATCTCTAACATATTCTTTGTGATTGGGTTTCCCTAGTTAACTTGGTGTCCACTTGTCCTTTTATATAGTAAGCTGCCTAGCAGCCCTATTATATTCAGTAAACATCTCAAATGATATTTAACATTAGTAGTGAGAACTTGGGCAATTCTTTATAATAAGCACAAACTTGAGATTCATTTTCCATACCAAACACTTTGAATTGGTCAAGAGATTCTCATTAAAGTCTTGGTAAGGTGGTTATAGAATGGCAGGGCAATAAAACATACATTATAGTATTTCACACATTATAATATTATTAGATCAAGGCTTTCAATCTTTGATGATATTTCTCATCATTTATTTAAATTTCATAGACCCCTCAATCTATAAAATTAGGAAATATGCTACTTCATATTTCTGATGAGCATTGGGTGCCTTATAATACATATATAATCTTCCATGCTAGGATAGTATTATACATGCACCACAAGGTGGATAGTATATATCCATCACTGAACATCTCATGCATAACTCCTTATGTTAATCAGTGATTCCCAATTTTCTTGTGACTTCCAAGGACAACATGACTGTCACTGTGTCAACTGTCATGCTCCTTGTTTAAGTGAAACCCATTATTCTCGATTGTCATATCATCAAGTAGGAATATGCTCTCATCCTAGTTGACAATCTCTACCAGGTCATACATATTCCTATCTACTATAGAAATAAAGCACTAGGAGTTTAATTTAGATTGAATAATGTCTGATTCCTGCCAGAGAGACAAGACTTAGGCTAATTAATTCTTAGTCTTATTGATAATGGAAGGTAATAGGGCAACATTATCCCATAGGATAAATCAGCCCATTTAATTCACTTAATATTTTTCTTGAGAGAAAACAGAATATTATGAACAAATTATATATCTAATGCATATATCAAAAGCATTTACAATATTTATCATTGTATCACATGTATAAAACAATGTACAAAATTATCATATGATAATAAATCAAATTTTGTTTAATTAGATCAAACTAATTGTCGCACTCCAAAACACCCCCTACAAGTTAAGGGATACTTTAGAGATGACTATTCGTACTTGCCAAACCATCCTGTAATGAACAAGGCTAACATAATGTAATAACAATAATAATCAGAGTATGGAAGCTATAACATGAGTGCGGAAGCGTCAACGAAAATTTTCCTTTCCATATAAGGTAGTCTGTATTCTAAGTGATTATATATACAAAACATATCAAGATAGAGGTGGACATGCCCACCTATCAAAATACAAAATAAGCCAAGTCTCACTGTCCCTCCTATCAACAGTAATCTTGGTATGGCCAGACATCGCAGTCCCTATCCTCCTGCGACTGCATCGGGATAGGAGGCTCTCTCTCCTCAACATACTCTTCCTCAACCTAAGGCTCGGGGTTGATGGTTTCCTCGATACCTGCCAACATAAAGGTACGGCTGAGTATGGAATACTCAGCGAGTACAAGCTACTAGCTAACAATAGCAATAACAAAACACAACAACAAGGAACATAACACACAATATAGGTTTAAAGTGATACTAGCAACATAAGACAAATAGCATTGCAAGTAAAGCAAGGTAATAATTCTGACATGCTTGAATGAATGTGAAAACTCCGGTCAAACTCGTACTTTAAAAATGATGTTTCATTCTTGAAAATGGTCTTTTGTGTTTCTTTCAAAACTTGCTTGTCATGTTTTAAACTTATTCTTGTCTTGGTCTTGTTTGTGAGAATCACACATGCTTATCTTGTCTTGTTTGTAATCAGTTGTCTTGCTTTTTCTTGTCATGTTCTTGACTTGACTTGCTTGTACACTTCTGAGCCAGAGGTTACTGCCCTTGAGGTGACTTGTGAGCCGGAAATGTAAATTCTCTTGAGCAAAATATATATATATATATATGAAAAGGTACACCAACTACCTTGTCTTGTTTTCTTGTGAGCAAGGTATGACATATCTTGCGATATGCCCTACCCTTGACATTCAGGCTTATTTTCCTTGTGAGCCAAGTATTACATATCCTAGGGATATGCCCTACTGTTGACAATCGTGCTTGTTTTCCTTGTGAGCCAGGTATGACATATCCTAGGGATATGCCCTACCCCTGACCGGCCATATGTCCGGCTTTATCCATTGTATCGTGAATCACATTCTTGTTCTTGTCTGTTTCATTCAAATACTTGTACTTGAAAAAACGTTGGTTCATGCATGCATGCGTGGGTGTGTGTAGCACTTGTAGTACTCATGATGACAATATGACATGAAGGATAGAGTATAGCATTTCAATTCATAGGATAAACAGGTGAGGATTTAAATAATCTATATGGCATTTGATCAAGGTTATGGATTTGAAGGAAACTACATACATTCATGCTTTCATATTCTTTATTGATTGGGGAACATCTCATTTGGGTATTAAATCAAACACATGGCATGCAACATTTCATAGTAGTTTAATTTCCTCTTTTTTGTGCATGCATTCCATCAAAACCTCAAGATGTATTCATTATTTGTAGGATACCCTTTCACCATTTTTCTATCACACACATTACACCATATCCACACGGCATCCAAACGCCTCAAACCCTCATCCATCCATACCATCCGCCATTCACATTATCTTGTTTATATTTTAGGGAATATAGCATATTTCCACATAAAAAGGAAATGGAGGAGATTCAATACACATACACTTTAAGAAATCCTAGGTTATTACTAAGGTATTTAGTAGGGTGTACTAATCTTTAAATTGGAGGAGAACTTGAGGGAACTTGAAAAAAGATGAGATCCAAGCTGTCCTTTGATCACACACCAAACTTTGGCCCAAACCCTAGCTTTCCCTTCTCTTCCTTCTCCAATCTCTCAAAATCCCCAAATATGAGCTTTGAGGGTTTATGAAACCCTCACCCACGAGTTGGGCTTTATATAGAAAAAGGGGTGGTCAAATGACCATCCTGCCCTTAAAATTTCGACCACAACAGACCAAATAGGCAAAGTGCTTCAAGGAGCGGTCGATCAGTCATAAGAGCGATCGACCGGTGGTGAGGAGCAGTCGACCGGTCAAAATCTCATCTCTGGAAAAATTCCTCATACAACATTTAGTGCGAGAGTAGTCGATCGGTAGTGAGAGCGGTCGACCGGTGGTTGGAGCGGTTGACCGGTTGGTCTGTGTTTTGCCCATTATGCTGATTTTCTTCATTTTTTCCACTTTGGTCTTTTGGCCATATCTTTTGACTCGTTAGTCGGATTTTGATGATTCAACTTGCATTGGATTTTTCTTTCGAAGAGAAACATTTCCGGCTTTTTAGAATCTTCAAATTCTTTTTTTTTTTTTAATTATACTATGTGGAAGGCCAATTGGCTACGAGAACATTGTTCATTAGCTACGAAAAGTTTGGGGTGCTACACTAATTCCAATGAACTCCCACTGGCCCCAGAAATCTTAATGGATCTAATTCAAGTGTACAAAGGTCATTTTTAACATGAGTAGGCTTTAAATGGTTCATTCATTCATATGATAGACCATTGGTCATAACAGGCATCATGAGTACAAAATAACAATTATAAGTGTCCATGTGCATCATTAAAGCTCATAAGTCAAAATGGACTATATTACCCTTTCATTTTCTACAAATTATTTTTAGCACATTAGGGTTCACCAACCCTAAGTCTAAAGAAAATTATAGGAGTCTTTAAACAACTCTCTAAGACCTCTACTAGGGTCTATAAGTGTCACTCAAGCACTTTCCATAATCGTGAATATTGTTAGCTTACATCTATGCCAATTAAGGCACAATTATCTCACAATTATGCAAGTAACATATTCCACGTAAAAATTTCAACATGGACTACATGCATCACGTCCAAAAGGGCTATAATAATGTGTTTTGTTTAAACACAAACTTTTTATGTTTCAACAAAACACATATTGTGGGGTTTGATCTAATTATCCAAATTTTGCACAAAAACGATAATCATATTATCACAAGTCTTATGAAATTTTCTAAGCAACTAAAAACTATAACAAATCATCACATAAAATATAATATAGCCACAGAAGGGGTACACATGATCATGCTATCTTAGAAATCCTATAACTACTCTTGCAGAACGTCCTCCAAGATTTATTCTCCATGCGATCACCATCATCTTCGATCTTCAATACGTTTTCTCCAAAGAAAAATCAGCAACTCCTAATACTAAGATTACATCATATTCAAAATAAGAAACCTTGAGAAACCACCCAAAATAGGATGCTCAAGGAGAGTACAACCCATAAGAAGAAAGAGAAGAGAATAGAGGGAGAAGAGGGCATGATCATGGAACCCATCCACCATTCAACAAGAATGTATATATTAACTATTCATCAACTATGAATAATAACATGGCATGGAAAATTACTTAGAAAGTCCATAACCTCAACAAGGGTTTTGCTAACCTTAGTGAAACTCTTTCCCATATGATTAAGACCTCTATTAATATTTAATAGAAAAACCCTAAAGCAAAAAAAAGCAAGCATGTTAAGAAAGAGATCTTAGGACTTTTAGATCATCATTAAAAGAAAACTATTTTCCTTTAATGCTTAGGAAATCTTTAAGAGAAACAATTTCTCTAAGAATTAATCTAACCCTAAAATTCATCCTCACATTCCCCAATTGATAAACAAATAGAAAACACCATATTAAATTCGACTAGTCTAGGGATCTAATCCATTCCATTTTATTTTGATCTAATAACTATTAAAAGACCAAAATAAAAATCAGCAAATTGCTAATTTTTAATATCACCTTATATTGATTCCAAAATTAAATTCAAAATCAATAATAAATGAATTCAAAAATTTCCATAAGGGCCAACTGCTTTTAGGGATTATTTGATTTAACAATTAAATAAAATAATACCCTAAATAATAGTATTAAATGTCCATAAGAATAATTGATCTCTATCAATTAAAATTCACTTGAAATAAAACGCTGTATCTCAACCAATAGCATTTATGTAATTACTTGATTAACTATTAATCAATAAAAACTTATAAATACTATGTAGCTGGTAATTCTGAGCACATATAATTGATTCAAATCAACTTCAATAATTATGATATTATTCCCATAAAATTTTTAGGGAACCATACAAGATATCATAATTAACATTTAATTAAATGATAGCCCATAAGTAGATAATTAAACAATTTAATTAAATCTCAATCCATGCTCTCAAATCAAATAATGGAATTTAGGAAAAATTTGAAAGCCTCTTGGAAAATTAATTTAGAAAACTCCTTTTCCCGCTTTAGATTTTTGACTCAAGTTTTGACCCTCAAAACGATTGATTCTGGAAAAAAATTCTTCACGAAAGTTGTAGATCTTTTCGACGGCTTTGAAACGATGTACTGACAGACCTAAATTGGACTTACAGTCACAAAGTTATAGCCAAAATACCGAAACTGTATCGATTCTTCTAATCAAATACAAATCCGAAAATCCATGAATCAATTCAAATAGAAATAAGCTTTAATCTCCAAGAATGATAAAGCAAGGTTGTCAAACACCATGGGATTTATTAATTAACATTTAATAAATAGAATCCCCTTATATATGCTAGCCGAAATATCAATGGGTATCTAAGTGGTCCAAATCAAAGGGAAAACTTGACCGGGACTTCTCAAGAATAAATTAAACAATTTAATTTAATACTAAAAGGATCTCTAAATCCTTAAGGCCTTTAACCAAATTTATTTATCTATATATACCTATCCCTATTAAAATTTCGAGAGGTTTTCGAATCATCCAAACTTGAAAATAATATCACATTAATTTCTCAGGGCTAAATTACTTCCTCAATAACTAGAGGGGGTCCCCTTAGCCCTACTAATGATTATCTCATAATCAAGAAGTAATAAAGAATCAAAAAGATTCATCACAGGGGTGGCCAAAATTTATAGAGAGGTAATATTATTTCATAAAAATTGGTTATGCCCTAAAATCAAAGAGAAGCATAGCCAAGGCTCTGATACCACTGAAAGTATGCCTCCTTTTAATTTTTGAAAAATAGTTCTTGGGGGGCATACATCGAATCCCAAGATCTGACTAAGATTCTAATTGATTTTATTCAATGAAGGTTGGAATAACAATCACCTTTGCGACTTTGAAATTGTTAAGTCAAATACACATAAGAACAGTACTCGCAAAACTTCATAAGTGTCAAGTCTCCTTCAGAATCCACACGAACCTTCTTTTTCCTTTAAAGCTTTCTTTAATGGAAGCTAATGGTCCTTCCAAATTTCCAACTCTAGGATATTGAAATAAGATCCAATCTTTATTGATCAAGAACCTTTCTTGTTTACTAAGATCCTTAATATTCTTTCTTCTTTATTTTCAAACTAGAAGAAGAAAAGGGGGAGAGGTGACCGTACACCTTTGAGGGGAGAGAGAGGGGCGTGAGGTATTGAGGGAGGCAGAGAAAGATAAAAAATTCTGGAATTTTTAATTGTCCTCTTAATGGTGGACATCCAGCCCTTATATAAAGATCCAACTTGGATCTTATCCTTATCCTAATCCAATTAGGATTCCCTCAATTGTTTCCTTTATTGATTTCTCCTTAATTAATTAGGATTAATCAATATAGAAACTAACCTTATCCCTTAGTGTCTAACTAATCTTGTCCTTATCCTAATCCAATTAGGATTCCTTTATTAGTAAGAAACTAATAGAATCCTTGTCCAACAAGAAATTTTTAATTAGTAACTAACTCTAACTAACTAACTAACCTTATCCAATAAAAATATTAGTTATTAGAAACTAATTAAAAATAATAACAATTATTATTAGGATTCCTTTATTAGTAAGAAACTAATAGAATCCTTGTCCATACACCCTTTAGGGTATTAAATATTTTTTGGTCACTTCAATTATTCTTTTAAAATAATCCCCAATGGGTCCTACCCATTTGGTTTTTCACATCTAATATGATTCCACCTTTTAGAACTTCACTATACCGTATAGTGATTACTTAGAGAAATTAATTAATTTAATTAATAATTAAATTAAATACTTTAAGAAGATCCTTGTTTGTGGGATCTAAAGTCATCTCCTATTTCCAGTTTTGGGACCAAGTACTCAACCTTTTGGTTAAAGCCTTGTTCCTAGGAAACACCTTTCCTAAAACTCCATTAGGATCATAGAATGTTATCTATGTCCTTGGAATTCCACCAATCACAATAATGTCCATTAACACAATGTGACTAACCTCCAGAAATTAGAGAATTGCTTGTAAGTACCATCTCACAATATATTTACAAATAAATCTTTCCACATTCTGATATCACTTGTAAGCTTCCGGGATTGGAACAATTCCACTGTCTAGTCCCTAGCTTATGATTGAACCCTTTCTCATGATTACTTTTTCATTGAACTGGACCTCCAAAACACTTTTGAAGAAACATTAGAAAAGAATTGACATATATATTTATATATACTTTTCCATATTGAAAATATCAACTTCGATAAAGACCATTTTACCGAAAAGCACCAGTATTGGATTTAACAGTTCAGTTCAACAAGTATCACCTTGATATCATTATCTCCAATTAAGGAGTTGTGGATTCCATATTGAGTGTTTACATACTTCTCCAAACATTGTGAACATGACCCAACATACGCGGAGTCATTGTGTACATGACCCAACATACTTCTCCAAACATTGTTTACATACTTCTCCATATTGAGGAATTATCCTTAGACCTATGAATGAGATTCATCACACTATCTCATAGAACTACACATGTGCAAGCCATGATGAAGTACGTCGCCCAACCAGTACTCTAGAGGCTTCAAACAATATTAGGTTTACAAGAAACCGGAAAATCATATCTCCTCGCAACCTTTGCATTATTTTCTTGTAGGAGGATCCGAATAAAAATTATGCGGAAACTAGATCCCCTAGATCTTAACACTGTAGAAAGCATAAAAAACTATCTAAGAGTTTTAGTCATATCACCTCAGTGAATGATGTTCACCGTTGAAGCTTAATCCACTCGAACTGTCATAACTCTTTGTAGAGATTTCTCCAAAAAAATATTAGAAGCTCGATCCTTGTTCTTCGCTATCCCCACGAAGCTTTGGAATCTCCTTTGAAATTATAGAAGCAAGAGGAAGAAGATGGAGTAATGGTGTAGGCTTCTATCACCAAAAATACTGAGGTTCAAAACCCTAGAATAAACAAAACCCAGCTTGCACCACCAATGAAGCTTACAAAAATCCCTAGGGGTATCCCTAGGGTCTGATGGTTTAGAGAGAGAGAGGAGAGGAGAGAAAAATTCTGGAAAAAAGTACTTAATGGTCTAGGGTGTTGGGGTATATATGGACTAGGATCCTATCCTAATCCTATTCCAACTTGATCTTATCTAGTAGGATTTATTAATTAATAATAACTCTTACTATTAATTAATTAAACTCCTACTTAATATATAACTACTTTAGTTATAATAATCCTACTAATTAAAGAGTCCTTATTGCAAGAGGATTCCTTAATTAAAAGGGATAAGTCAACATCCAACAAAAAGAAGGAAACCTAGTCAAACTAGGAGACCAACTCCAAGAGGGGGCGTGAGCTTCAAGGGGGCGTGGAGTTTGAGGATTTAAACACTTAAAGTTGTAATCCAATTACAACTTATCCTCGTCCTTTTTGCAATCCAACAATTGGATTTTAATTCCATAATTATAGGAATTATATTTCAACAATTATTCAATTAAACAAATCTTAATCCAATTAGGATTACCAAAGTGGGCGCCCCACCCTGGGGCTTAAACCCATGGGCTTTGGCCTATATTAAAGGTCCATATGGATGGGATGGATATGGGTCAAACCAATTTCCCCTTCAATTATGTTAATTAAATAATTATTAAAATAATCACTAGATTTAAATTAACAATTAATTTAAACCATATATTAACTTTTAATCTATTTAATTAAATGATTAACTTTTAATCTATTTAATTAAATGATTAACTTTTAATCAATTATTGAGCTTGTATTTCTTATGTGAGCACCTGCACAGATTGCTCTGGGACATTCTTACCCTGGCTTACCCAATGTTATCCCATTGACCCTAAACAGGAAATACATCGGAATTGCAAGTGACGTGAGATATCCATGTTGCAATTGAATCCCAGTGTATGAACATTAACCATTACGGATCCCGCCACATGAACTTTTAAATTTGATTTATCCTTCCAAATACATTATCCCTAATGGGCCTTCGAAATTGACATATTATCTAACCCATAGCCCATTGTAAATCATCCGGGTTTCCAAGACTTATGATTAAGCCATGAGAAACAATTTCTCATGAAATTTTTTTTGAGAAAATCCTTTAAGAAATATAATATCTTTTAATAAAAGTATATTTCAAAACTTATTTTGATTACCCAGAACTTGGATAATCTCTCAAATTAATGGGCATGGATTTCTTGTTTGAAATTCATCATGAGTCGAACAGCTTTCTGACTATCCAACTGTCACTGTATTGTATTCCCCAAGTTAGAAAATACGTTGGTGGAATCAAAATAGTCAGATCACTGCTTAGTCAAAGATGAACTCATCAGCTCTAAAGATCATCGAAACTGTTCAATGTGAATGAGAGACCAACTATAGAACCCGAGAACTTTTTGTATATGCCTTGGTATGTGTGTCAAGGCATGTTGGCTTGTAATCTCCAAATTCATGAAATGAGAATTGAAAACTTTTGAAAATAGTTTCAAGAATGCTATAATAATTAAATATAATTATTTAATAATGAGCTATAGTCTTGAAAAATTCCTAGTCATGTTTAGAAAAGGTCAAAAGGGAAGTAGGACAAGTCCAAGTAGTAGAATGGGTGAAAAATGGACTCAGTGTAGAAATTTACAGAGCACCAATCGCTCGGTCCATGTAGCGATCGATCGGTCCATAACCGATCGATCGGTAGCTATCGACTGGTGCACTTTTTTGTATGGGAAAAAATTCCAGAGAGCTTGTTTTTGACCAGTCGATCGGTCAAAACACCGGTCGCTCGGTAGGCGACCGATCACTCGGTCTAACGCTATACTTATGTGAATCTTGGGATTGAGATCAAGGGAGCAAGCTTGAAGGATTCCAAGCCTAGAACCATCCTCAATCAAGGGTTTCCTCAAAGATCAAGCTCGATCTTCAAGGTTAGTACACTCTACTAACTTCTTTAGCAAAACTCTAGGTTTTCCCTTTTGAATCCATGAGTTTGATGTTGTATATTCCTCCCCTTGAAATATGTATTATTTTCTAAACCCAAACAAGATAAATGTGAGTGTGGGGATGGATGAATGAATGGTGGATGAGGCGATTGGATGCCGTGTTGGTTGATGAATGTGTGTTGGAAAAATGGTGGATGAGCATTTCAAACATAAGGAATACATTGTGTGTGGTGTGATGAAATATATGCATTAAGAAATCGAAACAATATGACTATGAATGTGGTGGCACACCAAGTGTTTGATAAAATGCTTAAATGACGATTTGAATAAATGAACTTGAATTATGAAAGCATGGATTGGGTTATTATGTTTAAATGCCTACCTTGATCGAATGCCCTACATGTTATCTACATTCCCTTATGCTTATATTCGAAATGAAAATGCTATACTTATGTGTTCCTCTCATTCAAGCATGTCATCATGATTGTCACTATTGGCACGCATACCAGCAAACATGTTTGCATGAACCGAGTTTTCAAGAGTATGTGTGTAGAACCCCAAAAATTTGGTTCACTGTTCAAGTGAATAGTGTCGAGGACACTAGTATTGTAAGGGCCAAAGGCCCTTATTATAAGTTGGGTTTGGTTAATGAGAGTGAGAGTTTCCCTCATAGCCTAAGTGCGATGTGAGTTTCATGTTAGAATCAAGAAGTGTAAGGTGTTTTGAGAAAACATGCAAAGAGTATAAAACCATACTCAAAAGCATTAAATGTATAGTGGTATGAATAATGTCGATTCAAGGGATTTGTGGCAGCCGAGGCCTCCCATGCATATGGGTTGTGCCCAATAGGTTACCTTGGTTTGGTTTAAGAACCTAGGGTCGTGAGTTATGAGAATGGAGTAAGGGTTGGATTCAAAGTAGATGGGGTATGAAAATACCCTTAGTATGTATGAAGGAACCCGGAACCGAGTTCCCTGGGCTGGGAATAGTGTCATGAATAGTGTGTGGATAGTGCCCTTGTGTGGTGTGTGTAAAGGCTTAAGGCCTTTACACTTTGTTCTTGGTAGCATGGTCCATTTGGTTCTAAGTAGTGTGGCGATTTAAATAAGGGTTTAAAGTGTGTATGTTGAGTCTCAAAATAAGAGTATAATAATACTCAAGTATTTAGGGTATAAAATACCATAAGTGTGAACGTAGAACCACCGGGAAACCATTTCACAATGTTGTGAATAGCACCATGGGCACAAGTCTTGTAAAGGCCGAGGGCCATTTATGTGACTTGGTTAAGGGGCATGATAAGAGTAGTCAAATTAGTTTAAGTGTTTATTGTTGGGCGTTTGGATGAATAAATAAGAGTATGACATACTCTAAGTGGGTAAAAACATGGGTATAAGGTACCCTAAGTGTTAATGAGTTGCGAGTGAATAGTGTTGTTACGCGAGGCATAAAGAGACCGGGGCCTCTCATGCATGTTGGGGTGTGCCCCATGATCACCTAGGTGTGTTAACAACCTATGGAGTAATGAGTCATGAGGTGTTAGTATGGTTTTGGAACCGAAGGAAAGGAGTGTGAAACACTCCTTATGTTCTAAGTGTCAAGAATGGGAATGCCTTAGCATACCCTTGACTTTAAATAGCCCTACTGTTCACAAGGCTCATCGGAATCAAGAGATTCTTGGATTTTTGGAAAGGTAATTGAACCCTCTTTGGGGTTCATGTTGATCACTTGTCTTGGTTTTGAGTTGGTGTTAGGTCAAAAGACCGATTTCTAAAGTTGGGTCGGTTTAAAATCTGGACTGACGAAACCCAGTTTCGGATCAGTCAGCTTTAGGGGCAAAATGGTCCAATAAATATAGAGAATTAGAAATTGTGTAAAACATCAAAGTTGTTCTCCTTTGAAAGAAGAATCCAACGCAAGTTGAATCGTCAAAATCGGATGAGCGAGTCAAAAGTTATGGCCAAAATACCAAAGTAGAAAAAATCTGGAAAAAACTTACTGTAAGAGCTACGATCGATCGTAGAAGACCTACGAACGATCGTAAAGTTACAGAAATGCTGAAAACTTACTGTAAGAGCTACGATCGATCGTAGGAAGCCTACGAACGATTGTAGAACTCCAGAAACTGAGCAAAACTTACTGTAAGACCTACGATCGATCGTAGGAAGCCTACGAACGATCGTAGGTGCGCGAATCAAACTCTTTAGTGCGTGTTTTTTTAGGGTTTTCACCCCTTGGCCTATAAATAGGGGATCATTTTTGAGGGTTTTGGGTTACCCTAAACCTAAAGAGAGATCTTAGAAGAGAAGGGAAGAGAGTGGAGGATTGCAAGAGGGGTTTTTGGATTTGGAGAAGAAGAGCACAAATCGAGCCTTGATCTCGCTCCTACGTGCCATTGGAGCTTGGATCTCCAACATCAAGCTTGAGTTTCACTTCTACAAGCTTCTTCAAGCCTTTTCAAGCATTGGATCAAAGGGATTTCATCCCATAAGGTAGATACACTCTACTAGTTATAATTTCATAAACCCTTAATGAAAAGCATGATTTTCTTGACAAGTAGAGACATAGATGGCTTTGGATATATGGAAATGCACCCTTCTAGCTATTAATTTCATGAAACCCTCTTCTATACCAAGATAAAATCCATTGAATGATGATCTGAGTTAAATGTGATGATGCTATGCTTTCAACCAACAAATAAAAGACGGTATTTATTGAGATGTTTTATATATTAGTATCCAAATATGAGAAGCATGTTAAAAGCCACAAGTTTTGGGAAAAAACCAGTAGAATGAATAAAAGATGATAAATGGTAGATGTTTTATATGTTAGTAACTAAAGATGAAAAACATGTTAAAAACCACAAGTTTTGGGGAAAAACAAAAGAGAAAACCTTATTTTCAATGTGATTGGATGATGTAATGTTATTGCATATGGATTATTGTGATGGGTGAATTATGTTAAGCATTAGCTATATGATCATATGCAAAGTGTTTCCTTTAAATGTCTACTATGTTATATCACAATTGCTACACGAACACATACGCATATGCATGATCGAGTTTTTCTATATTATGGGTATCCAAAAGAAGTACATGTATATAAGATGCAATACAAGAATAAGAAGAACTTCAGTATAAGACGCAAATGAATTACATGAAAAGTATAAGATGTAAATGAACCACATGAATAGTACAAGAAGCAAAAGAAGTATAAGAAAAGTACAAGAAGCACTTGTATACGGAAAGCTTAAGAAGCACAAGATACATACGGAAAACACAAGAAACACAAGATGTTACAAGAAATACAAGAAGATGGAAAGTATACGGAAAAAGCCGACGGGGATGCGATGATAGCAGGCCCCCTGAAAGGGAAAGGGATACTGGCATCGGACTCCGATGATAGCAGGCCGCCCGGAAGGGAGATGGATACTGATCGTCTACCCCGAAGGTAGCCGAAGGTGAGGAGAACATTAGGCCACCCAGCTTACGTGGGTACGGGTACTAGTTGTCCAACTCCGGAGGTAGCAAATGATGAATACCAAGGTATTTTAAATACCCGTACAGGATAATAAAAGATAAAAGCCAAGGTATTTTAAATACCCGTATATGCAAAGGTATAAGATGAAAAAAGATGATAAGAAGATGTAAAAGACAAAAGATGATAAGAAGATGTTTTCCGATAGTATTTTCTGAGATATATGCACATGATATGATTTTGTTTTCCGCGCTGATTTCAGAAATGCATGTGAAATGATAAACCGTGATATATGTTGGATTACTGTTTATGATATTACTATCTAGTGGTTTGTATACGCTGAGTATTCCATGCTCAGCCGTACATATTATGTCGGCAGGTCCCTTCGATATCCGTGGCGAGCGCCCTCAGGAGCCGTGGGTTGAGGAGGAGTACATAGAGGAAGAGTCCACTCCTGCTGAGCTTCAGGAGCATCAGAGGTTGCTCAAGTGGTGGCCTCATGTTTGAGTGACGAGAGGGAGAGACTTGTACATAAATTTTGTTGAGCGAGTATGTTCGCTCTTTATTTTGGGTCATGTATAAACTGAGACATATAGTATGGATAGAAATTTTATAGTACGCTTCCGCTACCATATATAGATTGGTATTACGCTTCCGCTATCACAGGTTTTATATGTTGTATAGGATTCATATGTTATATAGGATGGTTTGGTTGTGAGTTCACGTCGCCAAAGTATCCTAACTACTAGGGGGTAATTTGGGTCGTGACAATGTGCATATAATAAATCAACAATAAAACATCGCATGTCAAGGAGATTGGTAGCCCAGGGAGGTGCGGGTGCTAGCCTCTGGCTCACAAGAAAACTAAGCAAGTAACTAAAGCCAATACATGTCAAGGAGGTTGGTAGCCCAGGGATGTTCAGGTACTAGCCTCTGGCTCACAAGAAAACTAAGCAAGTAACTAAAACCAATACATGTCAAGGAGGTTGGTAGCCCAGAGATGTTCAGGTACTAGCCTCTGGCTCACAATATGTCAAGGAGGTTGGCAGCCCAGGGAGGTTTGGGCGCTAGCCTTTGGCTCACAAGTAAATGAAATATGTCAAGGAGGTTGGTAGCCCAAGTGAAGGGTACTAGCCTCTGGTTCACAAGAACAAGCTCACAAGAAAAGGTTCACAAGTATACAAGATGAGGCAAGACACGCATGCATGATTTTCACAAGCAATACCGAGACATGAAACGAGTTTTTCCAAGCATGAGTTTATCGGAGCTTTCACATTCATGCACGCATGTCAAGATAATGATATCATTTCATGTTCAATACCATTTATCTCATAATGCTACTATTGCTTTGAATTGATACCTTGTATTGTGTTCACCCTTGTTGTGCTTTTATTATTGCTATGGTTAGCTAGTAGTTTGTACTCGTTGAGTATTCCATGCTCAGCCGTACCTTTATGTCGATAGGTACCGAGGAAGCCCTCGACCCGGAGCCTTGGGTCGAGGAAGAGTACGTAGAGGAGAGAGAGCCGTCTATCCCATTACAGTCTCAAGCGGATAGAGACCTCGATGTGTGGCCGTACCTCAACTACTGTTGAGGGGAGAGTACGAGAGGGTTCTTTTGTGTATTTTGGAGATTTTATAGGTGGGCTTGTCCACCTTAGGCTTGGATATGTTTGGTGTATATATTTCACTTGGAATGCAAACCTTATAAAGAAAAGAAAAGTTAGTTTATGCTTCCGTATGCATGTTTAGCTTTCGCGCTCTGATTACTGTTAGTATCGTATTTTGTTAGCCTTGTTTACTTCAGGATAGTTTGGCAGGTACGATTAGGCACTCCTAAAGTATCCCTTAACTCCTAGGGGGTATTTTGGGGTGTGACAGAGGTGGTATCAGAGATCTAGGCATTAGAGTCCCTGGGGTCACTTAGTACTCGATACCATGATTAAACAAGGTAATGAGTGTTATGAATGAGTCGTATTCCAAGTATAGACTAACAATTTAGTCTTGATCAAATGGGTTGAACTTCAACCGAACTTAGAGTCCTACGCTAGGAACACGGATTGTATGATATGCTATTGTTATGTAAACCTTGCGTGCACTATTCTATGCTTGGTAAATATGTTTTGAACAAATGGGTAAATTGTTACTAAATGCGTATCCAAGTTAGACTCATGTTGTATTGTCGTTCTCACGAGTAATCATGAGATGCAATACTCGGGGTCGCGGGTACAACACAAGGGGCAATGGAAGTGATGCTCCATCGGGTGATGATCAACCCAACTTTGCCCAAGCTTTCACTTCAATAGCCGAGACTTTGGCTATGTTAGCGGCAAGGCAACCGGCTACTCCACCAAATGCCACACTTATACCCGCTCCTCCTAATCGAGCTCAAGCCGAAAATAGAGGCTTTTCAGAGGATGAGGCCTCCAATTTTTTGTGGAAGCATCGATCCACTTATTGCCGAAGGATGGATTCGGCAATTAGAGAAGATATTCTCAGTGTTGACACTTACTGAGGCTGAAAGGGTCACTTGGGCTGCCTTTATGTTTGAAAGCGAGGCTGACCATTAGTGGAGGTCCGCGCTCAGGACCCGAGAATTGACCCGGCAAGGTCAAGAGTGGACATGGGCCGAGTTCTTGGATGTCTTTTATAAGAAGTACTTTCCTGTTGGGATGAAGGAGAAGAAAGAGGTTGAATTCATTACCTTGGAGCAAGGTAATATATCCGTAGCCGCCTATGAGGCTAAGTTCTCGAAGCTATCTAGATTTGCTCCTCACATGATAGCGACCGAGGCTATGAAAGCCCAAAAATTTGAGAGGGTGTTGAAGGCCTAACTCAAGGATCGAGTCTCAATGTTCAGACATGAGACATATTCGGAAGTTGTGGACAAGGTACTTTTGGGCGAGTCGAACTCTGAGGAATTTTTCAAAAGAAGAGGAATGGAGAAGGGCCAGTCTAGTGGCTCGGCAGAAAAGAAAGCTAGAACCATGTTGTGCCAATCCATAGGGCCGGCGCAGTCACAGAGTGTCACGCCCCAAAACCCACCCTAGGAGTTAGAGTGAATGTTGGACGACTTGTCATGACCTACATGACATGCTTGACAAACCATCCTGCAAAAATCCACAAGGCATATACAATAGAGGACAAAATGCGGAAACATATTCTAACGTGGCACAACGGAAGACTAACAAACCTCTATGTATATATACACACATGATCCAAGTTTGATACAAAAGATACACAAAATAAAGTGCGGACATGCCTGCCAAAATTACATGAATATATTCGCTCATGCTCACCCACAGCTATTCACTCAGAATCTACCACAACCTAATAGTAGCCCTCGACCTGAGACTCCTCAACGTACTCCTCCTCCACCCATGGGTCAGGAGCACATACATCAAATGGAGCAGTAGCTCCCTCAGAACCTGCCGACATAAACGTACGACTGAGCATAGAATACTCAGCGTGTACCAAATGCTAACCAACAGTCATAGTACAGCAACAATGATATATATATAAAACAGGAAGCAGTTAATCTCATAACAGGAAAGTAAAGCAGTTTATAGTCATGCTTGCATTTCGTAAAAGCCGATAAAACCCTTGAAAATATCGTGCACTTGACTTGACTCAAATTGCCCTTTTTGTGCTTGAAAACTTGTCTTGTCGGTCTTGTCTTGTCGTATCATGTCGTGTCATGCGTGTCATGCCATGTTATGCTTGTTTGGAAAATAAACGTGTTCATGCTACTTGTGAGGGAAGGGAGACCCTTCTTCCTAAATGCTCATGCTTGCCATGCCATGTATCTTGCTTGCTTGAAAAATAAACTACTTGTGAGGGAAGGGAGACCCTTCTTCCTAAATGCTCATGCTTGTCTTGTTCTTGTCAAAAGCGAGGTAAAACATATCGTAGGATATGTCCCACCTCTAATTATAGTTCTTGAAAAACCTCGGTAAATAATGTCATGCATGCCGTACTCATGGAATCGTGTACATACTTGCATTTGAATTTAAATATGACAATTGGGTAATTTACAATACATATAACATCAATAATTTGAGCAAGTCAATATTCATGCCATTTAGAAAAAGAGATTTATCAAACTATCATAAACCCTAGCAATTTCTATAAACTTTTAAGCATGCATTTCTTAATTTCAACTCATTTTATTCACCTTGGCATTTCATCAAACATGTGGTGTGTACATTATTTGTTAAACCTATCATATGATTTACTAGGTGGGTTTATATTCACAACATCCACGTGTGTTTGTTATTTGCACCATACCCTTCCCATTTCATTTATCACATCATCCACATGGCATCCATAGCCCTTTCATATCCACACAACCATCCATCTCATATTTACATTCATGATTGTAGGAAAACATAAGAAATAAGGGAAGAAAAGAGGGAAAAATATGAACTAGGAGGGTAGCAAAAGGTACCAACCTTGTATAGAGGAAGAAACCCCTTGCAAAAACGTGCGTGAGTCACTGCCCTAGCTTGGGAAAAGTGCTCCTCACGAGCTTGAGTCGAGAACGTCAAGAAGAACAAGTTTGAGGATGATTGTGGGTCTTCAACCCTTTGATTCCTCCTCAAAAGAAAACCTTAGGTTTAGAAACCCCTTTCTCTTCTCTCCTTATCTCTCAAATCTTCTAAGTGTTGAGAATGAGCCCTAAAGACTCGGGCGAGCCTTATATGTAAAGGGTATAACACCCAAATGCCGAAAAAGCCCTTAATGAAATTCTGCAAAAACACGATAAATCGATCGATCGGTTGCCTACCGAGTGACCGGTGATATTGACCGAGCTCTCGGTCAAAAACAAGCTCTCTGAAAAATTTCCCCATACAAAAAAGTTAACCAGTCGATAGCCTCCGATCGATCGGTTGTGGACCAATCGATCGCTACAGTAGACCTAGCGATCGGTGGTGTGCAGGTTTTTGCCACTGAGTCCATTTTTCTCTCATTCCTACTATTTGGACCCATTCTACTTCTATTCTAACATCTTCTAAGCTTGACTAGGACCTCTTTAAAGCTTATATACTTTATTAAATAATTTATCTAATTAATTATAGCATTCTTGACACAATTCCACCAAAGTTTCAAATTCTCATTTCATTAAATTGAGATTACAAGACACTATGCCTTGACACACATCCCAAGGCAAATACAAAAAGTTTTGGGGTTCTACACAGAGGATATAACCGACACCACAGGCTCCCCGCCCTTTTCCTCCATCGGCTTTTCGCCCGACTTTCACTCAGGCTTGTCGCCCCGCAATGACTCAGGCTACGGGATATGCTCCTCCCACCTATTCACATGATATCTACACCCTATGTGGAAGGAGGCATCCAGCAGGAGAATGCCTATCGTGACCCAAAATACCCCCTAGGAGTTAGGGATACATTGACTCGTGACCGCCATATCAAAGCTCCAGTATAATACATAAGGCACACGTGGAGACCTATCAGAAACACAAACATATCTAGCGGAAGCGATAAAGAATGCACAGCGGAATAAAATACTAAACATAGCAGAAGCAAAGCGATACTACTATAACTCAGTTCAAGTATGAACCAACAAAAGTATATACATGTGAGAAACCCAAAAGTGGAGTGGACAAACCCCACACTCACATAACAAAATAAAGTCTTAAAGTTCTAAGTTTGTCAATCAACAAAAGTCGAAGTCTCGACACCTATCTATAGGACCATCGTCCTGATAATGATCCATGGAAGGCTCCAGGTCGAAGTACTCTTCCTCTAACCATGGTTCCGTGCCACATATGTCGAACGGAGCCCGAGCACCTGCCGATGATAACAAATATCGGCTGAGCGTGGAATACTCAGCGTATACAAACTAATAACAATAAAGCATTAAGCATAGAGCATACGAATCATGGAGAATGAAATCCATAAAAACATGTAAGAGCGTGGAAACCTTGAAATAACATGTGAGATGAGGTTCAAAACCAAAACCAAAACTGTAACCGTGTGAGTCATGCGATAATCATAGCCTTGTGAGTTCATGGAGTTACTTAGAGTCATTATGATCCCTAGAGACATAGAGATACCATAGAGCACAACATAGAGCATTCCTTAGATATCTTAGAACGTTACATTTATGATCCGTAGAGCTTGTGAGACGATCTTAGAGCTTATCATAGAGTTCCTTGTGAGCATAGTATGATCCGTAGAGCTTGTGAAACGATCTTAGAGAAATCATAGAGTTAGAATCATTCCTTATTAGTCTTTTTGTGAAAAACACCTTTTCGTACGTTGAGAATTCCATGGAAAACATCGATTCATGTGAGACATGCGAGCATATGAACATATGAGGGTAATAATCATATTTAAGCATCAAAATCCCTTACAGGTATTTCATCAAACACTTAGAGTGCACCATAACGATAACTTACATCCTACATAGTATAACATCCTTCCATATGATAGCAAATCAAGGTATATGTAGCATAGAGTAAGAAGAATCATATTTAACAACTAGTAGGATTGCAAGATTGGTAGTAAAGTGTATCTACCTTGGTAAAATAAACGTCTTTGATTCCCACAAGCTGGAACAAGCAAGAACCATAAGTTCTTGGTTGAGAATCACCAAAAACAATGGAAGAACTTGATCTTCCACAAGCTTGAACAATCACCAAGCTCCTCTCCTTCTTCTCTCTCTCAAAATAGGGCACAGAGGGTTTGTGAAACCCTAAGGCACGAGCTCAGCCTATTTATAGGCAAGGGATGGTGGTTAAAGTCTTAAACACCCTTAATGAAGAAAATCTGCGTATAACCGATCGATCGGTGGTACAGACCGAGCGATCGGTGGCTTACCGATCGATCGGTGGTTTTAACCGAGAGATCGGTTGATAACACCCTCTCTGGAAAATTTTCCCATACAAAAAAGTTCATTAGTCGATATCCTTCGATCGATCGATAGTTGACCGGTCGATCGGAGGATGGCACTGAGCGATCGGTGGACCCCTGTTTTTCTGCAAAACCCTATTCCGATTACTTGAAACTTCTCCAATATAATTCTAACACTCTTTTATACTTAATACATGCTCCTTAGTGATATCTAGGCCCATCAAAAGATGGACGCCATAAATCCAAACTCGTATATTAACATAAAGCCCATTAGTGCACAAAACCACACTTGAGCACTATTCACATACTATTCATCACTTAGTGCAATAAAGATTCGGGGCTCTACATCTCTCCCCCCTTACAAGAATTTCATCCTCGAAATTAGAACGACACCCAAAACATACCAGAACCAAAATACAAAACCAACAAGGAAAACTACTCAATCAAGTGAGGGTACTTCTCCTTCACATCGGCTTCTCGTTCCCATGTGGCCTCTTCCGTAGAATGATGCTGCCATCTCACAAGGACCAAAGGGATAGTCTTGGTACGCAATACTTGATCGCGACGATTCAAAATCTGAACTGGTTGCTCAACCGATGTGAGATCCTCTCTAATCTCCACAGGATCAAGAGCAATGATGTGAGATGGATCCGAAATGTATTTCCTAAGCATAGAGATGTGAAATACATTATGGATCACTACTATGTGAGGCGGTAGTGCTACCTTGTAAGCAACGTCACCAACCCTCGTGATAATCTCAAAAGGTCCTATGTACCTAGGACTGAGCTTTCCCTTCTTTCCGAATCGCATGATTCCCCGACTTGGTGAAATCTTCACAAAGACCCAATCTCCAACTTGGAATTCCAAATCTCTACGACGAGTATCCGCATAGCTCTTCTGCCTATCCTGAGCAGTTTTAAATCGCTCCTGGATAACTTTGACCCTTTCTATGATCCATTTAATCAACTCAGGACCAAGAACTTTCCTCTCACCAACTTCATCCCAGTATAGCGGAGATCTGCAACTGTGACCATACAGAGCTTCGAAAGTCGCCATCTGGATGCTTGCCTGATAACTATTGTTGTAGGCAAACTCAACCAACAACAATTGTTCCTCTCAACTACCCTGAAAGTCTAGCATACAAGCTCGGAGCATATCTTCAACAACCTGATTCACCCGTTCAGTCTGCCCATCAGTTTGAGGATGAAAGGCGGTGCTGAATTCCAAACGATAACCCATAGCATCCTGAAAAGTTTTCCAGAACCTGGAAGCAAACATAGGATCTCGATCAGATACGATAGAAACTAGCACACCGTGCAGATGAACCACCTCCTTGACATACAGGGCTACTAACTGATTTGCATTGAAAGTAGTCCGATACGGAAGGAAATGTGCAGACTTAGTCAATCTGTCTACAATCACCCAAATAGCATCGGAGACCTTCACCGTTCGCGGCAAACCCATGATGAAATCCATCGAGATATTCTCCTATTTCCATTCCGGAATAGGGAGAGACTGTAAAAGACCTGCTGACCTCTGATGCTCGGCTTTCACCTGCTGGCACACCAAACATCTAGCAACATACTCGGCGACTTCCCTCTTCATGTTTCACCACCAGTAGTGCTTCTTCAGATTCTGATACATCTTGGTACCTCCCGGATGTACCGTATACTTGGATCGGTGAGCCTCACCCAAAATCTCACCCCTCGACACCGTGTCAGCTGGAACGCACAACCTGCCTTTTAACGTGATAGCACCATCACCATTCAAAGCGAACTTCTGACTGCCATTACTAACCGACTTGTCTCGGTAAGCAAGCAATTCGACATTCGAATCTTGCAACTCTTTGATCCGGTTCAGAATATGTGGCCTAACCACAATGTTGGACATCACAGGCCCGTAGGTGACATGCCTGAGAGTAGTGTCTAAGTTACACATATCATTCAACAACTTCCACTCTTGTACTCTCAAGTGAGCCATAACCCCATAGGGTTTCCTACTAAGAGTATCGGCTACCACATTAGCCTTACCCGGATGGTACTGGATAGAACAATCGTAGTCCTTCATGAACTCCAACCATCGTCGCTACCTCATATTCAACTCCTTCTGGAGAAAGAGATACTTCAAGCTCTTGTGGTCTGTGAACACCACGAACTCTTCCCCGTAGAGGTAGTGACGCCAAATTTTCAGTGCAAACACGACAGCTGCAAGCTCTAAGTTGTGAGTGGGTTAGTTTTGCTCATGCTCCTTTAATAACCACCTGTTTATGCTACATCAAAACACATCCCAGTCCAACTAGTGAGGCATCACTATAAACTTCGAAGCCACCACTTTTGGATGGAACTGTGAGGACAGGAGCTGTGGTAAGCCTCTTCTTCAACTCTTG
This sequence comes from Tetracentron sinense, assembly GCA_015143295.1. NCBI lineage: Eukaryota > Viridiplantae > Streptophyta > Magnoliopsida > Trochodendrales > Trochodendraceae > Tetracentron > Tetracentron sinense. The sequence goes on from CM026553.1 coordinate 23,974,303, forward strand.
GAAACTCACCTCACACTTGTTACTCCAAGTGAACTTAGTGTTCTTCCACGTGAGATAGGTAAGCGGAGCGGCTAAGCTTGAAATCCCTCCATAAACCTCTTGTAGTATCCTACCAGGCCGATAAAACTACGAATCTCGGTAACACTCTTCGGCCTTTCCCAATTCATCACTGCCTTAATCTTTACAGGAGACTGAGATACCTTCAGCAGACACTACATGTCCAAGAAATGACACCTTCTTCAGCCAAAACTCGCACTTACTCAACTTAGCATACAGAATATACTCTCGAAGAGTCTGCAATACAAAGCGAAGATCTCTCGTGTGATCATCCTGTGACTGTGAATACACAAGGATATCATCTACAAACACAGTCACACACTGATTGAGAGATGATCTGAACACCCGGTTCATCAGATCCATAAATGCTGCCGGCACGTTAGTCAGCCCAAAAGACATGACTAGAAACTCGTAATGGCCGCATCGAGTCCTGAGCGTTATCTTCGGAATGTCTTCCTTCTTGATCTTCAACTGATTATAACCAGATCGAAGGTCAATCTTGGAAAAGAACTTCGCACCTTTCAGCTGATCAAACAAATCGTCTATCCGAGGCAATGGATAACGATTCTTGATCGTGACCTTATTCAATTACTGGTAGTCAATGCACATGCGCATAGACCCATCTTTCTTCTTCACAAAGAGCACCGGAGCTCCCCAAAGTGAGACACTTGGCTGAATGAAACCAAGGCCTTGTAATTCTTCCAACTGGCCCTTTAACTCCTTTAGCTCAATAGGGGCCATCCTGTACGGAGCCCTAGAAATCGACGCCGTGCCTGGAGCCAACTCTATCACGAACTCAATTACCCAATCAGGAGGCAATCCCGATAAGATCTCCGGAAAGACATCCATATATTCACACACAACGAGCATAGATGTGGAGTCTCGTACTTCCACCTTCTCGAGACTGAGAGCTGCAAAGCGAGCAATGTCTCTCCTCTGAAGTCCTCTGAAATGAAATGTGTGAGCGTGAGAAATTCACTCCCCTAAATCTGTGTTGTGGCTCACGGGTTTTTGAGAGTCGCCACTTATTCATTCAGAAGGGATAAGTCCCCCAAAGTTTTGGATAAGGTCTTTGGTCCACGAGAGAGATCAGGGTAAGGGGTTCGGTTAAGTCTGGGGAAGGTGTTAGGCACCCCGAGGCTTCCGTTTTACAACGGTTCCGTACTCCCCGGGTTTAAGCCAAATAAAGTTAATCTTGTTTAAAATACCGAAACGTTTAAATGAACACTAATCTAAGAAGGGAAAAAGCTAACTGGGGTCAGGCTCGTGTTGGGCTGCCTACGTACTCACAGGGTGAGATCAGACCGAGCGTAGTTCTGGCACGTGAGCCTGTGCCGAGGCTAGGGGCGTGTGTGTATGCACCAAGGGTGGCTAACATGGGCTAGTCCGGTAGACTAGGGTTGGTTGATCGAGGAGGTCAAGTGCAGGGTATTGTAAGCCCGGTAGGCTTAGGGAGTAGTCCGGTAGACTAAGGAGGAGTCTGGCCCGGGTTAGGGTTGCTAACCGGGATTAGGCCGAACTAACTGCAGTTAGGGTTGCTAACCACAGTAAAGGGTGAGTGAGTTGTAGCCTGGTAGGCTAAGGCAGGGCCCGGTAGGCCGAGGTAAGTCCGGTAAACTTGGTTTTTAGGCCCGATCGGTCGTAAACCGAAGTTAACTATGATTAGGGTTGCTAATCGCAGTGAAGAGGGTCTAACTGTGGTTAGGGTTGCCAACCAGCGTTAGGGAGAGGGCCTAAGTAAGGATTAAGGTCTGAAATTTGTGTTAGGAATTTCCGTTTAATTTCCCAAAGTTTCTGGGGTTAAGGGGTGCTTAACCGCGGTTAAATGTTAACCGGAGTTGGATTTAATCCCGATTAAGGGTCTAGTATAGTCCAAGGTGGGCCCAGGGGGCTAGGCAGGGCCTAAAGTGGCCTCCTAGCAGGCCTGGGCCCCTGCAAAAGCCCAAAATTAAAAACACAATTAATGTCGGTAATTGGATTACCGACATGTTGAACAGGGTTTTTAACCGTGGTTTTGCCTCTGTTAACTAGGGTTAGGCTGTAACCTGAAGTGAAGTGAGAGCATAGGAGTGTAGAGGAGACTCCCGGGGAGATTTCAGGCCAAGTGTGGGCCCCAGGGGATGCCTAGAGTGGTCCCACAGAGCTACAAAGTCACTGTGCCTGAAATAGCAAACTGGCGGTGGAAGTATTACCGACAGGCTGAAACCAAGCAAAACATAGAACGTCGGGAAAGGATTCACCGACATTCTGGAAATAGGTTTGTTTGGGAATGGCGGTACTGAGAGTACCACCGTTCTGGGTGTTTCTGAAAATCGGATCTGTAGCTCCTGGGGCTGTGCACAGAGATTACCAGGGGTTCCCTCATGATGTGAGGGATCCCCAGAAGGTTCTGTGATGACTGTGAGAGCCTCGAAGAGGTGCTATACCCGAAGGGGTTCATCACACCTATGGTTTAGGTGGGTGAACACCCTGTGGGGGGCTGTATACCTACTAAACAATAACAAAAAAATTGAAAAAAGTCCCCTGGAGATGACCAAGGGCTCACATGATGTTCAAGTGATAATAATAAAAAAATGGGTAGGGAGCCCCCTACCCAGTGCTCTGTTTTTCTGCCAAACAAAGAAGTGTTGCCTGTGTACGGTGGTGGCACTCCGGTGGTGTTAGACGAGCTGGGGAGGGGAGATGCAGGTCTAGTGGAAGCCTAAAACCAAACCACGGGTTTGAGGAGGGCTCAGGATTTACAGTTTGCAGCAGGGGTTCTTCTCCAAAGGATAGCAGCCAGTATTTTAGTTGAGGTGGTGTTGGTTTTATAGGGGAAGCAACAAGGGACCTAGGAGGGTTTAAAAAGAAGGGGGGAGATGGTATTGGACCCTGGTGAGGTTGACTAAGGGCTGAGAAGGGAGAGCCCGAGGTGAGGGTGGAGTGTGCAGGGGTGTAGCAGACTGAAAACTCAGGACTTACAGATGTCGGTAGAAGTTCTACCGACGTTCTGTAAACAGGCCAAAACTAATATGTCGGGAGATCTTCTACCGACAACAGGAAAACAGGGTAATTTTATAATGTCGGTATAAGGGCTACCGACATTCTGGATTTTAATTTGAAATGGGCCTGGGCCCTGCACCTACGGGCATGGGGGTTTGTCCTAAGGGTTTCTGGGTTTTATGGGCCTAGATAAAGGGGTTAGGCCCTATAGGCCATGGGTTTTGCTAGGGTTACCTAAATGCTAAGGGTTTTGACAAGGCTTTGAATCCTAGGTTTTAAACAGGGTTCACCTAGGGTTTAGTCCTAAGGATAGGTGTGAGGGGATAACCATAGTTAAAATGGGCTTTAACTAATGTTAGGTGGGGGTGTAAAAATCAGGTGCTTACAAAATGGCTTCAACCCAGCGGGTTTAAAATTCACCACCTTCTCGAAACAAGCCACATGCCCATGGTGAGCTGAGAGCCAATCCATACCTAGGATAACGTCAAAATCCCAATCCTGAAATCCCAGAATGATCAGGTCTACTGGCAACTCGTGCTGCATAACTTGCACAACACTGCCCCGATACACTTTATCTGTCTCTAGAGACTTGCCCAATGGGGTCGAAATGGACAACTCCCGAGGTAGTTTACTCGGCTCGGATGTAAAGCCTTTTACAAAGCTAGGTGAGACGAACGAATGAGTGGATCCCGTATCGATTAACACCCTTGCTAAGCATTCATTCACTAGTAACAAACCTGAGAATTGTAATCACCCAAGTTATACCATAAACCATACACACAATCTATACATAAGATACAAGCATCACAAAACATCACATAGGATACATATATACCACACATCATGGCAACATTAAAACTTAGACAAGATCAAACTTGCGCGTACCTTACACAACATCATCAGATGCCTGTGCGTCTTTGTCAGTCATGGCAAAGACCCTGCCTTGGTTAGCCTGACGAGGCAGCTGGGTGGGCGGCACGGATCTAGAGGCCTGTGATGAAGACCCCTGCAATGAAGTCTGCCTGCCTGGAGGCTGAACTCCCTGTGGCCCAGTCTGTGACTGCTTACGCAGGCAATCTCGAATCATATGGCCCATCTCACCACAGTGGAAGCATCCACCTGACATTCTTCGGCAATCCCCTGTCTTGTGCCGACGACCACAGATGGTGCATTCCTCAAAAGTCTATGATGCAGAGGAAGCCGGAGGCATAACCCTCATAGCTTGTGATGTCGTAGGGCATGGTGCCTGAGGCATAAAAGAAGGTCTCTGAGCCGGCATTGGCTGGGAGAACTGGTACGGTGCAGTCCTAGTCCTCTTCTCGGCCGATGAACCACTAAACTGACCCCGAGACATGCTTTTTCCGAGGCCACCGTCTCTTCTTCTCATAAAGTCTTCCACATTCTTCTCGGTGATCTTCGCCTTCCCTACTATCTCTCTCCAAGACTTCACCTAGAGAATGGACACCCGATCTCGAATAAAGGCCTTCAAGCCCATCTCAAACTTCCTGACTTGTAGGTCCTCAGTAGCAACCAAGTGCGGAGCAAATCTCAAAAATTCGGTGAACTTAGCCTCATACTCGGCTACGCTCATCGACCCTTGCTCCAAAAGCATAAACTCCCTCACTTTTTGTTCCCGAATAAACCTGGGAAAGTACTGCTCTCTGAAAGTCTCTAAGAACTCTGCCCAACTCCAGGGCACTCTTGCCTTTGCAACGTCTCTCTGCCTTTGGGCAGCTCTCCACCAGTGTTCAGCTTCACCTTCCATCACGAAGGAAGCCCATTCTACTCTTTGCTCCTCAGTACAGCGGAGAGCCCGGAAGGTCTTCTCCAACTGCATAATCCAAGACTCCGCCACCATTGGGTCCAGAGTACCGTAAAATGTCAGAGGCCGCAGTCTCCAAAAATCTTCAAGCCCTGCGGTCACAGGAGTAGTCGGTGGGGTAGGAGTAGGTCTCGCAACCAAAAACGTTAAAGTCTCGGCTATGGAGTCCATAGCATTCGTGAAATACAACGGTTCCTCTTCTCTCAGAACTTCACTCTCGGCCCTCCGAGTATGGTAACCTCGACCCCGAGTGCCGTGTCTCATGATATCAAATCATGAGATCCATTGGCAAAACATGAGTCTAACTTGGATACCAACCTCACACATCATATAGCAGTTCAATATACTTGAATTGCTATTACGCATATCGTATACATCGAGGTATACACATAATCAGATAAGTATAACTTAGAATGTCCTAGCGTGACTAAGTTGGGCATCTACCCTTTCTGGAATAAAACTCAGGACATAGTCTAAGCTAGCGCCTAGACTAAGATCCTAGACTGACCGAAGGACTCGCTTGATACCGGTTATGTCGTGGTAACAAGCCAAAGACAACAAGTCCATCTGAGTTCAAAGTTCAACTCGGAGAACTACTTCCGCTTACTAGAGACAACTTTCTAGAGTAAGATAACTCTAGTTCCAACTTGAAGGACACTAGCCCACGTGACCTAATGTCTAGTCTCTGATACCAAGTCTGTCGTGACCCAAAATACATTGACTCGTGACCGCCATATCATACCTCTAGTATAATACAAAAGGCACACGTGGAGACCTGTCAGAAACACAAACATATCTAGCGGAAACGATAAAGAATGCATAGCGGAACAAAATACTAAACATAGCAGAAGCAAAGCGATACTACTATAACTCAGTTCAAGTATGAACCAACAAAAGTATATACATGTGAGAAACTCAAAAGTGGAGTGCACAAACCCCACACTCTCATAACAAAATAACGTCTTAAAGTTCTAAGTCTGCCGATCAACAAAAGTCGAAGTCTCGACACCTATCTATAGGACCATCGTCCTGATAATGATCCATAGAAGGCTTCGAGTCAAAGTACTCTTCCTCCAACCATGGTTCGGTGCCACATATATAGAGCCCCGGACCTTTTCACATTTAATGCATGACACTTTCGTTGCCATTTTACCTTTAAAGAGGTATAATTAATAAATAAGGAAGAAATTGGAAATTCCGAAACGTCAGAAATGTTCCTTTTCGAAGTACGAACCCAACGCAAGTTGAATCGTCAAAATCCGACGAGCGAGTCAAAAGATATGGCCAAAACAGTCTAGACCTGCAGACAACCGATCGCTCGGTCCATGGAGCGATCGATCGGTCCAAAACCGATCGCTTGGAGGCTATCGACTGGTCAAGATTTTTGTATGGGGAAATTTTCCAGAGAGTGAAATTTTAACTGATCGCTCGGTTATGAAACCGATCGATCGGTAGGCAACCGATCGATCGGTCATTAACACCGATCGCTCGGTACTCGCGTTTTTTGCAGAAAATTTAGTAAGGGTGTTTTCGTCTTTTGGGCGTTTCACTCATACCTTAAAGGCTTTGCCCGATCATTTGAGGGTTCATACACAACCCTTAGAGTCTTTTGAGAGATAGAGAGAAAGGAGAAGGGTTTCCAAAACCTAGGTTTTCATTTGGGAGAAATCAAAGGGGTTAAGACCCTAGATCAACCCCAAGCCCGTTTTCTTCAAGATCAAGGCTCAAGCATTCGAGGAGCTCGTGATCCAAGCTAGGGCAGCAGCTACACGGTCGTTTTTGGAAGGGGTTTCTTCCTCATTGTTCAAGGTCGGTACTTCTTGCTACCCTCGTAGTTATAGTTCTTCTTTTCCTTTATTTTATTTGTGTTCCTTTATACATCCATGTATTATGAGATGGGTTGTGAATGGTGAATGGTGAATAATGAATGGAGATGAATGTGGGCGATTGGATGCCGTGTGTATTGATGTGATGGATGAACGGGGAGGGCATTGTACCCATAATAAACATACATATGTGATGTGAGTAAAACCCACCTAGAAAAGCATGCTGTAGGGTTAATAAATAATGAACACACTATGTTTGATGAGATGCCAAGGTGAATAAAATGAGTGATAAATTAAGGGAATACATGTTTAATTATTCATGAAATTGTTAGGGCATATGATAGTGTGTTTCTTACATTTCTCAAAATGTGCGATTTATTACTTGTTCAAATCGTGATATGCTATGCTTTGTAAATTACCCAAATTGTCATATTTAATTCCAAATGCAAGTATGCACACGATCTCACAAGCACGCATGCATGACATGGATTACCGACGTTTTCAAGAATGGGATTTAGAGGTGGGGCATATCCTACGATATGTTTTACCTCGCTTTTGGCAAGGACAAGTCAATCATGCATTATCATAAGAAGGGTCTCCCTTCCCTCGCAAGTACATACATATAATAAGAAGGGTTTCCCTTCCCTCGCAAGTACATCTCACAAGGACATCTCACAAGTGAAAGGACATGACATGAGCATTTAGAAAGAAGGGTCTCCCTTCCCTCACAAGTAGTTTACTCTTCCAAGCATGATACAAGCATGACATGACACGGCATGACAAGCATGAGCATTTTAGGAAGAAGGGTCTCCCTTCCCTCACAAGTAGATTACTTTTCCGAACAAGCAAGCATGATACATGACATGACAAGCATGGGCATTTAGGAAGAAGGGTCTCCCTTCCCTCACAAGTAGTTTACTTTCCAAGCAAGCATGACATGGCACGACACGCATGATATGATAAGATAAGACAACATGACAAGTTTCAAGCACGGAAATGGTATTTCCAATCAAGTCAAGTGCACAAGGTTTTCAAGGGTTTTAACGGCTTTCTACGAAATATAAGCATGATTATAAATTGCTTTTACTTCCTTGTATGATATGAATTGTTTCCTTCTAACTTATAAGAATTGTTCCTGCTTTATGTATGCTATCTGTATGCTATGACTGTTGGTTAGTGCTTAGTACCCGCTGAGTATTCCATGCTCAGCCGTACTTCTTATGTCGGCAGGTGATGGTGGAGCAGCTGCTCCATTTGATATCTGTGCTCCGAGCCCTTGGGTGGAGGAGGAGTATGTCGAGGAGCCTTTGGAGGAACCTCCCGTAGAGGGTTACCATTAGGTGGTTGTAGATTCTGAGTGAATAGCTGTGGGTGAGATGAGAGATATACATTCATGTATTTTGGCGGGTCTGTCCGCACTTTCTTTTGGTTACTTTTTGTATAAACATGGATTTGCGTATGTATATTCATAGAGGTTTGGTTAGACTTCCGCTGTGTTTTATAGTTATGTTTCCGCTATATTGTCCTCTATGGTATATGCTCTGTGGGTTTTGCAGGTTGGTTGTCAAGCAAGTCATGATTAGTCGTCCAAAGTTCACTCTAACTCCTAGGGTGGGTTTTGGGTCGCGACAACATATGTCGAACAGAGCCCGAGCACCTGCCGATGATAACAAATATCGGTTGAGCGTGGAATACTCAGTGTATACAAACTAATAACAATAAAGCATTAAGCATAGAGCATACGAATCATGGAGAATGAAATCCGTAAAAACATGTAAGAGCGTGGAAACCTTGAAATAACATGTGAGATGAGGTTCGAAACCAAAACCAAAACTGTAACCGTGTGAGTCATGCGATAATCATAGCCTTGTGAGTTCTTGTGAGTTCATGGAGTTAGTTAGAGTCATTATGATCCGTAGAGACATAGAGATACCATAGAGCATAACATAGAGCATATCCTTAGAGATCATAGAACTTTACATTTATGATCCGTAGAACTTGTGAGACGATCTTAGAGCTTATCATAGAGTTCCTTGTGAGCATAGTATGATCCGTACAGCTTGTGAAACGATCTTAGAGAAATCATAGAGTTAGAATCGTTCCTTATTAGTCTTTTTGTGAAAAACATCTTTTCGTACGTTGAGAAATCCATGAAAAACATCAATTCATGTGAGACATGCGAGCATATGAACATACGAGGGTAACAATCATAATTAAGCATCAAAATCCCTTAGAGGTATTTCATCAAACACTTAGAGTGTACCATGACGATAACTTACATCCAACATAGTATAACATCCTTCCATACCAAAGCAAATCAAGGTATATGTAGTATAGAGTAAGAAGAATCATATTTAATAACTAGTAGGATTGCAAGATTGGTAGTAGAGTGTATCTACCTTGGTAAAATGAACGTCTTTGATTCCCACAAGCTGGAACAAGCAAGAACCGTGAGTTCTTGGTTGAGAATCACCAAAAACAATGGAAGAACTTGATCTTCCACAAGCTTGAACAATCACCAAGCTCCTCTCCTTCTTCTCTCTTTCAAAATAGGGCACAGAGGGTTTGTGAAACCCTAAGGCACAAGCTCAGTCTATTTATAGGCAAGGGATGGTCGTTAAAGTCTTAAACACCCTTAATGAAGAAAATCTGCGTATAACCGATCGATCGGTGGTATAGACCGAGCGATCGGTGGCTTACCGGTCGATCGGTGGTTTCAACCGAGAGATCGGTTGAAAACACCCTCTCTGGAAAATTTTTGCATACAAAAAAGTTCACCAGTTGATAGCCTTCGATCAATCGGTAGTTGACTGGTCGATCGGAGGATGGCACCGAGCGATCGGTGGACCCCTGTTTTTCTGTAAAACCCTATTCCGATTACTTGAAACTTCTCCAATATCATTCTAACACTCTTTTATGCTTAATTCATGCTCCTTAGTGATATCTAGGCCCATCAAAATATGCACGCCATAAATCCAAACTCGTATATTAACATAAAGCCCATTAGTGCACAAAACCACACTTGAGCACTATTCACACACTATTCATCACTTAGTGCAATAAAGATTCGGGGCTCTACAATGCCGGAGGACTATCGGAAGTTGCTTCCATTGTGGTGACCAAGGCCACATTTTTAGAGATTGTCCCCGACGTCACTTGCCAGCTCAATCTCAAGGGAGCAGGCTCCCGTTTAGGCAGACGTCTCAGCCTAGCTCTTCTCAAGCTTTGAAGCCTCGCCACTCATCCGGCCACCTAGTCAAGCAACTCAAGGACAAGTCTTTGCCTTATTCGAGCGATACGCGCGTGCATCCGACGCTGTCATGCAAGTTACGCAAAAACATGAAAGTCTTACTTTGAAAATGCTTTCTATGATGTGGTGTTGTTAGTTACCCATGTATGGTGTTTGTATGGTTGAAATCTATTGATGTTAGTTATTTAATCGCACAGGCGCCTTGTTAGTGAACGAGTGTCTCGCCCGAGTGTTGATCGACACAGGATCCACTCACTCCTTTGTGTCACCCAGTTTCGCAAAGGGATTCTCGACTGAGGCTACTCCGTTAGAGCGGGAGTTGACCATTGCCTCTCCACTTGGCAAGTCGGTTGATACAGACAAAATATATAAAGATTGTGTGGTTCAAGTAGGGGAGAATGAGCTGTTATCCGACCTTATCATTTTGGATTTCCAAGATTTAGACTTTGACATCATTCTTGGTATGGATTGGCTAGCGACTCACCACGGTCATATTGCATGTTTTGAGAAAGTGGTGAATTTCAAACCGAAAGGAGTAAAGGCATTCCACTTTCGAGGATTGCAAGGAAGAGGCATAGCTCGCTTTGCGGCCTTGAGTTTGGCAAACTCTGAAGCACAAAACTCCTCGGCCATTCCAGTTGTGAGTGAGTTCTTAGACGTATTCCCGGAAGAACTTCCTGGATTGCCTCCGAATCGGGAGATTGAGTTTACGATAGAGCTTGCTTCGGGTACAGCTCCAATTTCAAGAGCACCGTATAGAATGGCCCCGATAGAGCTGGAGGAACTGAAAAAGCAAATTGAAGAGTTACAACAACTTGGGTTCATCCAACCAAGTGTGTCGCCATGGGGAGCTCCGGTCCTCTTTATGAAGAAGGATGGGTCGATGAGAATGTACATAGATTACCGGCAGTTGAACAAGGTAACTATCAAAAATCATTATCCGTTGCCAAGGATAGACGACCTATTTGACCAACTAAAGGGAGCGAGATTCTTTTCCAAGATTGATCTTAGATCGGGATATCATCAGTTAAAGATTAAAGCGGGAGATGTTCCGAAGATGACTTTCAGGACTCAGTATGGGCATTACGAGTTCCTTGTCATGCCTTTCGGGCTGACGAATGCACCGGCAGCATTCATGGACCTGATGAACCGGGTGTTCTGATCATACTTGGATCGATGTGTGATTGTGTTCATTGATGACATCTTGGTGTATTCCCAGACACGGGAAGATCACACACGAGACCTCTGCCTTGATCTGGAAATGTTGAGAGAGTATAGGTTATATGCCAAGTTAAGTAAGTGTGAGTTTTGGCTAGAGAAGGTGGCATTCCTAGGCCACGTGGTGTCGGCCAAAGGCGTTTCAGTAGACCCAGCCAAGGTAGAGGTGGTGTTGAGTTGGGAAAGACCTAGGAGCATCACCGAGATTCAGAGTTTCCTCGGTTTGGCGGGCTATTACCGGAGATTTGTGGGGGGATTCTCCAGTCTAACTACGCTGCTCAATTATCTTATGAGGAAGAATGTCAAGTTCAGTTGGAGTGACCGATGTGATGTTAGCTTTCAGGAGTTGAAGAAGCAGCTCACTACAGCTCCCATCCTCACAGTGCCTTCCGGGAGCGGTGGTTTCGTCGTATATAGCGATGCCTCCCATGTAGGGATGGGATGTGTGCTCATGCAGCATGGTAAAGTCATTGCCTATGCCTCTAGGCAATTGAAAGAGCATGAGAAGAATTATCCCACTCATGATTTGGAGCTTGCCGTGGTTGTATTTACCTTGAAGATTTGGCGACATTATCTCTATGGGGAACAGTTCGAAGTATTCACCGATCATAAAAGCCTAAAATATTTGTTTTCTTAGAAGGAGTTGAACTTAAGGCAGAGAAGATTGGTAGAATTCTTGAAGGATTATGAGTGCTCCATTCAATACCATCTAGGTAAGGCGAATGTGGTAGCCGATGCTCTTAGCCGGAAGCCTACTGGACTTTTGGCGCACATGATGCTAAAAGAGTGGAGGTTGTTGGAGGATGTTCCCAACCTTGACAATTGGTTCGATCCACCTACGCATGGGCCATTGATGGCAAATATCACGGTGAAGCCGTGCCTCATAGATCAGATCCGAGAGTTGCAAGTAGCGGATGCCAAGTTGATCGCTTTCCATGACCAGGCGGTTAGCAAAGGAAGCAAGGATTTCGCCACGAACGGTGATGGGGCAATCTAATTCAAAGGTAGACTTTGTATTCCCACCATTGAAGAGCTAAAAAGTGAGATTTTGGATGAGGCTCACCATTCCAAGTATACCATTTACCTCGGGGGTACCAAAATGTATAGAAACTTGAAGGGGCACTTTTGGTGGTGAAATATAAAGCGAGAAGTAGCGGAGTATGTGTCTAAGTGCTTGGTGTGCCAGCAAGTCAAGGCTGAGCACAGGAGACCGACTGGACTTTTGTAGTCCCTTCCTATTCTCGAGTGGAAATGGGAATACATCTCCATGGACTTCATTGTGGGATGCCAAAGACGGTTAGAAACACCGATGCTATATGGGTCGTGGTCGACAGACTCACGAAGTCCGTCCATTTCTTGTCATACCGGACCACCTTCAACTCCAATCAGTTGGCTGCCTTGTATATCAAAGAGATAGTCCGGTTACATGGGGTGCCAGTGAGCATTGTGTCAGATCGGGACCCGAGATTCACGTCCAGGTTTTGGAAAAGTTTTCAAGGGGAAATGGGTTCCCGGTTAGACTTTGGCATAGCTTTTCATCCACAGACGGATGGGCAAACCGAGCGAGTGAATCAGATTATTGAAGACATGCTCCATGCATGTATGCTAGACTTCAAGGGAAATTGGGAAGATCACCTACCTTTGGTGGAATTCACCTACAACAATAGTTATTAGGCAAGCATACAAATGGCGTCTTTTGAAGCTTTGTACGGAAGGAGTTGTAGATTCCCTTTGTATTGGGATGAAGTTGGAGAAAGGAAGATTTTGGGCCCCGACTTGATTGAACAAATTGCGGATAGAGTCAAGCTCATCCGGGAGAGGTTGAAGACCGCACAAGATCAACAGAAAAGCTATGCCGACAACCAAAGGAGAGATCTTGAATTCCGAGTCGGTGACCTTGTTTTTGTCAAGATTTCACCGACTAAGGGTGTTATGAGAGTCGAGAAAAGGGGCAAGCTTAGTCCAAGATACGTGGGTCCGTTCGAGATTATCACTAGAGTCGGTGAGATGGCATACCGTGTTACCTTACCCGCTTATATGGCGGCGGTCCATAACGTGTTCCATGTCTCTATACTCCAAAGTATATTCTAGATCCTTCCCATGTCATTGAGCTTGATCTGGTAGAGATCCGGGAGGACCTCACACTCGTTGAGCAACCAGTGTAGATCTTGGACAGGCGAGATCAAGTCTTACACAACAAGACCATCCTTTTGGTCCTTGTAAGTTAGCAACATCACTCGGTAGAAGAGGCTACATAGGAGCATGAGGCAGAAGTAAAAGAAAAATATCCTCAATTGTTTGTTTAAGGCTTTGGCCCTCTTTTGTAAAATTTTGTTTTTTTGTGTATATATGTCCCGTCCTAATTTCGAGGATGAAATTTTGTAAGGGGGGAGGATGTAGCACCCCGGAACTTTATTGGACTAATGAATAGTGTAATCGGGGCCAATTGGCAATCCTCGGGTTAAAATTGGCATTCGAGATGACTTGGAGGGTTAATCACCAAAGGGCAGCATGAGGGAAGGGGTTTAGGACCCTATAGGTTGTGAAAATGAGGTTGGAAACATCCCTATGGATCTACAGGGGCAAAAACAACAAAATCTGGGATGTGCGATCGATCATTGGTTTGGTGCAATCAATCGCATGCAGGCAAAATGGGTCCCAAGGTCTCTGGACCATATGCGACGGATGAGGTCTCAGGTGCGACAGATTATAGTGATTTGCGATCGATCGTAAATATGTGCGATCGATCGCATAGAGGGGGAAATCAAACCAAAGTGCTCGGGTTCAGGTGCAATAGATCGCATTCATGTGCGATCGATCGCAGCTAAGTGTACGATCGATCACACGCGGTAACTGGTGCCGGATTTGGGGGGTTTTAAACCCTTGTTTTGTTTAGGGATCCCATTTGGGTATTTCCTAAACCTAGAAGAGAGGAAGAAGGGAAAGAGGAGAAGGGATATTGTAAGAGAAATCCAAGAAGGAATCTTGGGATTGAGATCAAGGGAGCAAGCTTGAAGGATTCCAAGCCTAGAACCATCCTCAATCAAGGGTTTCCTCAAAGATCAAGCTTGATCTTCAAGGTTAGTACACTCTACTAACTTCTTTAGAAAAACTCTAGGTTTTCCCTTTTGAATCCATGAGCTTGATGTTGTATATTCCTTCCCTTGAAATATGTATTATTTTCTAAACCCAAACAAGATAAATGTGAGTGTGGGGATGGATGAATGAATGGTTGATGAAATGTGGATGAGGCGATTAGATGCCGTGTTGGTTGATGAATGTGTGTTGGAAAAATGGTGGATGGGCATTGAATACATTGTGTGTGGTGTGATGAAATATATGCATTAAGAAATCGAAAGGAAATGACTATGAATGTGGTTGCACACCAAGTGTTTGATAAAATGTTTAAATGATAATTTGAATAAATGAACTTGAATTATAGAAGCATGGAATGGGTTATTATGTTTAAATGCCTACCTTGATCGAATGCCCTACATGTTATCTACATTCCCTTATGCTTATATTCGAAATGGAAATGCTATACTTATGTGATGCTCTCATCCAAGCATGTCATCATGATTGTCACTATTAGCATGCACACGAGAACGCATGTTTGCATGAACCGAGTTTTCAAGAGTAGGTGCATATAATAAATCAACAAGAAAACATTGCATGTCAAGGAGGTTGGTAGCCCAGGGAGGTGCGGGTGCTAGCCTCTGGCTCACAAGAAAACTAAAAACACTACATGTAATGTAATGTCAAGGAGGTTGGTAGCCCAAGGAGGTTGGTAGCCCAAGGGTGTACCTCTGGCTCACAAGAAAACTAAACAAGTAACTAAAATCAATACATGTCAAGGAGGTTAGTAGCCCAGGGATGTTCGAGTACTAGCCTCTAGTTCACAAGAAAACAATATGTCAAGGAGGTTCGGGTGCTAGCCTCTGGCTCACAAGTAAATGAAATATGTCAAGGAGGTTGGTTGTAGCACCCCGGACTTTTCTATACTTAATGAATACCGTTTTCGTAGCTAATTGGCCTTCCTCATAGTCTAATTAATAAATAAGAGAGAAATCGGAAATTCTGAAACGTCAGAATGTTCATTTTCGAAAGACAAACCCAACGCAAGTTGAATCGTCGAAATCCGGCGAGCGAGTCAAGAGATATGGTCAAAACAGTCCAGACCTACAGAGCACCGATCGCTCGGTCCAGTCAGCGATCGATCGGTCCAAAACCGATCGATCGGTATCTATCGCACGGTCAAAGATTTTGTATGGGGAAATTTTCCAGAGAGTAGTTTTTTGACCGGTCGCTCGGTCAGAGTACCGATCGCTCGGTAGGCAACCGATCGATCGGTCATAACCACCGATCGCTCGGTCCCTGTGTTTTGCAGAAATTTTTGTAAGGACATTTTCATCTTTTGGGGGTTAAACCCTTTCTTCTTAAGGCTTGCCCGAGCCTTTAGGGCTTCATTCACATACTTAGAGGATTTTGAGAGTTAGGGAGAGAGGAGAAGGAGACTCTAACCTAGGGTTTCGTTTTTGGGGAGGAATCAAAGGGGGGTTTAAGAACTCTAGATCCCCCAACTTGTTTGGCTTCGATTTCAAGGCTCAAGCTCGTGTGGGACTCCTCCTCCAAGCTAGGGCAGCACTCACGCACGTTTTTTTTTTGGGGTTTCTTCCCCAACTCAAGTCTTCCTCAAGCAAGGGTTGTTCCCTACCCTTTTTGGAGCTTCAATCAAGGTTCCTACAAGATCAAGCCTTGATCTAAGGTTAGTACACCCTACTAACTTACCCTAGCAATAAATCTAAGTTTTCTTCATGAAATGTGATTTATGCAATTATGTTTGCTTTCTTGTGAAATGTATCATCCCTAATAAATATAAACAAGATAAAGAAATGGTATGGATGTTTGGATGGATGTTGGATGTGGCGATTGGATGCCGAATGGGTGATGTATGGTATGTGTGGGTCGTGGATTAGAAAATGGAGGATGGGCATTACACAAATAATAAACTTACCTTGTGTGATTGAATGTAAAATATGCACTAAAAAGGAGAAAATGAACAATGAGGAAACTTGCATGCTAAGTGTTTGAAAAAATACCTAAACTATGAAATAATGATTTAAATGAAGAAATGAAAAGGGGCCTTATACATGTATTCTTATGAATGATGAATGGATTTAAATACCATGTTGATTACTCAAATTATCATATGCATATATTGTGAATTGAATGGTGATGTCATACCTCTCTTATTATCCTTATTCCATGGTTGTCACGATTGACAAGTACACGAGCACGCATGATAGCATGAACCGAGATTTCAAGGGCATGTGCATATAATAACCAACAAGAAAATATTGCATGTCAAGGAGGTTGGTAGCCCAGGGACATTCGGGTACTAGCCTTTGGCTCACAAGAAAACCCCTAAAACACCTATTGTCAAGGAGGTTTGTAGCCCAGGAAAAATTCGGGTACTAGCCTCTGGCTCACAAGAAAACTAAACAAGTAATAAAAAATCACCTATTGTCAAGGAGGTTGGTAGCCTAGGGACATTCGGGTACTAGCCTCTGGCTCACAAGAAAACCATACATATCAAGTAGGTTGGTAGCCCAGGGAGATTCGGGTGCTAGCCTCTGGCTCACAAGTTACAAGTGCAAGGTTACAAGATGATGACAAGACATTCATGCATGCACGCATACATGGTTTTAAAATGCATACCGGGACATGGAAACGGGTTTTCAAGCATGAGTTTTCTCGGCCTTTTTTTGCATTCATGCTCATCAAGATGATAATATTTCTCCATGATTAATATTGTTTAATTCTATGATTTTACTATTGCCTGGAATTGATGATTGGTATTATACTACTCTTTGCATGTTTATTATTGTTATGGATAGCTAGTAGCTTGTACTCGCTGAGTATTCCATGCTCAGCCGTACTTTCATGTCGGTAGGTACTGAGGGAGCCCTCGACCCAGAGCCGTGGGTCGAGGAAGAGTATATCGAGGAGAGAGAGCCGTCTATCCCACTGCAGTCTCAGGCGGACCGAGACCTTGACGTGTGGCCATACCTCGACTACTGTTGAGGGGAGAGTACGAGAGGGTCTTTTATGTATTTTGACATTTTGATAGGTGGGTCTGTCCACCTTAGACTTAGACATGTTTTGTATATATGTTAACTTGGAATACTATTTTGGAAATCTTAGAAGAAAAGAAAAAGTTAGTTTACGCTTCCGCATTTATGTCTAGCTTCCGCATTTATGTCTAGCTTCCGCACTCTGATTATCATTATTTAGTACGTTAATTATCTTGTTCATGACAGGATGGTTTGGCAGGTATGTATAGTCACGCCTAAAGTATCCCTAAACTCCTAGGGGGTATTTTGGGGCGTTACATTGGTAGCCCAAGTGAAGGGTACTAGCCTCTGGCTCACAGGAATAGGCTCACAAGAAAAGGTTCACAAGTATATAAGATGAGACAAGGCACGCATGCATGATTCTCACAAGCAATACCGAGACATATAATGAGTTTTTCCAAGCATGAGTTTTATCAGAGCTTTCGCATTCATGCACGCATGTCAAGATAATGATATCATTTCATGTTCAATACCGTTTATCTCATGATGCTACTGTTGCTTTGAATTGATACCTTGTATTGTGTTCACCCTTGTTGTGCTTTTATTATTGCTATGGTTAGCTAGGAGTTTGTACTCGCTGAGTATTCCATGCTCAGCCGTACCTTTATGTCAGCAGGTATCGAGGAAGCCCTCGACCCGGAGCCTTGGGTCGAGGAAGAGTACGTAGAGGAGAGAGAGCCGTCTATCCCCTTATAGTCTCAAGTGGATAGAGACCTTGACGTGTGGCCGTACCTCGCCTACTGTTGAGAGGAGAGTACGAGAGGGTTCTTTTGTGTATTTTGGAGATTTGATAGGTGGGCCTATCCACCTTAGACTTGGATATGTTTGGTGTATATATTTCACTTGGAATACAAACCTTATAAAGAAAAGAAAAGTTAGTTTACACTTCCGTATGCATTTTTAGCTTCCGCGCTCTGATTACTGTTAGTATCGTATTTTGTTAGCCTTGTTTACTTCAGGATTGTTTGGCAGGTACAATTAGGCACTTTTAAAGTATCCCTTAACTCCTAGGGGGTATTTTGTGGCGCGACATTTACTTACTCAATTATGGATATTCTATGTATTGTTGAAATCTCCAAATGTCATATTTAATTTCCAGTGAAAGTATGTACACGTTTCCACGAGCACGGCATGCATGACATGGTTTATCGGCATTTTCAAGAACATAGTTTAGAGGTGGGACATATCTTACGATATGTTTTACCTCGCTTTTGACAAGAGGACAAGAACAAACACTTCATAGGAGGGGGTTTACACTTCCCTCCCTTCCATGAGGGGTCTTCCCTCACTCACAAGTACATCTCATTAAAGAAGGGTCTCCCTTCCCTCTCAAGTGCACCTCATTAAAGAAGGGTCTTCCTTCCCTCTCAAGTGCATCTCACAAGTGCATCTCACAAGCGCATCTCACAAGTACATGAGCATGTTAAATCCTAAGTAAGCACGCATGACATGCATGACATGGCACGCTCGACAAGATCAAGCAAGACAAACATGACAAGTTTTCAAGTACGAAATGAGTATTCTAAGTCAAGTCAAATGCACGATGATTTCAAGAGTTTTATTGGATTTTATGTGATGCAAGCATGAATATAAACTGCTTTACTCTCCTGTTACTATCTAAATTGCTTCCTGCTTTATATATTGCTATTGTTATGATATGATTGTTTGTTAGTATTTGGTACCCGCTGAGTATTCCATGTTCTGTCGTACTTCTCATGTCGGCAGGTGATAGTGGAGCGGCTGCTCCTTTCAATATTTGTGCTCCTAGCCCTTGGGTAGAAGAGGAGTACGTTGAGGAACCTGTGGAGGAACCTCCTATAGAGGGCTACTACTAGGTGGTGGATTCTGAGTGAGTTAGTGGGTGTGAGCTTGAGATATTATATTCTTGTATTTTGGCGGGCCTATCCGCACTTTCTTTTGTGATATCTTTTTGTATAAACTTGGATCATGTATATATATATATACTTAGAGGTTTGGTTAGACTTCCGCTTTGCCATGTAGTTATGTTTCCGCTTTTATTGTCCTCTATTGTATATGCTCCAGGTATTATACAGGATAGTTTGTCAAGCAAGTCATGTAAGTCATGATAAGCCTATTGGCCAAGTAATGACCCTAAAGGGGGGGGGGGTGAATAGGGTCTAAGGCAGATTTTAAAAAATTAAAAGTTTGAACTACAAGTTCAAAGAGCGGAATAGAGTATAATATACAACAAGATAAAACAATGAAATATTAAAAGAGAGAGAAGAGATAAGAAGAGTGAAAACTTAAGATTTGTTCTCGAGTTTCAGCAAACCAGCCTACTCCCCGCCTCAGCTTCCAGCTAGAGGATTCACCATGATTCCTTAATCGTACAGGCCCCTTCACAGGTGAAGTCCAAACCCTTACAATCTCTCTTTACAGGTCGAGATATCACCTTTCAAGCTCTCCTTTAGGCCGAGCTGAAACCTTTCAAGAGTACAACCCTCTCTTGATATTGCTGAAGCAACCACTTCAGTGCAAGAATCCTGGATTCTTGACTACTCTCTATAAATAGGTTTTGGATTGAAAATCCGAACAGAAGGCTCCTTAAATGAGCTGATAAGAGTGAAATACAAAATCTAATAAAGTCTCTCAAAGAAAGTAGACTTGAATGAGCTCAAGAGAAACTTTTGGGGATTTTCTAAGTGTGAGAGTGAGTGAAAATCAATAGCAATGAATGAGGGATCAATGAGAGTTATTGCAGTGATCAAGAGTTAATATTCATTCATAAATGAACTCCTTTTATAGCATTTGATCCAATAGTGCCGTTGGGGAAGCATTAAGTACTTTTAGGTCCATTGCAAACTAGCCGTTACAGAAAATTTTCTGTTTCAGACATGATTTCGTCGACGAAGTGGAGTTCCCACTTGAGTTCGCCGCCGAATTCAAAAGATAGAATTGGATTTCAAAAAAAAATCCTGAAACGACTTCGTCGCCGAATCTTAACCCAACCAAATATTTCGTCGATGAATTCATGAGACAGAATAGACTTTTAAAAATTTTGTCATGACTTCGTCGCCGAATTCAATCTACCCAGATAATTCGTCGGACCGAAGGGATTTGATTGATTTCCTAGGTCAATTAGCTATCTTTTTATCATATTTTTATGATTCATTAGAGCCTTAAATTGATTTCAAAGGATGTCCTAGGCTCCTATGGTCAATCTATGGTTCTTGAGCTTATTCACTTCACCTTTCTTTTGAGGACTTTTTACATAAGTCCTATACATTCTCAGAATAATACATTTAGAAAAATGAGAGATATTCTTGGCTTGACTTGGGTCTTGTGATTTTGCATTTTGTCTTCAATAGTCTTGACTTGGACTAAGGTCTCTTCTTGAATCTTCATCTTGTATTGAGTTGAACTTCCTCTTGGATAATTTCCATCATTTTTCATGATAGGAGTGCTATCAACTTATGTAATCTGAAATATTCACGCACTTAAATGGTTTCATTAGTACCAAATATTTTCATTTCATTGTTATGTTATTATCAAAATTATTAGGGGTACTCATGGTTGTAACCCTGAGGCTAACAATCTCCCCCTTTTTGATGGTGACATAACAATGTAATGAAATTGGGTTGAGCTCCCCCTCACGACATGTTTTTCATAAAAACTTTGAGGTAAGCTCCCCTTACGCATATGCATTTGTAAAAATAATCATAGTTATAATTTAGATGCATATTTATGATGAGTTAAAGGATATATCACCCTGGTTATGTACCAAGAAAAGTTCCACAAAGATAAGTTTCAATTTTAATTTCTCTTCACAACATATTAGATCCAGATAAGAATAA
The DNA here is from genome assembly GCA_015143295.1 of Tetracentron sinense. Classification (NCBI taxonomy): domain Eukaryota; kingdom Viridiplantae; phylum Streptophyta; class Magnoliopsida; order Trochodendrales; family Trochodendraceae; genus Tetracentron; species Tetracentron sinense. The sequence goes on from CM026553.1 coordinate 23,995,407, forward strand.
AATTGCATAAGCGAAAGACATTATGTGTGTACTGCCAAAGATGCAAAAAAAAACATCGTAATTCAAATGGTTCAAATGTCATTTCATTTATCAATCATCAATCATCGAATTTAAATTTTCATTACATTTCATATTTCTCCCCCTATGTCAACATAAAAAAATAAAAAAAATTACAGCCCATTTGCTTTTTGCTTTTTGATGAGGTCTGCAACCTTTGAGAGGACATCTTCTGATGGCTCAGCTGGATCGGAGTCATCATGGGAGTCTGAGGAAGAGGAGGTGGAATCTGAGTCGGAAGGAAGGGAGATGATACGGGAATCAGTAGCTTGACCCCTTTTGGAGGGAGTTACCTTCATTGGTCTCGTGCCTTTAGAAGAAGAGGGAGCTTGAGAGGTAGGCTGAGAAGGAGTGGCTCCACTAGCCAGACTCACCAAAAAATGATTCATTTTCTTCAACTCATTAGTGGCCCGCAAGGTAATTGAGGCAGCTATAGAGTCATGCTCTGCCATATCCAAAAGAAGCTTGCCTTGAGTCTTCAACTGAAGAGCTGATGATTCTACAATTCCTTGGATTGTCTTTGTGACCTTCTCCATTCGGATAATTTTTTCGGATTGTTCTACCCCTAATCTATGAAGAAAGGAAGACACAGAGTCAACTCTATCTTTGGTGACTGAGGTATCCATGTTAACTGTCCCTAAGACAGAGTAGGTGGGATTGGCACACTCTCTAAGATCATTATGCACCATGGCAAGAGAAGACTGAACTGCCTTGGGGAGTTTGCTCATCTCAGACTCAAGAGCTGCAAACCGAAGAGAGTAGAGGAATGGAGATTCTGAATAGTTTCCCTTGATTCGATATGAATGGCTGTAAGCTTTTCCCTTGACTCTGTCATGAAGGAGAGTAGGGATGCTCTAATTTCCTCTTGAAAAGCCTGCTGGCTCATCCTCATTTCCAACTGAAACTGCTCCAAGCTGGAAGACATGGAGGCAATCTGCCCTGCCATGATGTTCAGCTGCTCATCTGAAGCTGCTGGCCTGCTGGGCACCTCATAGAACTGACTAGGGTCCTCATAGTGAGGAGACATCTATCTATGAGAGCTCTCTGGAATCTCTCTAGCATCCACGAAATCAGACCAGTCAGGCAACTTATTTCTGGGGTGCTGCTCACCCTAAAGCTCATCTGCAGAATCCTCTTCTGGTACTGGCTGTGTGACGCCCTAAACCCGCGCCTAGGGAATCAAGTTCTGAGACGGGTGTCTGTTCGTCAAATCATGCAAGCAGAAGACTTTACCCGCGAAAATACAGGAAATTTAAACCTTTATCAGATGCTTCCAAAAAGCAAATAATACCTGTCATCACAATAGCCATCATACAAACCATATACCTGTATTATTTACATCAAGTTTTTTTTACAAAAGTAGGCGCATCTATCACGCCAGGTACAACTTGTACAAGCTTCCAAAATGTCCAGTTGGACTTTTCACTTACTGGTCAGCAGCTCCAAGATCTGCTGACACAAAAAGTCAGTGAGCTATGAAGCCCAATAAAACCACAATCCTTCTAAGCTATTTTCCATATAATAACACACATCAATAATGATATAATAAACAGTTCAATTTGCATGTTACAGTAAAATAGAACAATATATGATAAACTGTGACCCAAGGTCACTTAGGGTTACGTCACCCTAACTGAGGTTCCCGACCTCACATTACTTTCCAATTATGGGGTTCAGTTATGAATGTATTCATATTACCAAGTCATCATTTCAATCATCAATCATGTTTTATTTCGAATCCTGAGACTCTATTAATTGGCCACAGCCCACAAATGTTCAGCTTAAAGTCTCTAAATCATAACCATAATACATTGAGTCATTTAGACTCACACACGCTGTTCCGGCTTTCACCCGAACATGACCAAACCTTAGGTATACCAACCCAACTCACTTGGAATCCGATGATTCCATACCGAACCATGAGTCCACCAACTCAAACAAATACACCAACCCTGAGTATACCGACTCAGACCACTTCATATCCGAAGCTTACACTCACAACATGGGCATTCGCCCAATAAGGACATATTTTTCCATTCAATTGACTGGCCACATCTACCGTGTATTCGCTGCCATCGCCCTGGGTATCAGTCATGAAGGAACCCCGACCAACCTGCCTACCGTCATCTTCTGGCTAGTCAACGGAAGAACTCTGACATCTATACCAATGTCGACATCTCCTGACGTTCCACCAAGAAGGGACCCCGATAGACACGGTGCCGACATCTTCTGACCCACCCAGAGAGGAACCCCGGACTATACACTATCTGATGTTCCGCCATATTAAACTCCCTAGGACTTCGACATCTCCTGACTATCAGTCACGGAGGAACCACGGGCTATGCAGGACACCGCCACTCCTGACCTAGTCCAAGAGGCACCACAGACGACCTAGACAAACATACCGACATCTCCCAACTATCAGTCACGGAGGAACCCCGGGCCTTATTGGACACCGTCTCTCCTGACCTGGTCAAAGAGGAACCACGGACTATACTTAACCCTGGTTAGATTTTCTAACCACAGGTTAACCCCAGTTAACCCAAGCCTCGCTTGATTAACTGAAATACTTAAGCCTCGCGCCCGTGAACTAACTCCGGTAACACACCGTCCCGTTAGGGAACGTTTTCAAGCTAATGGATGTCTCCATAACCTTACAAGACATGCAAAACAATTTTTTGTCACCCTAGAGTGGCGATATAATTTACCCAGGACCCGATCTGGGCTCCTCGAGGGACCACATAAAATCAAAACATCACATAGGGGTCTCCGACCCTTTTTCATTCACGTCAAAAGACATGCATATACTTCACATTAAATAATATAGCAAAATAAGCGGAAAAAGAGAAGAAAAGAGAGGGGTTTACCTGCTACACGCGTTTTGAGGCAGCTAGTACAAAAAGAGGCACCGCCAACACGTCCGGGAGGGCGATCAACCCTAAGATAAAGCTCCTCTCTCTCTAACTTTCACTTTCTCTCTCTACCTTTTTCTCTCTCTCTACATGCAAATCGAGGCATCAGAGAAGAAATCAGACGTCGCCAACGCGTTGGGGACGTCGAAAAACCTTAAGGGGACCTCCCTTTCCCTTTCTCTCTCTTCCTTTCTCTCTCCTCTTTCTCTCTCTTCCTTTCTCTCTCCTCACTTTCTCTCTCTAAAATGCTGTGTGGCAGAACCTCCCCCTCTGAATACAGAATGTGAGAAATGGGGGAGGTTGTCCTCCATTTTATATATAAGGTCATGTGCTATGCACATGACCTTAATAAATGGTCCCGTTGACCAAGTCAACGGTTGACCAAGTCAACGGTTGACCAAGTCAACGGTTGACTGTTTGACTATTTTTTTGCCTTCTCTTATGTATACGGCCTCCGTAGTCCTACTTAATGACATCCGATTTTGACAAAACTTTAGGTGATTGAACTTAGGGTAGTCCGACACCTACTATAAACATTTTGGAGAAAAATACTAAGTTTTGACAGCTGCACTTTAGTCCGGAAGAAAATTGCAAAACCCACTAATTTTCTGATTTCGGACACAAAACACGTTGTCGCTTCTTCGTTTGAGATAACTAACTGCCGAGACGACAGACATTAGTCCCCACGGCCGACCGACATGCATTAGTATCAACCGCACGGATTTCTATTAGGATTTCCAACAGATATTGGGTCCCACTTAATTTCTAGAAATATGGAAATTTCCTGTTTTTCTCAATTTTATCACACATAATGGCCCCGCGGTCCCGCAAAATGGTACATGAAGAAATCGATACGGTAGGGGTGTGTCCCGGCAGTCGACCAGCACACTATGTGTGAGTTTCGCCAAAAGATACTGAGATTTCCTCGGTGCACTTCAATCCCGAGCAAAATCTATTTTTTTTATTAATTTAACAAATAATTAACTAATTAACCTCCATTAAGGACCGATAAACACATAATTTTATTATATTAAAATTCCGGGTCGTTACAGGCTGCTGCTCAGCCTGGGGTTCCTCCTCCGGCACTGATGCTTGCTGCTGCTCAGCCTGAAGTTCTACTGTGGGTGCAGATGAAGAGGAAGGAATAAATGAAGAGGAAGCAGAAAAGGTATAGATGGAGTATGAATAGGAACTGGAGTACTGGAAGGAAGGAAGGATTTCGCGACCCAAAACCCACCCTACGAGTTAGAGTGAACTTTAGACGACTAATCATAACTTGCATGACTTGCTTGACCAGAATAACCTGCAAAAGACCTGGAGCATATACAATAGAGGACAATAATAGCGGAAACATATAACAAAACACAGCGGAAGTCTAACAAACCTCTACGTATATACATACATGATCCAAGTTTATACAAAAAGGAAACCAAAAGAAAGTGCGGACATGCTCGCCAAAATACATGGATATATCTCTCTCAACTCACCCACAGCTATATCACTCAAAATCTACTACCATCTAATAGTAACCCTCGACCGGAGGTTCCTCTAAAGGTTCCTCAACGTACTCCTCCTCCACCCATGGTCCAGGAGCACAGACATCAAAAGGAGCAGCCGCTTCGCTATCACCTGCCGACATAAGAAGTACGGCTGAGCATGGAATACTCAGCGGGTACCAAATACTAACCAACAGTCATAGCATACAGATAGCGATACATAGAGCAGGAATAATTCATATCATAACAATAAAGTAAAGTAGTATATAATCATGCTTGCATTCATAAAAGCCAATAAAACCCTTGAAAACACCGTGCACTTGACTTGACTTAAGGTGCCATTTTCGTGCTTGAAAACTCGTCTTGTCTATCTTGCTTGATTCTTGTATATCGTGTCATGTCATGCATGTCATGCGTGCTTGCTTGTGATCATGTAACTTGTGAGATACACTTGTAAGATGTACTTGTGAGATGCTCTTGTGAGATGCGCTTGTGAGATGCCTTGAGAGGGAAGGGAGACCCTTCTTTATGCAATGCACTTGAGAGGGAAGGGAGACCCTTCTTCATGATATGTATGTACTTACGAGGGAAGGGAGGCCCTTCTTTATGCTATGCACTTGTGAGTGAGGGGAGACCCTCGTGGAATGTTTTTTCTTGTTTTCTTGTGAAAAGCGAGGTAAAACATATCGTAGGATATGTCCCACTTCTAATCATGTTCTTGAAATTACGATAAATCATGTCATGCATGCCGTGCTCATGGAAGTCGTGTGCATACTTGCAATTGAATTTAAACATGACATGTTTGGGGATTTCACAATACATTGCACATCACCATTTAAACAAGTAACAAATTAAACAATTTAGGGAAAGAGCGAAAACACTCTATCATAACCCAAACAATTTCCATAAACTTTTTAAGCATGCATTTTCTTAATTTATTATTCATTTTCTTCACCTTGGCATTCCATCAAACATGGTATGTTCATTATTTGTTAACCCTACAACATGCTTTTCTAGGTGGGTTATAATTCCATCACACATGTTTGTTCATTATGGATACAATGCCCTCCCCATTTCATACATCACAACCACACATACGGCATCCAATCGCCCACATCTATCTTCATTCACCATTCACACAACCCATCTCATAGCACATATATATGTGAAGGAAAATAAAGGATAATAGGAATAAGGGAAGAAAATGAAGAACTATAACTAGGAGGGTAGCAAGAAGTACCAACCTTGACAAATGAGGGAAAGAATCGCCTTCCAACACGTCCGTGGGTCGCTACCCTAGCTTGGAGAAACTACTCCTCGCGTGCTTGAACCGGAATCTTAAAGCAATCCAAGCTTGAGGTGATCTAGGGTTCTTAAACCCTTTGATTTCTTCTCAAAAATCAAACCCTAGGTTAGGAAAACCCTTTCTCTCCTCTCCTTAGCTCTCAAATGTCCTAAGTGTTGAGAATGAGCCCTAAAGGCTCGGGAAACCCTTAAGAGTAAAGAGTAAAACGCCAAAAGACGAAAACACCCTTAATGAAATTTCTGCAAAAACACGAAAACTGAGCGATCGGTGTTTATGACCGATCGATCGGTTGCCTACCGAGCGATCGGTGAATTGACCGAGCTCCCGATCAAAAATCAGCTCTCTGGAAAATTTCCCCATACAAAAATCTTGATTAGTTGATAGCTACCGATCGATCGGTTTTGGACCGATCGATCGCTCCATGGACCGAGCGATCGGTGGTTTGCAGGTCCAAACTGTTTTGGCCATATCTTTTGACTCGTTCGTCGAATTTTGACAATTCAACTTGTGTTGGGTTCGTACTTCGAAAAGGAACAATTCTGACATTTTGGAATTTCCAATTTCTTCCTTATTTATTAATTATACTATTTTAAAGGCAAATTGGCTATGAAAGTGCCATGTATTACGCATGAAAAAGTCCGGGGCTCTACGGAGGAGGACTGAAAAGTAGAGGGTTTGGGAGTCCAAACCTTCTGGGAGTCATTCCAGATATAGCCCATTCTTTGAATGGTTGCTTTGCTATAAATGGAGGAATCATCAGGGGTGACAATATATCTATCTAAGAGGCTAAAGAAACATTGAAGTATTTAAAGATTTTAGTCAAAGCCTGACCAAAAGGGAGACACCCTGATTTTCTCTTGAATGCATCATCCATACAATGGATAATGATGTAGGAGAGATCAATGGGTGTGGTGATTAGGATGCACCAAATAAGGAATACATCGAAGTAGGTGAGATACTCCCTACCACCAGCCCTGGGAACTAGGTTATAGGTGATTATGTGATGAATCAATCTAGTAGAGAGAGTAAGATCTTTAACCTTAGGTTGAAAAGGAGAGGTGAAATCTTGGTTTATGCACATCATTTTCAGTGCTTCAACCACATCAAATCCTTCATGATTGGTCCACTGACCATTCACAAAAGTTTGAAGGGTACACTGAGGGATTTTCAAATTTTAGGGCAATTGATTTAAATGAAAAGAAAAGTTTTTACCTAAGACAAATGAGGTAATAAGAGATTCAGATTGTTTGAAATGGAAGTGAGTGTAAAAGAGTTTGACCAACTCAGGAAACATGGGTTCTTTAGATTCAAGAAATTTATCCCATTTTAGGGCAGAGAAGAGGGTTTTTATTGGTTCGAGCCCTAGGCATCAGGACTAATGAAATTGAAAACTTTACTGTACAGAGGAGAACGAGAGAGGAATTTTTCTTTGAATAATTTCTCGTACTTTGCTTCCTTGAACTTTGCTGGGACTGGAGTTGAACTTGAGGCCGGTTCTTTTCCTTTGTCGGTTCGGGATTTCTTCTTTGGTGGCTCCACCGATGCATTCTTCATTCTAGGAGGCATTTTCTGAGAGATTTAGAAAGATTTGCTAGATCTTAGAACAAAGAAGGGTGCACGAGCAATGGAATAGGGACTTTGGAGGGAAAGATTAGGTTTGAAAAAGTGTGGATTTTGGGGGGTTACTATTTATACACACGACTCAATTCGTCGCCGAAATGGGTTTCGTCCCTTAATTCGTCGCCGAAATTGAGTTGGGAGCCCTAATGTGTTTGATTTTGAATTGACTTCGTCAATGAAATGGATGACTCATCCAGGTTCGTCACCGAAATGGGTACTGAAAAGATTCTGTTTTCTATATTTCCCAAAGATTTGTCGCCGAAATCACGTCCTGGATTGAATTCGTCGTCGAATTCAGTCCTGAATATGAAGAATTGATTTCTCTTTAGTTTTCTACCTGTTTTCCTTTAAGTCAAAGATACATCAAGACAACTAAATTTGTCAAATCATATTCAAATCAATCTTTGAAACAATCAAGCAAGTTATAGGCAGATCAAATCAAAGATTTCAATTTTTGATTACTTTTGATCTTGATTAAGTTAGATCATTTAGACTAGTCATTCCCAATTCTCTTCTCAAAGCACTGAACCTATCAGATTGTAGAGGTTTAGTAAAGATATCAGCAAGCTGATTAATAGTATCAACAAATTCCAAGATAACATTTCCATTTTGCACATGATCTCTAATAAAGTGATATCTTATTTCTATGTGTTTAGTTCTTGAGTGTTGAATAGGATTCTTAGTCATGCAAATTACACTTGTATTATCACACTTAATAGAAATTTTAGTATAGATGAGTTTAAAATCTTCTAGCTGTTGTTTCATGTAGAGAGTTTGAGCACAACAAAGTCCAGCTGCCATATACTCAGCTTCAGCTGTGGATAAGGCTACTGAATTTTGTTTCTTGCTAAACCATAAAACAAGAGAATGTCCTAAAAAGTGACAAGTTCCACTAGTGCTTTTTCTATCTATTTTGCATCCAGCAAAGTCTGCATCTGAATAGCTTATTAGATCTAAGTTTGTGTCATTTGGATACCATAAGCCTAAATCAATTGTTCCAAGTAGGTATCTAAAGATTCTTTTTACAGCAGTTAAGTGAGATTCTTTTGGACAAGATTGGAATCTTGCACAAATGCAGAGACTGAACATAATGTCAAGTCTACTTGCAGTGAGATACAAAAGACTTCTAATCATGCCTCTATAGAGTTTTTCATCAATATTTTTTCCTTTTTCATCTTTATCAAGTTTGGTTAATGGACTCATAGGAGTATCCATTGTTTTAGTGTTTTCCATTCCAAACTTTTTAAGTAGTTGTTTAATATATTTAGCTTGATTAACGAAAGTTCCTTGCTTGGTTTGTTTGATTTGAAGTCCTAAGAAGAATGTTAATTCACCCATCATGCTCATTTCAAATTTTTTTTGCATTGTTTTAGCAAACATTCTATAGAGAGATTCATTTGTTGATCCAAATTGTCATCTACATAGATTTGAATTATTAGCATATCATCATTTTTGGTCATTATGAATAAAGTTGTATCAATTTTACCTCTCGTGAATCCGTTTTCAATTAAGAAGCTACTTAGCCTATCATACCAAGCTCTTGGAGCTTGCTTTAATCCATATAAGGCTTTAGTTAGCTTAAATACATGATTAGGGAATTTATGATTTTCAAAGCAAGGTGGTTGATTTACATACACTTCTTCATTAATGTACCCATTTAGAAATGCGCTTTTTACATCCATTTGATACAATTTGAACTCTTTATGACTAGCAAATGCAAGTAACATTCTTATAGCTTCTAGTCTAGCAACCGGGGCAAATGTTTCATCATAATCTATCCCATCTTCTTGGTTGTAACCTTGAGCTACTAATCTTGCTTTGTTCTTAACTACATTCCCATTTTCATTCTTTTTATTTCTGAATACCCATTTTGTTCCAATAATAGATTTATCATTTGGTTTAGGTACTAGATCCCAAACTTGATTTTTATCAAATTGATTTAGCTCTTCTTGCATCGCAATACCCCACGATTCATCTTCAATAGCTTCCAAGACATTTTTAGGTTCAATTTGACTTAGGAAAGCAAGGTTCATTAGATTTCTTCTTGTTCTAACCCCTTGTTCCATATTACCAAGTATTAGATCCTTAGGGTGATCTTTTATTAATTTCCAAGCTTTAGGAAGTTGATTGGATTCTTCATCTTCAATTTCTTCTTCATTATCTATTTCAATGGAGTTGTTACTTGATTTTTCTTTTTCTTGATCATTTTTATTTTTTTTGTTGATTTCTAAATTAGATATTGCTTTTGGAAGATTATCAATTTCATCATCCATATCAGTATTGATTTTTTTAAAAGGATTTGATTCATAAAAAACTACGTGAATTGATTCTTCAACAATTAATGATTTCTTATTAAATATTCTATAAGTTTTGCTATTAGTAGAGTATCCTAAGAAGATTCCTTCCACAGATTTAGCATCAAATTTCTTAAGATGTTGTTTATTATTAAGTATGAAGCATGAAGCATTTACATCCAAACACCTTAAAATAACTTATATTAGGGATTCTTCCATTCCATAGCTCATATGGAGTTTTATTTAATTTGTTTCTTATAACAACTCTATTAATTACATAGCATGAAGTGTTAATGGTTTCAGCCCAAAAATAATTTGGTAACTTATTTTCATTCAGCATTGTTCTAACCATTTCTTGAAGAGATCTATTCTTTCTTTCTACTACACCATTTTGTTGAGGAGTTCTAGGTGCTGAAAAATTATGGTTAAAACCATTTTCATCACAAAAAGATTCAAATTCCTTATTTTTAAATTCTCCTCCTCTATCACTTCTTATGTTGTTAATAGAATAACCTTTTTCATTTTGAACTCTTTTACAAAACTTTTTAAATAGAGAAGGTGCTTCATTTTTATGAGAAAGAAATAGTACCCATGAGTATCTTGAAAAATCATCCACTATAACAAAAGCATAAGTTTTCCCAGCTAGGCTAGCTACTTCATTTGGACCAAAAAGATCCATATGCAAAAGTTCTAAGGGCTTAGTGGTAGAAATCATTTTCTTGGTTTGAAATGAAGATTTTATTTGTTTTCCAAGTTGACAAGCATCACAGATTTTATCCTTGATAAATTTAGTTTTAGGTAATCCTTTAACTAATTCATTTTTAGAGAGTTTAGACAAAAGATCCATACTAGCATGTCCTAGTCTCCTATGTCATAGCCAACTTGCTTCATCTATAGCAGAAAAACATATCATGTTTTGAGATTTAAGTTCATCAAAATCTAAGGTATAAACATTTTCATTCCTATGCGCTACAAACAAAGTATTTAGATGATCTTTATCCTTAATAATGCAGATATTTGACTTAAATGAAACATTCAATCCCTTATCACAAAGTTGACTAATACTTATGAGATTATGCTTAAGACCCTCAACGAGTAGTACATTCTCTATAAAGACAGATTTATTCTTACCAATGTTACCTATGCCGATGATCTTCCATTCGGCATTGTCTCCAAATGCCACATGATCGTCATCCTTTGGAGTGATTGATGCAAATAGTTCCTTGTTCCTAGTCATATGCCTTGAGCATCCACTGTCCAAGAATCATGTTATCTTGGAAGTTCTTGATTTGAAGCATACCTACACATCCAATTCAAGTAACTCCAAGATACTTTCCCCTCGATACCTAAACAGTTTTGGATGGTACCCAAAGTAATCTGGGTTGTGGTTTGGGAGGATTAGTTCCCTTGGGAATCCATATCATTCTTGGTCCTTTATGGTTAGTTTTTGAAATAGAAGATGTTCCTTTTGGAACTCAAACTTTTCTAATTATTTTACCATTATAAAATGAGGTAGATGGTGGAGTTTGGTGACTACTTAGTTTTGTAAAGAAGTTTTGAAAATCTTTTTGTTTTGAAAAAGTATTATAACCAAGTCCAGCCTTGTTAAAAACACATCTTTGCTGTCCTAAAAGTCTTTCTAGGTTCTTTTAACCATTTGTGAATGTGAGGACAGTATTAGTCAAGTCCTTGACTTTATCTTTTAGCTTATCACATTCACATGGTGAGTTATGAGGAACATTTTCAATATCATTTAATTTCTTACTCAATTCCTCATTCTCAATGGCTAACATACTCTTCTCTTTTTGTAGAGTTTCACATGATTGTGAGAGAGTGTGGATTTCCTTTTTAAAGGATTTGTTTAATTTAGCTATTCTACCAAATTCAGTATAAAGTTCATCAAATGCTTCTCTTATTTCATCATATGAGAGAGAATCATTTGGGGAAGAAGTTACCTCATCCTCATTTGCCATGAGGTATAGATTTGCTACTTCTTCATCACTTGAATCTTCCGACTTGCTTCCCTTTGAGTCATCCCAAGTTGTCATCATAGCCTTCTTCTTGTACTTTTGGCTTTTCTTGAGTTGAGGGCAGTCAGTCCTTATGTGGCTTGGCTTCTTACATTCATAACAGGTGAGAGGTTCCTTCTTGCTAGATTCAGCTTTGTTCACTTCTTTTGAGAACTCCTTATTGTATGGTCTCTTTTTGAAGTTCTTCTTATGCTTGAGGAACCTTTTGAACCTTCTTGCCATCAAGGCTATAACTTCATTATCACTGCTGGTTTCCTCATCACTGATTTCAACTTGAGTAGACTTGAGAGCCAGCCCTTTCTTGGTTCTAGGTTCATCAGGTATTTGATCATTCATTATGACTTCATGAGTCATAAGAGATCCCAGCAGCTCATCCATATGCAGTTTGGTGAGGTCCTTAGCTTCTTGGATTGCTGTTACTTTGGAGTCCAATCCTTGGGCAATGATCTTGAAATCTTTCTCACGTTTTCTGCATTAGAATACACTTTACCCAGAGATTTAAGACCATTTAAAATGTTAGTAAATCTGGTGAACATATCACCGATAGATTCTTCTTTTTTCATTTTAAATAATTCATACTTGTGAACAAGCATGCTAATCTTTTCTTCTTTAACCTGATTAGTCCCTTCATAGGTGACTTTCAGTTTATCTCATATTTCTTTAGCAGAGACACATCCAGACACTCTGTTAAATTCTTGGGGACTCAAAGCACAGTAGAGGTTGCTAATCTTTAACATTAATTTGAATGAGCTTAATGTCAGCTTCATTCCATTCTTCCTCTACCTTAGGAATTCTGACATCATCCACAGTTTTTGTGGGAAGATGAGGGCCATTGACTATTACTCTCCAACACTCATAATCTAGAGCTTGAATGTAATATATCATCCTAGTTTTCCAATAGTTATAATTTTCTCCATTAAACAATGGTGGTCTAGTAGTGGACTGTCCTTCTCCTAGGCTTGTTGTAAATACATTGTTCGCCATACTAAAATCGATTACTCAGATTGTTTAGATCTAATTAGAGTATTAGGCTCTGATACCAATTGTTGGCTAGGTAATGACCCTAAAGGAGGGTGAATAGGGTCTAAGGCAGATTTTTAAAAATTAAAAGTATAAACTACAAGTTCAAAGAGCGGAATAGAGTATAATATGCAACAAGATAAAACAATGGAATATTAAAAGAGAGAGAAGAGATAAGAAGAGTGCAAACTCAAGATTTGTTCTCGAGGTTCAGCAAATCAGCCTACTCCCCACCTCAGCTTCCAGCTAGAGGATTCACCACGATTCCTTAATCGTACAGGCTCCTTCACAGGTGGAGTCCAAACCCTTACAATCTCTCTTTACAGGTCGAGATATCACATTTCAAGCTCTCCTTTAGGCCGAGCTGAAACCTTTCAAGAGTACAACTCTCTATTGATATTGCTGAAGCAACCACTTCAGTGCAAGAATCCTGGATTCTTGACTACTTTCTATAAATAGGTTTTGGATTGAAAATCCGAACAGAAGGCTCCTTAAATGAGCTGGATAAGAGTGAAATACAAACTCTAATAAATTCTCTCAAAGAAAGTAGACTTGAATGAGCTCAAGAGAAACTTTTAAGAATTTTCTAAGTGTGAGAGTGAGTGAAAATCAATAGCAATGAATGAGGGATCAATGAGAGTTATTGCAGTGATCAAGAGTTAATATTCATTCATAAATGAACTCCTTTTATAGCATTTGATCCAATAGTACCGTTGGGGAAGCATTAAATGCTTTTAGGTCCGTTGCAAACTAGCCGTTACAGAAAATTTTCTGTTTCAGACATGATTTCATCGACGAAGTGGAGTTCCCACTTGAGTTCGTCGCCGAATTCAAAAGACAGAATTGCATTTCAAAAAAAAATCCTGAAACGACTTCGTCGCCGAATCTTAACCCAACCAAAGATTTTGTCGACGAATTCATGAGACAGAATAGACTTTTAAAAATTCTGTCATGACTTCGTCGCCGAATTCAATCTACCCAGATAATTCGTCGACGAATTCAGAGTAAAAACTCTGAATTCAGTCTAGGATCAAACCGAAGGGATTTGATTGATTTCCTAGGTCAATTAGCTATCTTTTTATCATATTTTTATGATTCATTAGGGCCTTAAATTGATTTCAAAGGATGTCCTAGGCTCCTATGGTCAATCTATGGTTCTTGAGCTTATTCACTTCACCTTTCTTTTGAGGACTTTTTACATAAGTTCTATATATTCTCAGAATAATACATTTAGAAAAATGAGAGATAATCTTGGCTTGACTTGGGTCTTTTGATTTTGCATTTTGTCTTCAATAGTCTTGACTTGGACTAAGGTCTCTTCTTGAATCTTCATCTTGTATTGAGTTGAACTTCCTCTTGGATAATTTCCATCCTTTTTCATGATTGGAGTTCTATCAACTTATGTAATCTGAAATGTTCACGCACTTAAATGGTTTCATTAGTACCAAATATTTTCATTTCATTGTTATGTTATTATCAAAATTATTAGGGGTACTCATGGTTGTAACCCTGAGGCTAACAAAGTCGTCCAAGATTCACTCTAATTCTTGGGTGGGTTTGAGTCATGACACCAACTATCTGATAGTATGTTTATGCAAGAGGTCTCTCATTGAATGCAATCAGTCAGTGTACATTTAAGCACCCATATGCTGATGTGTAGTCTCCACTACAATAGTTCGAGATAGAACTACATCTCAACTATTGAGAACATCTTAGCATTCTGGTAGCCATATAAGTGAAGTGCCCAGCTTCACCAACAACTATGACTATATAAGGTATAAGGAACTGGAAAGTTATATCTGCTTATGATAATCTAATCACATAACTTTCCTACAATATATCCTATGGGCCTTTATCAATATCTCATATCATATAGATCATCTCATGATCATGTTCAATTACCCATAATGAATATACAATAGATTAAGAAGAAGTCTTATTTAATTAAATTAATAAGAATTTAACAATCTAAATTACTTTTATGGGCATCACGTCTAACATTTCCTACAATGTTACCTATGGAACTTTATCTCATCATCAAATGAGACAGTAATTAATATAAATACCCTTTATAGTTGGTTGAGCGAATATGATGCTTGTTTAATCAACATAGAAAAGTCTCTTATTGGCTTTCGAGGGCATATATGTCCAACAATCTCCCACTTGCACTTTAAGCTAATTAGATATAATGCTCATCTTCTCAGTGATGTTTCTTACACACCAGCTGAAGCATAACTTAATATACATGGGTCTGTCATGTCTGCTTTACCACAACTATTGTAGTGATGTAATAACACTTGCAACTCTTTTAGATTTATTATCAATAATCACAATCTTAAAAGACTAAACAAAAATGATACTGTCCAACAGTCATTTTTAGAAGTTAACATGCTTGTGCTTTACCATTGTACAATGCTCCGTACTAATTTGACAAATATCTTATCAGATCAACATGTGATAAATCTAGTACAAGTTACTTTCTCACGATATCACTTATCTAAGAGAAACAGATACCATTCCATAAAGGTAGAAACTCTTTTCTTGGAATCGTACTTGCACAAAAACATGATTGTTATTGGGAGAATAAAAATATCATTTTCCTTTTATCTCTAAACCATTTAGGACTAAGAAAACATGTTGTCAAAGTTTTGGTCCTTCATTGCAAAATTGCTAGATCAAATCTAAGAGAAGAGTAATATTCATACTTCATTTACAATGAAAAGAATATTATCTTTGCATAGAGCTAGAAAAGTAATCATACTCCCACTAACCAATTTGCACACAAAGGATACTTTCATTCTTAGATAAAAATCAAATAGTTTGGTTACTTCATCAAAATAAAAGTTAGTTCAACTACAGATTCTGGGACCTGTGGGTTCTAGTGCACTATTTAGGTATAGTGAGAGTAGAGAGTTGATCTCTATTAATTCTCATAGTTATTGGTCTACTGGGCTTCCACTTCTAGAACAATTCTAGATTTAGTTTCTCTACTAGGAAACTTGCATTCCTGTTTATAAATATCTTTTGTTATCCAAGAATAGAGACTAAATGTCTCTAATGCGAATCCCATGCTCATCTTCCATCGAATCATATCCAATATAATTCGATTTAACAACACCATCATGCTATGGTTTGTTATGGGAATTATCTGAGACAATATGTAATGAGAGTAAATTATGAAATTTCTATTAAGAAGTACTCTTCTCAATCATAGAAGACTTACCTAGCTGTTTCTTTTTTTCAATGCAGAATTCTTTAAACTTTTCAAAGAAGATGAAATAAAGTTAGCTACCTCTTAATGGAAGATTCATATGTTTACGATCATTCAACTTTTGTCCCATTCCCAAGTAGAAGTTTTATCTACTCAGAATTATCCTTCTCCTTAACAAACATGCAACTATTGCACTTATGCAAGATCATACCAAGCATTAGGAGTTGGAGGTTCCAACAATTAAGTTGGACTTGATGAGTATATAAGCCGGACAATCCTTCCAAAGGTTTGTCCGGTATCAAATAACCAATTGCTTCACTATGAAGCACAATCCTTATACTTTCCTTTCTTCTCAGAAGAGCCCTTGTCCATACTATAAGAATATATTTCCAATGAAAAATCTTGAAGTTCTTTCCTTTGCAGAAATGCTCAGGATTTAGAAAATCCAACTCTTTTGAACATCTTTGCAAGTAGCATTGAACTCTTCAAAGGTTCTTAGCCATATGCAACATGTGAGATTTCAGACAATCTAATTTCCTACTTATTCAATATAACCATATTAAAGGACTCCAGGAGTTCGTCAAGGATCATATCCCTCTAATCCCATAAATTTATCTCAATTTATCTTAGCACCAAGAATTGGGATTTATAAATTCAATGATCTTTATCATATTCTTCATGACTGGGTTTCCCTAGTCAACTTGGTGTCCACTTGTCCTTTTACATAGTAAGCTGCCTAGCAGCCCTATTATATTTAGTAAACATCTCAAATGAGATTTAATATTAGTAGTGAGAACTTGGACAGTTCTTTAGATAATAAGCACAAACTTGAGATTCTTTTTCCATTCCAAACACTTTGAATTGGTCAAGAGATTCTCATTAAAGCCTTGGTAAGGTGGTTATTGAATGACATGGCAATAAAACATACATCATAGTATTTCACACATTATAATATCATTAAATCAGGGCTTTCAATCTTTGATGATATTTCTCATCATTTAGTCAAATTTCATAGAACCCTCAATCTATTAAATTAGGAAATATGTTACTTCATATTTCTGATGAGCATTGGGTGCCTTATAATACATATATAATCTTCCATGCTAGGATAGTATTATACATGCACCACAAGGTGGATAGTAGCTATCCATCACTGAATATATCATGCATAACTCCTTATGTTAATCAGTGATTCCCAATTTTCTTGTGACCTCCAAGGACAACATGACTGTCACTGTGTCAGCCGTCATGCTCCTTGGTTAAGTGAAACTCATTATTCTCGGTTTTCATATGATCAAGTAGGAATATGCTCCCATGCTAGTTGACACTCCCTATCAGGTCATACACATTCCTATCTACTATAGAAATAAAGCACTAGGAGTTTAATTTAGACTGAATGATGTCTGATTCCTGCCAGAGAGACAAGACTTAGGCTAATTAATTCCTAATCTTATTGATAATGGAAGGTCATAGGGCAACATTATCCCATAGGATAAATTAGCCCATTTAATTTACTTAATATTTTTCTTGTGGGAAAATAGAATATTATGAACAAATTATACATCTAATGCATATATCAAAAGCATTCACAATATTTATCATTGTATCACATGTATAAAACAATATACAAAATTATCATATGATAATAAATCAAATTTTGTTTAATAAGATCAAACGAATTTCAATGAACTCCCACTAGCCCCAGAAATATTAATGGATCTAATTCAATGGTACAAAGGTCATTTTTAATATCAGTGGGCTTTAGATGGTTCATTCATCCATATGATGGGCCATTGGTCATACCAAGCATCATGGGCACAAAATAACAATTATAAAGTGTCCATGTGTATCACTAAAGCCCATAAGTCAAAATGGACTATATTACCCTTTAATTCTCTACAAAATATTTTTAGCACATTAGGGTTCACCAACCCTAAGTCTAAAGGAAATTATAGGAGTCTTTAAACAACTCTCTAAGACCTCGACTAGGGCCTATAAGTGTCACTCAAGCACTTTCCATAATCGTGAATATTGTTAGCTTACATCTATGCCAATTAAGGCACAATTATCTCATAATCACTCAAAGAACATATTCCACGTAAAAATTTCAACTTGGACTATATGCATCATGTCCAAAAGGGCTATAATAATGTGTTTTATTTATACACAAACTTTTTATGTTTCAACAAAACACATATTGTAGGGTTTGATCTAATTATCCAAAATTTGCACAAAAACGATAATCATATTATTACAAGGGTTATGAACTTTTCTAAGCAACTAAAACTATAATAAATCATCACATGAAATATAATATGGCCACATAATGGGTACACATGATCATGTTATCCTAGAAATCCTACAACTACTCTTGTAGAAAGCCCTCCAAGATTTATTCTCCATGCGATCACCATCATCTTCGATCTGCAATACGATTTCTCCAAAGAAAAATCAGCAACTGCTAATACTAAGATTATATCATATTCAAAATAAGAAACCTTGAGAAACCACCCAAAATAAGATGCTCAAGGGGAGTACAACCCATAAGAAGAAAGAGAAGAGAATAGAGAGAGAAGAAGGCATGATCATAGAACCCATCCACTATTCAACAAGAATATATATATTAACTATTCATCAACTATGAATAATAACATGGCATGACAAATTACTTAGAAAGTCCATAACCTCAACAAGGGTTTTGCTAACCTTAGGGAAACTCTTTCCCATATGATTAAGGCCTCTATTAACATTTAATAGAAAAACCCTAGAGCAAAGAAAGCAAGCATGTTAAGAATGAGATCTTAGGGCTTTTAGATCATAATTAAAAGAAAACTATTTTCCTTTAATGCTTGAGAAATCTTTAAGAGAAACAATTTCTCTAAGATTTAATCTAACCCTAAAATTCATCCTCACATTCCCCAATTGATAAACAAATAGAAAACACCATATTAAATTCGGCTAGTCTAGGGATCTAATCCCTTCCATTTTATTTTGATCTAATAACTATTAAAATACCAAAATAAAAATCAGCAAATTGCTAATTTTTAATATCACCTTATATTGATTCCAAAATTAAATTCAAAATCAATAATAAATGAATTCAAAAATTTCCATAAGGGCCTACTGCTTTTAGGGATTATTTGAGTTAACAATTAAATAAAATAATACCCTAAATAATAGTATTAAATATCCAGAAGAATAATTGATCTCTATCAATTAAAATTCACTTGAGATAAAACGATGTATCTCAACCAATAGCATTTATGTAATTACTTGATTAACTATTAATCAAATAAAAACTTATAAATACTATGTAGTCGGTAATTTTGAGCACATGTAATTGATTCAAATCAACTTCAATAATTATGGTATTATTCCCATAAAATTTTTAGGGAACCATAAAAGATATCATAATTATCATTTAATTAAATGATAGCCCGTAAGCAGATAATTAAACAATTTAATTAAATCTTAACCCGTGCTCTCGAATCAAATAATTAAACTATTTAATTAATTGATAGCCCATTAAAGGATTTAATAGCATCCCATGCTCTCAAATCAAATAATGGAATTTAGGAAAAATTTGAAAGCCTTTTGGAAATTAATTTAGAAAACTCCTTTTCCCGCTTTAGATTTTTTACTCAAGTTTTGACCCATAAAACGATTGATTCTGGAAACAATTTCTTCACGAAAGTTGTAGATCATTTCGATGGCTTTGAAACAATGTACTGATGGACCTAAATTGGACTTACAGTCACAAAGTTATGGCCGAAATACCGAAACTGTATTGATTCTTCTAAACAAATACAAATCCGAAAATCCATGAATCAATTCAAATCGAAATAAGCCTTAATCTCCAAGAACGCTTAAGCAAGGGTGTCAAACACCATGGGATTTATTAATTAATATTTAATAATGTAGCACCCCGGACTTTTTCATCTTTAATGAATAGCACCTTCGTAGCTAATTGGCCGTTTTTGTAGTCTAATTAATAAATAAGGGAGAAATCGGAAATTCTGAAATGTCAGAAATGTTCGTTTTCGAAAGACGGATCCAACGCAAGTTGAATCGTCAAAATCCGACGAGCGAGTCAAAAGATATGGTCAAAACAGTCCAGACATACAGAGAACCGATCGCTCGGTCCAGTCAGCGATCGATCGGTCCATAACCGATCGATCGGTAGCTATCGCACGGTCAGAAATTTTGTATGGAGAAATTTTCCAGAGAGTGAGTTTTTGACCGGTCGATCGGTCATAAACACCGATCGCTCGGTAGGCAACCGATCGATCGGTCATAACCACCGATCGCTCGGTCTTCGCGTTTTTGCAGAAATTTCAGTAAGGGCGTTTTCATCTTTTGGGTGTTAAACCCTTACCCATAAGGGTTTGCTCGACCCTTTGAGCCCTCATTCACAACCCTTAGACATTTTGAGAACTAGAGAGTGAGAAGAAGAGGGTTTTGACCTAGGGTTTCCATTGAGGAAGAAATCAAAGGGGTGGACCATCCTAGGTCATCCTCAAACTTAGATTTGCTTCAAGTTCAAGGCTTAGATTCTCCAAATCCAACCTCAAGCTCGGGTGGAATACCTCTTCCAAGCTAGGGCAGCGTTTCTACATCATCCTCAAGGATTTTCTTTCCCTTTTCAAGGTTAGTTCACTCTTCCTAGTTACTTTGGTAATAACCTAGGATTTTTCTAAGAAAATATGTGTTGGATCTTCCCCATTGCTCCCTTGTGTTAGTATATGCTAAATCCCTAAAACATAAACAAGATAATACAAACAAATGGTGGAATGTATGAATGGATGAGGAGTGGAGGCGATTGGATGCCATGTTGTGATGTGTTGAATGATGGGAAAAATGGTGGAAGGGCATATTACGCATAATGAACACACCCCAAGTGTTTGATGAAATGTTCAAATGAGAAAATATGAAATAACTAAAGGTAAAAATGTTGAATACCACATGTTTGATAGAATGCATGAATAAAGTAAGATTTGAAAACATGAGTCACATAAATGTTCCCCATTTGGCAAGTTGTATGCATGTGTTTATTTCGCTTCTTAAATTCTCATGTGAGTTGGGAATTGTTAAAATGCTATATGTCATCATAATTTCACGATTGCTATGCACGAGCACATATGTAGATGAAGGATATTGTCAAGGAGGTTGGTAGCCCAGGATTTTACGGGTGCTAACCTCTGGCTCATAAGAAGAAACGTATTGCATTGTCAAGGGGGTTGGTAGCCCAGGGATCATGCGGGTACTAACCCCTGGCTCATAAGAAAGGACTCGGAAATGTTGCACTTTCAAGGAGGTTGGTAGCCCCGGTTAAGGGTGCTAACCTCTGGCTCATAAAAAAGGAAATGGTATTGTCAAGGAGGTTGGTAGCCCCGGTTAAGGGTGATAACCTCTGGCTCATAAGAAAGGAAATGGTATTGTCAAGGAGGTTAGTAGCCCAGGATTATGCGGGTGCTAACCTCTGGCTCATAAGTAAGGTATCGTACTGTCAAGGAGGTTGGTAGCCCAGGGATGTGCGGGTGCTAGCCTCTGGCTCATAAGAAGTGTATTGTACTGTCAAGGGGGTTGGTAGGCCAGGGATGTGCGGGTGTTAACCCCTGGCTCATAAGAAAGGTATTGTACTGTCAAGGAGGTTGGTAGCCCAGGGATATGCGGGTGCTAATCTCTGGCTCATAAGAAATATTGAAAGGATAACTCAAAGAGGAATTGTATGATGCATAGACATGCTTTAGTTTCATAATAATTATGACTTGATAAATTGTTTATGTATGAGGTTGCTAGAAATGATTATGAACTATACTCCTCCCATTACTTGTATATGATGTTGTTCGTTATTACCATTGTTAGTTAAGGGCTTGTACTCGCTGAGTATTCCATGCTCACGGGGATGACTATTGAGCGAGACAGAGTTGTATTTTGTCTTTTGTATTTTGTTAGGTGGGCCTGTCCACCTTAGACTTAGACGTGTTTTGTATTTATGTTAACTTGGAATACTACAGTTTGGATCATTATAAAGAAAAGAAAATTTTAGTTTTCGCTTCCGCAAATCATGTTTAGCTTCCGCGCTCTGATTATCATTGTTTAGTACCTTATTTATCTTGTTCATTACAGGATGGTTTGGCAGGTTTGTACAGTCCACCTAAAGTATCCCTAAACTCCTAAGGGGTATTTTGGGGCGTGACAGAGGTGGTATCAGAGCTCTAGGCATTAGAGTCCCTAGGGTCGCTTAGTACTAGATACCATAATTGAACAAGGCATTAGGTGTAGGAAAGAGTTGTATTCCAAGTATAGACTAACAAGTTAGTCTTAGTCAAAATAGGTTGAACTTCAACCAAACTTAGAATCCTACGGTAGGAACACGACATGTATGTTAAGATATGATGTTGTATACCATGTGTGCATAAATTGTGTTGTGCTTATTAAATATGTCTGATGAATATGTATTAAGTGAATTGCGAAAGTGTATTAAATGCGTATCCAAGTTAGACTCATGTGGTACTGTCGTTCTCAGGATCACATCATGAGACGCGGTGCTCGGGGTCGCGGATACAATACGAGGGGAAGTGGAAGTGATGCCCCTTCCGGTGACGAGCAACCCGATTTTGCCCAAGCTTTTGCATCTATAGCCGAGACTTTGGCTATGTTAGCAGCAAGGCCGGTTGCTGTTACTCCTTCTACGCCTCCGCCACCTCCGGCACACCATGCTTCAGGATTGGAGGCATTTAGGAGATTGCGTCCTCCTACCTTCTTCGGTACTACTGACCCCATGGTCGCCGAGGCATGGGTGATGCAATTGGAAAAGATTTTTAAAGCGCTCCACTGCACGGATGAACAGAGAGTGGACTGGGCCACCTTCGTGATGGAAGGTGCGGCCGAGCATTGGTGGAGAGCTGCACAGAGACAGAGGGAGTCCACCAGGGCGGGGGAGCCGTGGACATGGCCGGAACTTTTGGATGTCTTTTATAAGCAGTATTTTCCAGCAGCTGTCAAAGAACAGAAGGAGATTGAATTCATGCCTCTTGAACAATGAGAGTTGAGTGTGGCCGATTATGAGGCTACCTTCGTGGAGTTATCGAGATTCGCACCTCACCTAATTGCATCAGAGCATATGCGAGTCAGGAAATTTGAGCAGGGAATGAAACCCTCCATTAGAGACAGGGTCTCGATGTTCCAGGTGGCTACCTGGGGAGAGGTTGTGAGCAAGGCGAAGCTTGCCGAGAAGAATTCGGAAGAATTCTTCAAGAGAAGGGATGTGGCTCGAGGCCAATCGAGTAGTTCGGGGTCGGCAGAGAAGAGGGCTAGGGCAGCCCCATATCAGGCATCCAAGCCGATACGGTCACAGAGGCCTCCCTTGACATCACAGGTATCTCGGCCTACCACTACACCGGTACCTCGTCCCACACTTTCACAGGCCACCCGATATGTTCCACCTTCCTCCTCATCAGCATTTGAGGAGTGCTCCTATTGTGGTCGGAGTCACCGGATTGGTGAATTTCGGAGGATTTCGGGTGGGTGCTTCCACTGTGGAGATGTGAATCACATGGTCAGGGATTGCCCGCGCAGGCAGCTGCAGCCTATCCAACCCCAGGGGAGTAGGCCCCCAGTTCGTCAGGATTCCCAGCCGGGATCCTCACAGGCTTCTGCGTCTAGGCCTTCACGACCCACGTTATCCACTCCACCGCCTCGTAGGGCAAACTAGGGTCAGTTTTTTGCCTTATCGGAACGGGATGCACGTGCATCTGACGATGTCGTGCAAGGTACGCTATCATGCTAAAGTTTCGAGTTGTAATCGGCTGTTATTATGTAATGTGATTGCTTATATGTATGACATGCTACCTATACTTATGTGTTATTACGTGAAATCTATTAACGTGAATTTAATTAATCACACAGGCGCGTTATTAGTGAATGAATACCTAGCTCGAGTGTTGATCGACACAGGATCCACTCATTCCTTTGTATCGCCTAGCTTTGCGAAAGGATTTCCAACCAAGTCCAGTCAGTTGAAGCATGAGTTAACCATCTCCACACCGCTCGGCAAGTCAGTGGACACGGACCGTATATACAAGGACTTTGTAGTCCAAGTGGGACAGAATGAGTTGTTAGCCGACCTCATCATCCTGGACTTCCAAGACTTAGATTTCGATGTCATACTTGGTATGGATTGGCTATCGGCTCACCATGGACATGTGGCATGTTTCGAGAAGATGGTGAACTTTGAGCCGATGGGAGTTAAGCCATTTCACTTTCGAGGGTTGAGGGAAAGAGACATTGCTCGCCTCGCAGCTTTGAGCTTAGCAAACCCAGAAGCACAAAACTCCTCGGTCATTCCGGTCGTGAGTGAGTTCTTGGATGTGTTTCCGGAGGAACTTCCCGGATTGCCTCCGGATCGGGAGATTGAGTTCGCTATAGAGCTTACTCCAGGCACCGCTCCGATTTCAAGGGCACCATATAGAATGGCCCCAATAGAGCTTGAGGAATTAAAGAAGCAAATTAAGGAGTTACAACAACTTGGTTTCATCCAACCAAGTGTGTCACCATGGGGAGCTCCGGTCCTCTTTGTGAAAAAGAAAGACGGGTCAATGAGAATGTGCATAGATTACCGGCAGTTGAACAAGATAACTATTAAGAATCGTTATCCTTTGCCTCGGATAGAAGACTTGTTTGACCAACTGAAGGGAGCGAGATTTTTCTCCAAGATTGATCTTAGATCGGGTATCATCAGTTAAAGATCAAGGCGGCAGATGTTCCGAAGTCGGCTTTCAGGACTCGGTATGGGCACTACGAGTTCCTTGTCATGCCTTTTGGGCTGACGAAGGCACCGGCGGCGTTCATGGATTTGATGAACCGGGTGTTCCGATCGTACTTGGATCGATGTGTGATTGTGTTCATAGATGACATTTTAGTGTATTCCCAGACACGGGAAGATCACGCACGAGACCTTCGTCTTGCTCTGGAGATATTGAGAGAGCATAGGCTATACGCTAAGTTAAGCAAGTGTGAATTTTGGTTGGAGAAGGTGGCGTTCCTAGGCCACGTAGTGTCGGCCGAGGGTATTTCTGTTGACCCGGCAAAGATAGAGGCAGTTATGATATGGGAGAGACCCAAGAGCGTCACGGAGATACGTAGTTTTCTCGGGTTGGCAGGCTATTATCGAAGATTCGTGGAGGGATTCTCCAGTTTGGCTGCACCTCTCACTTACCTGACGAGAAAGAATGCTAAGTTTAGTTGGAGCGACAGATGCGAAGCGAGCTTCCAAGGGTTGAAGAAACGCCTCACCACGGCCCCCGTCCTTAGTGTGCCATCCGGGAGTGGCAGTTTTGTGGTTTACAGTGATGCCTCGCACGTGGGGTTGGGATGTGTACTTATGCAGCACGGCAAAGTCATTGCTTACGCCTCCAGGCAATTGAAAGAGCATGAGAAGAATTATCCCACTCACGATTTAGAGCTCGCCGCGGTTGTGTTTGCCTTGAAGATTTGGCGACATTATCTCTATGGGGAACAGTTCGACGTATTTACGGACCATAAAAGCTTGAAGTACCTGTTCTCCCAAAAGGAATTGAATTTAAGGCAGAGGAGATTGGTAGAGTTTTTGAAAGACTACGAATGTTCCATTCAATATCATCCGGGCAAGGCGAACGTTGTAGCCGATGCTCTTAGCCGGAAGCCCACTGGACTTTTGGCGCACATGATGCTGAGGGAATGGAGGTTGTTAGAAGATGCATCCAACCTTGACATCAGTTTTAGTCTCCCTACTTTTGGGCCAGTAATGGCTAACATCACAGTTAGGCCATATATCCTAAGCATGACCAGGGAGTTGCAGGGAATGGATGCCGAGCTACAGTCTTACCGAGACCAGTTAGTTAAAGGTGGCAGCAAGGATTTTGCGGTGAGGGATGATGAAATTATCACTTTCAAGGGAAGAGTATGTGTCCCAGCCGATGAGAAGCTTAAGCGAGAAATCTTGTACGAGGCTCACCGGTCCAAGTACACCGTTCACCCCGGGGGTACCAAGATGTATAGGGACTTGAAGAAGCACTTTTGGTGGCGGAACATGAAGCGAGAAATAGCGGGGTACGTGTCCCGATGCTTGGTGTGCCAACAAGTCAAGGCCGAGCACAGGAGACCGGCGGGTCTGTTGCAGTCTCTCCCTATTCCCGAGTGGAAATGGGAACATATCTCTATGGACTTCATCGTGGGGTTGCCAAAGACAGTTAAAAGGACTGATACGATATGGGTTGTGGTTGACAGACTCACGAAGTCCGCCCATTTCTTACCGTACCGGACTACATTCAACTCAAATCAGTTAGCTGCCTTGTACATCAAAGAGATAGTCCGATTGCACGGAGTGCCAGTGAGCATTGTCTCAGACCGGGATCCAAGGTTCACATCCAGGTTTTGGAGAAGTTTTCAGGATGCCATGGGTTCCAGACTAGACTTTAGCACGGCCTTCCATCCATAGACGGATGGGCAAACCGAGCGAGTGAATCAGATTATTGAAGACATGCTCCGTGCATGTATGCTAGACTTTAAGGGAAGTTGGGAGGACCACCTACCTTTGGTGGAATTCGCCTACAACAATAGTTACCAGGCAAGCATACCGATGGCACCCTTTGAGGCTTTGTACGGAAGGAGTTGTAGATCTCCGTTGTATTGGGATGAAGTGGGAGAAAGAAAAATTTTGGGCCCCGAGTTGATTGAACAAACTGCGGATAGAGTCAAGCTCATCCGGGAAAGGTTGAAGACCGCACAAGACCGACAGAAAAGCTATGCCGACAACCGAAGGAGGGATCTTGAATATCGAGTTGGTTACTTTGTTTTTGTCAAGATTTCACCAACCAAGGGGGTTATGAGATTCGGGAAAAGAGGCAAGCTTAGCCTGAGATATGTGGGTCCATTCGAGATCATTACTCGAGTTGGTGAGGTAGCTTACTGAGTTGCCTTGCCCGCTCACATGGCGGCGATCCATAATGTATTTCACATCTCCATGCTTCGGAAGTATATCCCGGATCCTTCTCATGTCATCGAGCTTGATCCGATAGAGATCCGAGAGGACCTCACCCTAGTTGAACAACCGGTGCAGATCTTGGATAGGCGAGATCAAGTCTTGCGCAACAAGACCATTCCCTTGGTCTTGGTAAGATGGCAACACCATTCAAGGGAGGAAGCTACTTGGGAACGAGAAGCCGAAGTACGAGAAAAGTACCCCAATTTATTTGTTTAAGGCCTTGACATTCCCTTGTATTTTGTTATAGTTTTACGCATGTATGTATCGTCCAAATTTCGGGGATGAAATTTTTGTAAGGGGGGGAGAATGTAGCACCCCGGACTTTTTCATCCTTAATGAATAGCACCTTCATAGCTAATTGTCCGTTTTTGTAGTCTAATTAATAAATAAGGGAGAAATCGGAAATTTCAAAACGTCAAAAATGTTCGTTTTCGAAAGACGGATCCAACGCAAGTTGAATCGTCAAAATCCGACGAGCGAGTCAAAAGATATGGTCAAAATAGTCCAGACATACAGAGAACCGATCGCTCGGTCCAGTCAGTGATCGATCGGTCCATAACCGATCGATCGGTAGCTATCGCACGGTCAGAAATTTTGTATGGGGAAATTTTCCAGAGAGTGAGTTTTTGACCGGTCGATCGGTCATAAACACCGATCGCTCGGTAGGCAACTGATCGATCGGTCATAACCACCGATCGCTCGGTCTTCGCGTTTTTGCAGAAATTTCCGTAAGGGCGTTTTCGTCTTTTAGGTGTTAAACCCTTACCCATAAGGGTTTGCTCGACCCTTTGAGCCCTCATTCACAACCCTTAGACATTTTGAGAGCTAGAGAGTGAGAAGAAGAGGGTTTTGACCTAGGGTTTCCATTGAGGAAGAAATCAAAGGGGTGGACCATCCTAGGTCGTCCTCAAACTTGGATTTGCTTCAAGTTCAAGGCTTAGATTCTCCAAATCCAACCTCAAGCTCGTGTGGAATACCTCTTCCAAGCTAGGGCAGCGTTTCTACATCATCCTCAAGGATTTTCTTTCCCTTTTCAAGGTTAGTTCACTCTTCCTAGTTACTTGGTAATAACCTAGGATTTTTCTAAGAAAATATGTGTTGGATCTTCCCCATTGCTCCCTTGTGTTAGTATATGCTAAATCCCTAAAACATAAATAAGATAATACAAACAAATGGTGGAATGTATGAATGGATGAGGAGTGGAGGCGATTGGATGCCATGTTGTGATGTGTTGAATGATGGGAAAAATGGTGGAAGGGCATATTACGCATAATGAACACACCCCAAGTGTTTGATGAAATGTTCAAATGAGAAAATATGAAATAACTAAAGGTAAAAAGGTTGAATACCACATGTTTGATAGAATGCATGAATAAAGTAAGATTTGAAAGCATGAGTCACATAAATGTTCCCCATTTGGCAAGTTGTATGCATGTGTTTATTTCGCTTCTTAAATTCTCATGTCAGTTGGGAATTGTTAAAATGCTATATGTCATCATAATTTCACGATTGCTCTATGCACGAGCACATATGTAGATGGAGGATATTGTCAAGGAGGTTGGTAGCCCAGGATTTTACGGGTGCTAACCTCTGGCTCATAAGAAACGTATTGCATTGTCAAGGGGGTTGGTAGCCCAGAAAATCATGCGGGTACTAACCCCTGGCTCATAAGAAAGGACTCGGAAATGTTGCACTGTCAAGGAGGTTGGTAGTCCCGGTTAAGGGTGCTAACCTCTGGCTCATAAGAAAGGAAATGGTATTGTCAAGGAGGTTAGTAGCCCAGGATTATGCGGGTGCTAACCTCTGGCTCATAAGTAAGGTATCGTACTGTCAAGGAGGTTGGTAGCCCAGGGATGTGCGGGTGCTAGCCTCTGGCTCATAAGAAGTGTATTGTACTGTCAAGGGGGTTGGTAGCCCAGGGATGTGCGGGTGCTAACCCCTGGCTCATAAGAAAGGTATTGTACTGTCAAGTTGGTTGGTAGCCCAGGGATATGCGGGTGCTAACCTCTGGCTCATAAGAAATATTAAAAGGACAACTCAAAGAGGAATTGTATGATGCATAGACATGCTTTAGTTTCATAATAATTATGACTTGATAAAATGTTTATGTATGAGGTTGCTAGAAATGATTATGAACTATACTCCTCCCATTACTTGTATATGATGTTTTTCGTTATTACCATTGTTAGTTAGGGGCTTGTACTCGCTGAGTATTCCATGCTCAGCCGTACTTTCATGTCGGCAGGTACCCGAGTCCCTCTCGACATTTGTGATCCGGGTCCTTGGATAGAGGAGGACTATGGCGAGGAGGAACCTTATGAGGATCTAGTAGTCGAGCCTCAGGCGGAGGCGAGAGACTTAGACCATTGGCCCCACGGGGATGACTATTGAGCGAGACAGAGTTGTATTTTGTCTTTTGTATTTTGTTAGGTGGGCCTGTCCACCTTAGACTTAGACGTGTTTTGTATTTATGTTAACTTGGAATACTACAGTTTGGATCATTATAAAGAAAAGAAAATTTTAGTTTTCGCTTCCACAAATCATGTTTAGCTTCTGCGCTCTGATTATCATTGTTTAGTACCTTATTTATCTTGTTCATTACAGGATGGTTTGGCAGGTTTGTACAGTCCACCTAAAGTATCCCTAAACTCCTAGGGGGTATTTTGGGGCGTGACAAATAAATAGAATCCCATTATATATGCTAGCCAAAATATCAATGGGTATCTAAGTGGTCTAAATCAAAGGGAAAACTTGCCCGGGGCTCTCAAGAATAAATCAAACAATTTAATTTAATACTAAAAGGATCTCTAAATCCTTAAGGCCTTTAACCAAATTTATTTATCTTTTTAAAAATAAATAAATAAAAAAAACGCCACTCAGGGGGTGTGGGGGTTTGGCAGACCCCTACCTGTTTATTAAATGAAATTTTTAAGAACAAATAAAAGTGGGGGACATAAAACCTTACCCCTACGAAGAAGGGGGGGACATAAAACCTTACCCCTACTAAGACTCAAAAAAGAGGGGGGAACATAAAACCTTACCCCTAAAAAGACACACACAAGGAAAGGGGAATTAAAAACCCCCATCCTTTTACAAACAAAAAACCACATTACAAATCAAACTAATCTAATGTTACCGAGCCCCACTTTATCCATAAATATAAGGGCCTTAAGATGAGGGGAGCAGTCCTGAGAAGACTGAAACAATCCCGAGCTCTGAAGGTCACAACCGTAGTTAGCTAAAAAATCAGCAACCTGATTAGCTTCTCTGTAAATGTGAGTAATAGAAGAGCAAATATTGATAGCTTTTTTTATTTTTTGGTTCCAATACCAAACCAACCAAGGGTGCTGAATGTGACCATTCCAAGCTTCGACAAGAGTTTTAGAATTCGACTCTACCTCAATCTGAATATAACCCAAGGTTTGGCAAAGCAAAATACCATCCAATAAGGCTCTATTCTTAGCAACATAGCTAGAGCATATGTCGTAAAATGAGTAGAAACAGGCTATCATGTCGCCATGTTGGTTACAGATAATACCTCCGCCATGTTGAGCAAGGACTCAAGGATGTCATCATGGAGAAAGTATCGGTCTTTAGGCACGCCACTTACGCTGAAGTGGTGGATAAAGCCTTGTTGGTTGAGACCAACTCTGAGGCGGTGTCCAAGAAGAGGGAATTGACGAGAGGCCAATCCAGTAGTTCAGCACCTCTAGAGAGGTGGGCTCGTACTGGCCCTTATCAGTATACATGGCCAACACCACCGATGAGGCCATCTTATGTGCCTCCAGCTCCACGGCAGTATGTGCCTCAGGCACCGCGACCTCAGGCCCTTCCAGCTCCACGGCCAGTTACACCTCAGACGGTGAGGTATGCTCCACCTCCGGCCCCTCCGACTTATACACACGAGGTCTGCACTTCATGCGACCGAAGGCATCCGGCAGGAGATGGCCGAAGAGCATCGGGTGGATGTTTTCATTATGGTCGCCAGGGCCATATGATCAGGGATTGCCCCAGTCGGCATTTACCAGGCCAGGCTCAGGGGATTAGGCCACCAGCACGCCCAGCAGGATCATATCAGGCGTCATCTCAGACTACTCAGTCTCGCCAGGCAAACCAGGGGCGAGTTTTTGCCTTGACAGAGGGTGATGCACTTGCATCTGATGATGTCGTGCAAGGTACGCGTTTGGAGTTATTTTCCTTATTCGTGATTGTTATGTTATGTTTTATTCCTTGTGTACGTACTCGGTATGCTATATATATATATACCTATGTGTATACATTGTTGATGCTTGAATTGACGTAACTAGCTAAAATTTCAGGAACCCTACTAGTCAATGAGTGTTTGGCTCGAGTGTTGATTGATACCGGGTCTACTCATTCGTTTGTCTCGCCGAGTTTTTCAAAAGGCTTTTCTGTAGAGCCAAGTCAGCTAGAACCGGAGTTAGCCATTTCGACTCCTCTCGGCAAAACAGTATTGGCAGATAAAGTGTATAGAAATAGCGTGGTCCAAGTTAGAAGCCACGAGTTGGCGGTTGATCTCATCGTCCTTGGATTCCAAGACTTTGATGTTATATTGGGAATTGATTGGTTAGCGGCACATCACGGGCATGTAGCTTGCTTTGAGAAAATGGTACTCTTCAAGCCAGTAGAAGGGAAACCATTCCACTTTCGTGGGTTGAAAAGTAGAGATATTGCTCGTTTTGCGGCGTTGAGCTTAGCTAACCCCGAGGCAAAGGACTCATCGACTATTCCGGTTGTGAGTGAGTTCCTGGATGTATTTCCAGAGGAGTTGCCAGGATTGCCTCCAGACAGGGAGATTGAGTTTGTGATCGAGCTTGCACTAGGCACAGTTCCTGTTTTCAGGGCTCCGTATAGAATGGCCCCTATTGAACTCAAAGAGTTAAAGACCCAGTTGGAAGAATTACAAGTTCTAGGTTTCATTCGACCAAGTGTCTCACCGTGGGGTGCCCCGGTGTTGTTTGTTAAGAAGAAAGATGGCTCGATGCGGATGTGCGTCGATTACAGGCAATTGAACAAAGTCACTATAAAGAATAGGTATCCCTTGCCTAGGATTGATGACTTGTTCGATCAGTTGAAGGGAGCGATATTTTTCTCGAAGATAGACCTTCGATCGGGTTATCACCAGTTGAAGATTAAGGTGGAAGATGTTCCCAAAACTGCTTTCAGGACTCGGTATGGACACTACGAGTTCTTGGTGATGCCTTTTGGACTCACGAACGCGCCGGCAGCCTTTATCGATTTGATGAACCGGGTGTTCCGGCCATATCTTGATAGGTGCGTGATTGTATTTGTTGATGACATTTTGGTCTATTCCCAGACACGGGAAGATCACACACGCGACCTATGCCTTGCTTTGGAAATGCTAAGAGAGCACAAGCTATACGCCAAACTTAGCAAGTGTGAGTTTTGGTTGGAAGAGGTGGCATTCCTAGGCCACATTGTTTCTGCAGAAGGTATCTCGGTAGATCCAAAGAAGATCGAAGTAATTATGAGTTGGGCGAGGCCCAAGAGTGTTATTGAGATACGCAGCTTTCTTGGGTTGGCAGGCTTCTACAGGAGATTCGTAGAGGGTTTCTCTAGCCTTGCAGCACTGCTCACTTACCTGACAAGGAAGAACGCCAAGTTTGTATGGAGTGATAAGTGCGAGATCAGTTTCACGGAACTGAAGAAGAGGCTTACTACAGCCCCTGTCCTTACTGTGCCATCTGGACCTTATGGGTATGAGGTGTATAGTGATGCCTCACACGTTGGACTTAGGTGTGTACTCATGCAGCACAAGAAAGTCATTGCCTATGCATCAAGGCAATTGAAGGAGCATGAGAAGAATTATCCCACACACGACTTGGAGCTTGCGGCGGTCGTGTTTGCACTTAAGATTTGGCGTCATTACCTTTATGGGGTCGAGTTCTATGTGTTCACCGATCACAAGAGTCTCAAGTATCTCTTTTCCCAAAAGGAGCTGAATCTAAGGCAACGGCGTTGGATGAAATTTTTGAAAGACTATGATTGTACCATTCAATACCACCCGGGTAAAGCAAATATAGTGGCTGATGCTTTGAGTAGAAGACCTCCGGGGTTATTAGCATGCATGTTGGTGCAAGAATGGAAGCTACTTGAACATTTGGCAAATCTGGACATCAGTGTGAATGACTCTGTCCGTAGTCCTATCTTGGCAAATGTCACGGTTCGGCCATACATTATAGATTTGATCCAAGAATACCAAGCCGCGGATGCGGAACTGTTGGCTTATCGGGACAAGGAAGTTGCCAAGGGTAGTGAAGACTTTTCTCTCACTAGCCGAGGTGCTATCACATTCAAAGGAAGGCTTTGTGTTCCGGCCAATGCAGATCTTCGACGAGAGATCATGGACGAAGCACATCGTTCGAAGTACACAGTGCATCCTGGGGGTACAAAGATGTACCGGAACCTCAAGAGTCACTTTTGGTGGCGGAATATGAAGAGGGATGTTGCGGAGTATGTAGCACGATGCTTAGTGTGCCAATAGGTGAAGGCAGAGCACATGCGGCCGGCAGGTCTATTGCAGTCTCTTCCTATTCCCGAGTGGAAAAGGGAGAACATATCCATGGATTTCATAGTTGGCTTGCCAAAGACGGCAAGGGGCTCAGATGCGATATGGGTAGTAGTGGATCGTTTGACAAAGTCCGCTCATTTCCTACCGTACCGAACTACTTTCCACTCTAGCCAGTTGGCCGCGTTATACATCAAGGAAGTGGTTAGGTTGCACGGAGTGCCCGTCAGTATTGTGTCGGATCGGGATCCAAGATTCACATCACGATTCTGGAAAAGCTTCCAGGAGGCTATGGGTTCACGACTTGATTTTAGCACCGCTTTTCATCCACAGACGGATGGACAAACCGAGAGAGTGAACCAAGTCATTGAAGACATGCTTCGGGCTTGTATGTTGGATTTCAAAGGCAGTTGGGAAGAGCACTTGCCTTTGGTTGAATTCGCCTATAATAACAGCTATCAGGCGAGTATCCAAATGGCACCATTTGAAGCCTTGTATGGGCGAAGTTGTAGGTCTCCTCTCTATTGGGATGAGGTAGGAGAATGGAAAGTACTTGGTCCGGAGTTGATTGAGCAAACTGCAGGCACAGTTAAGATCATTCGGGATCGATTGAAAGCCGCTCAAGATCGCCAGAAAAGTTATGCGGACACGCGCCGTAGGGACCTGGAATTTCAAGTAGGGGATCAAGTTTTTGTGAAAGTATCTCCTAGCAAAGGGATCATGAGATTTGGAAAGCGAGGCAAGCTCAGTCCTCGGTATGTTGGGCCTGTTGAGATTATCACATGAGTTGGTGAGGTTGCTTACAGGGTAGCTCTCCCACCTCACATGGCCACAGTTCACAACGTCTTCCATGTGTCTATGCTTCGGAAGTACATTGCGGATCCTTCGCATGTCATAGACTTGGAACCGTTGGAGATTCGAGAGGACCTCACCTTGATTGAAAAGCCGGTTCAGATTTTGGATCGAAGAGATCAGGTGCTTCGCAACAAGACAATCCCTTTGGTTCTTGTGCAATGGCAACACCATGCTCGGGAAGAAGCTACATGGGAGCGTGAAGCCGAAGTCAAAGCAAAGTACCCAGAATTAATTGAATGAGTTTTGTATAGGTTTTGTATATGTGGCTTGTATTTTTGTTTTGATTCTGTAATGCATGTCCCGTCCAAATTTTGAGGACGAAATTTTTGTAAGGGGGGGAGGATGTAGAGCCCCAGACTTTTTCATGCTTAATACATGACACTTTCGTTGCCATTCTGCCTTTAAAGAGGTATAATTAATAAATAAGGAAGAAATTGGAAATTTCAAAACTTCAGAAATGTTCTTTTTCGAAGTACGAACCCAACGCAAGTTGAATCGTCAAAATCGGACGAACGAGTCAAAAGATATGGCCAAAACAGTCTGGACCTGCAGGCAATCGTAGCTCGGAAGGCGCTAAGGACGTAGCCCTAGCTCTGACAACGAGTACGTTGTACAACTCACAACGTGTACGTTGTGCATCCGTTGTGCAACAGACAACGGGTACGTCGTGTAGCAGACAACGTGTACGTTGTACAGCAAACAACGAGTACGTTGTACAGCTCACAACGGGTACGTTGTACATAAGACAACGGACAACGTGTTCAGCACTGTTCATAACACAACGTGTTTGGCACTATTCACAACACAACGTGTTTGGCACTGTTCACAGCACAACGTGTTCAGCACTGTTCACAGCACAATGTGTTTGGCACTGTTCACAGCATAACGTGTTCAGCACTGTTCACAGCACAACGTGTTTGGCACTGTTCACAGCACAACGTGTTCAGCACTGTTCACAGCACAATGTGTTTGGCACTGTTCACAGCACAACGTGTTCAGCACTGTTCACAGCACAACGTGTTTGGCACTATTCACAGCTCAACGTGTTCAGTACTCGCGTTTTTGCAGAAACTTCAGTAAGGGTATTATGGTCGGTTTACTCTTACCTTAAGAGTTTAACCCGAGCCTTTAGGGCATCATTCAACACTTTGAGAGTTTGAGAGAATAGGGGAAAGGGGAGAAGGCGATTCCAACCTAGGGTTTCCATTTTGGAGAGAAATCAAGGGGTTTGTGAACCCACACTCCACTCAAGCCCATTTTTCTTCAAGATCAAGGCACAAACTCGTGAGGAGCATCTCCTTAAGCTAGGGCAGCAACTCACGGTTGTTTTTGGAAGGGGATTTCTTCCTCACTTGATCAAGGTCGGTACTTCTTGCTACCCTCCTAGTTATAGTTTATCTTTTCCCTTTGTTTTCCTTCATTTACACATGTATTATTAGATGGGTTGTGAATGGTGAATGAGAATGGTGAATGGAGATGAATGTGGGCGATTGGATGCCGTGTGTATTGATGTGATGGATGAACGGGGAGGGTATTGTACCCATAATGAACATACATATGTGATGTGAGTAAAACCCACCTAGAAAAGCATGATTTAGGTTTAAATGAGTAATGAATAATGAACACACCATGTTTGATGAAATGCCAAGGTGAATAAAGTGAGTTGTAAATTAGGAAATGCATGCCAAATAAATTATGGATATTGCTAGGGCCTATGATAGTGTGTTTTCTTGCTTTTCCTAAATGAGGTGAATATTACATTGCTAAATCATTGATGTTATATGTGTTGTGAATTACCCAAATGTCATATTTAAATTTAAATGCAAGTATGTACACGATTCCCACGAGCACGGCATGCATGACATGATTTATCGAGGTTTTCAAAACATGGTTAGAGGTGGGACATACCCTACGGTATGTTTTACCTCGCTTTTCACAAGAAAACAAAAACCAACATTCCACGAGGGGTCTCCCCTCACTCACAAGTGCATATCATGAAGAAGGGCCTCCCTTCCCTCGCAAGTACATACATATCATGAAGAAGGGTCTCCCTTCCCTCGCAAGTGCATTGCATAAAGAAGGGTCTCCCTTCCCTCTCAAGGCATCTCTCAAGCGCATCTCACAAGGATATCTCACAAGTGTATCTCACAAGTTACATGATCACAAGCAAGCACGCATGACATGCATGACATGACACGAACGACACGCTCGACAAGATCAAGTAAGACAAACACGACAAGCTTTCAAGCACGAAAAGATATTTCAAGCCAAGTCAAGTGCACGATGTTTTCAAGTGGTTTTATCGGCTTTCTACGAAATACAAGCATGACTAGAAATTGCTTTACTTCCTTGTATGATATAAATTGTTCCTGTTCTATATATGCAACTTGCTTCCTACTCTATGTATGCTATCTGTATACTATGACTGTTGGTTAGTATTTAGTACCCGCTGAGTATTCCATGCTCAGCCGTACTTCTTATGTCGGCAGGTTTTGAGGGAGCTGCTGCTCCATTTGATGTTTGTGCTCCTTGTCCATGGGTGGAAGAGGAGTACGTCGAGGATCCTTTGGAGGAACCTCCCGTAGAGGGTTATCAGTAGGTGGTGTTAGATTCTGAGTGGATTAGCTGTGGGTGAGCATGAGTGATTATATCCATGTATTTTGGCGGGTCTGTCCGCACTTTCTTTTGGATTCCTTGTGTGTAAACTTGGATTCGTATATACATAGAGGTTTGTTTAGACTTCCGTTGTGCTATGTTAGAGTATGTTTCCGCTGTTTATATCCTCTATTGTATATGCTCTGTGGGTTTTTGCAGGTTGGTTTGTCAAGCAAGTCATGTAAGCCATGATTAGTCGTCCAAAGTTCACTCTAACTCGTAGGGTGGGTTTTGGGTCGCGACATTGCAAATTAAACAATAAGCATTTATGAAATTTTAAAGAAAACAAGAACTCACACTATCGTAAGCCCTAACAAGTTCATAAGTACTTAAGCATGCATTTTCTTAATTTATCATTCGTTTTGTTCACCTTGGCATTTCATCAAACATAGGGTGTGTCCATTATTTATTTCAACCTAAATCATGCTTTTCTAGGTGGGTAATGCTCACTTCATACATGTTTGTTCATTATGGGTACAATGCCCTCCCCATTTCATTCATCACATCATTTCACACGGCATCCAATCGCCAACACCCCTCTCCATTCACACCATTCACCATTTCAACTCATAATACATTTATGGATGAAAGAAAACAAGGAATACAAAGAATAAGGGAAGAAAGAAAAGCTATAACTAGGAGGGTAGGAAGAGGTACCGACCTTGAAAAATGAGGGAAAGAATCCCCTTCCAAAACGTGTGTGTAGATGCTGCCCTAGCTTGAGGAGAGTGGTCCACGAGTGCTTAAACCGGAATCTTGAAGCAATCCAAGCTTGAGGTGATCTAGGGTTCACAAACCCTTTGATTTCTTCTCAAAAATCAAACCCTAGTTGTCGCGACCCAAAACCCACCCTAGGAGTTAGAGTGAATCTTGGACGACTTAATCATTACTTACATGACTTGCTTGACGAACCAACCTGCAAAACTCACAGAACATATACAATAGAGGATAACAGCGGAAGCATAACTATAAAACACAACGGAAGTCTAACAAACCTCTAAGTATATATACACATGGTCCAAGTTTAATACAAAAGAAAACAAAACAAAGAAAGTGCGGACATGCCCGCCAAAATACATGGATATAATCACTCATGCTCACCCACGGCTAATCCACTCAGAATCTAACACCACCTACTGATGACCCTCTATGGGAGGTTCCTCCAAAGGTTCCTCGACATACTCCTCCTCCACCCAAGGGCCAGGAGCACAAACATCAAATGGAGCCGCAGCTCCCTCAGAACCTGCCGACATAAGAAGTACGGCTGAGCATGGAATACTCAGCGGGTACTAAATACTAACCAATAGTCATAGCATACAGATAGCATATATAAAGCAGGAGACAATTCATGCATATAAAGCAGGAATAATTCATATCAGGACAATAAAGTAAAGGAGTATATAATCATGCTTGAATTCATAAAAGCCGATAAAACCCTTGAAAACACCGTGCACTTGACTTGACTGAAAACACCATTTCCTTGCTTGAAAACTTGTCATGTTTGTCTTATCTTATCGTATCATGCATGTCATGCCATGTCTTGTCATGCTTGCTTGAAAAAGTAAACTACTTGTGAGGGAAGGGAGACCCTTCTTCCTAAATGCCCATGCTTGTCATATCATGTATCATGCTTGCTTGTTCGGAAAAGTAATCTACTTGTAAGGGAAGGGAGACCCTTCTTCCTAAATGCCCATGTCATGTCCTTTCACTTGTGAGATGTCCTTGTGAGATGTACTTGCGAGGGAAGGGAAACCCTTCTTATGATATGTATGTACTTGCGAGGGAAGGGAGACCCTTCTTATGATAATGCATGATTGACTTGTCCTTGCCAAGAGCGAGGTAAAACATATCGTACGATATGCCCCACCTCTAAATCCCATTCTTGAAAACCTCGGTAAATCATGTCATGTATGCGTGCTCGTGAGGTCGTGTGCATACTGCATTTGGAATTAATATGGCATTTGAGTAATTTATAACACATAACATCAATGATTTGGGCAATTAATATTGATATCATTTAGGGAAAGCGAACAATCACACTATCATAACCCTAGCAATTTCCATAAACCTTAAACATGCATTTTCTTAATTTATCATTCATTTTATTCACCTTGGCATTTCATCAAACATGGTACATTCATTATTTATTAACCCTACAACATGCTTTTCTAGGTGGGTTATACTCACATCACACTTGTATGTTTATTATTAGTACAATGCCCTTCCCCATTCATTCATTACATCATCCACACGGCATCCATTCGCCAACATCCATCTCCATTTACCATACATACAACCCATCTCATAATATAGATATATATATATGAAGGAAAACAAGAAGGAATAAGGAAATGAGAGGCTATAACTAGGAGGGTAGTAAAAAGTACCGACCTTGAAGAAATGAGGAAGAAACCCCTTCCAAAAACGACCGTGTAGCTGCTGCCCTAGCTTGGATCACGAGCTCCTCCCGAGCTTGAGCCGAGATCTTGAAGGAAAACGTGCTTGAGGATGATCTAGGGTCTCAAACCCCTTTGATTCCTCTTCAAAATGGAAACCTAGATTTAGGAACCCCTTTCTCCTCTCTTCTAATCTCCCAAATCTTCTAAGGGTTGAGAATGAGCCCTAAAGGCTCGGGCAATCCTATATAAGAAAGGGTATAACACCCGAATGCCGAAAATGCCCTTATGAAAATTCTGTTAAAACCGAGTGACGAGCGATCGGTCGTTAATGGACCCGATCGATCGGTTGCCTACCGATCGATCGGTTTTCATAACCGCGCGCCGGTTGAACTTCACTCTCTGGACCTTCCCCATGTAAAATCTCGATCCAGTCGGATAGTCGGAGTCGGAGCGATCGGTTCTTTGGAAACGATCGACGCGCCATGGAGGTTGTTTTTCCAGGTCCGATGAGAACGGTGTCTGCAGGTCCAAAATGGTTTGGCCAGAACTTTTTTGACTCGTTCGTCCGATTGCGATTCAACTTGCGTTGGGTTGTACTTCGAAAACGAACAGGTCTGACGTTTCAGAATTATAATTTTTGTTTATTAATGCATTACTAAAGGAAAAGGGCTACGAAGGTCATGCATAAAGGGGAAAAGGTCCGGGGCCTTTAATCCTTCCCCCTTACAAAAATTTCGTCTCGAGACTTTGATGAGAAATGCATACAGAAATCAAAATATTACAAGCGACACCTATAACAAACCTTATCAAAACTCATTCAAACAATCCGGGTACGCGCTTTGACTTCGCTCCGTCACTGAGATTTATACCACAGAATAGGCCTTTCCTTTCTCTATCACAGGCAGAGGGAACAAGTCCAGGGGAAGTACTAGTCGTTGGCCCACCGGGAAGTAGCAGCGATCCGGGCACAGATCAACCGGAAGAGACGAAAGGTAAACCTTCTAACCCGCCCAACCCAAAACCCAAAAACCCATTCTATTTAGACAGGTCGAGTCTCAGTACTGGCAAGTCAGCCGTTAGATTACTTTATGGTCAGGACTGTGAAGTAGTTGTGGTGCCCGTCAGCACAGTCCAGTTGAGATTAGACAAATAGAAGAACCCCGAAAGAAATGGTACATCCACCCAACTATTCAATCTACTATGGCAGGCCCAACCTTTGCAAAGTATGCGATGAAGGAAAAGAGCTTGTATTGAAAGAAGGTCCTTATTGAAAGATTTAATGGTGGCATACATACCTTACCTATTTTATTGAGTCGAGCGAGGAATTAAAGGACAGACAACCTACTATTCCCACCCAACCCATGGGCACAATAACTACTCTAAGTGATCTAACTCTATATAAACTAACTACCATATAGTTGGTGCATTGATTGAAAGCGTCAAACGAGAGTGCAATCGTCGGGTTGGTAGATAAAAGGATCCTTATTCCTTAGTAAATAAATTGGGAAGGATGGGTGTTAGTGATTAGGCTTGGAAGGGTTAATGTGCCTACTTTACTTTATTCATTCAGATCGAACACAGATGAAGCGGAATTGGGGCTCCGTACGTCTGCTTTTTGTTTCAAGGTGGTGTTGTTTGCTAAACTCAACATTATATGTAACGAGATCTGTAATGAATTGGTAGGCACCCATCTTTCATTCCTTATTTCCTGTGTTGGTTATAATCTCTGCACTTGAGTACCAATCTAATGATGGTGACCACCTTGCACCTCATTTAACCTGATCGACGTCGGGTGATGCACAGATGTATATATGGGTTCGTTCCCAGATGATTGGTTCCCAAATGATATGATTGGTTTGGAAGAAAGAAATGGCCTAATTGATTGGATAAGATCACAAGGAAGCAGTGGGATTGATTTGATTGCCAGTTAGTTATATGACGAACCATTTCATGGATTGCCAGTGATAGGAATAGCTTCATTCTTATATAGATCGAAGGGGGAGGGGTATCAATGCAAGTGAACGAACCCACCCACTAGCCTATTGGGCACTGGCAATGTTTATATCTATGACCTTGCACACTCCGCAACACTCTGAGCACACTTTGACTGAAGAACACACTTGGAAGAGCGCACTGAGCTTGTTCTCTGAAATAACACACTTGGTCGTCCAGAAGGTTACAACCACCCATTTCATTATTAGGAAAGCTATACACCACCAGCACCTTTAGGACCTTTATTTTATGGTATTAGCAGGCCTCTTCCCAAAGAAGGTAATTATTAAACTTTCTTTTACCTATCAAAAGTTTGCTTGACCTGACTGAAGAGGTAGTTTTATAGCCAGTGAATTAAGAGTTATGGTTTAGCACATCTTGACTAACCCATCCATAATGGGTATGCTAGTCTAGAGGCATCATTGCAATTGCTAGACTAGGTATGATTGCCAGTCAATATTTAGTTAAGTAGTTAAGGTTGATTTGATTGAATAAAATAAATAAATAAAATTTCAATCTAAACCAGAGGAAGTGATGCTGAATTAGTTGTTTGCCTGCTTCTAGCTGTTAACTCCCGAAAGCGAGGGGTCTACCTATGCCCGTCATTCATTATTTGTCTGGGTAGGGAAGGGGGATCCCCCGCCGCCTACATTGATTTCACAATGTTACCATTGATAGGGGAATAGATTGAGGAAATTAAGATTGTTAGGGAGGGTGGAAGGCCAAACCCCAACGAATATGCTGGGGGCCCCAAACCCCCTCTTCAAGCTAGTGATTTCGGATTGATTTCTAGTTTTCCAATTCCTCATTAGTCATTTTCTTGTTTAGCTGATCAACTTACCTTTCTTTATCGTTTAGCTGTTTCAATCTATCTCTTACCCAACCTTCTTTTCCTGCCTCTAACCCCTCTTCTCTTCTGATATCTCCATCCCTACGAAACGTTCTGTCATTCGATCGCCTCTCCACTCCGGCATAGCCAGCCAACCAGCCATTCGGGTAGGACGACAGAAACCGATGCCAGTAGTAGTCGGTGGGGGGTATCCACTCTTCAATCTCATTTCACCAGAATAAGAAGTGGTTGATTCAGGCAATGCATGTGTCCCTGCTGTTGAAGAAGCTGTTGAAGAAGAAGCCACCTCATAAATAGATATTGGTTGGGATGGA
This sequence comes from Tetracentron sinense, assembly GCA_015143295.1. Classification (NCBI taxonomy): domain Eukaryota; kingdom Viridiplantae; phylum Streptophyta; class Magnoliopsida; order Trochodendrales; family Trochodendraceae; genus Tetracentron; species Tetracentron sinense. Next base: position 24,037,994 of record CM026553.1, read on the forward strand.
ACGGATGGATCGATAGCGAGATCCAGTTTACCAATAAGCAAGCACAGGTACACCAGTTGATCCAATGGTGTAGGCAGCATAGCCTGTGGTTTACCCATAACCATTAGCGGCAAGGGCTACGGTAGCAGAAGTAGCAAAGGCAGGTACATCACAAGTAGATACGGTTGGAGCAGCAGATCCTATAGAAACAAAGAAAAGCCCGGGGCAGATCCAGACGCGTACCTAGTCGGCGCGGCATCCTTTCCATCTCGAGAACCAGAAGCAACACCACCATCTTGACCAGGAAGGTCCAGCAACTTAAGATCAAGACCCATACCCTATAGCGTACCTTCGTATAGTTCCATATCCAGACCCATATCCATATCTAGTAGCATCGACAGTAGCTTCACCAAAGCCAGTCATAGGAGAAGCAAAGACAGGGGCAGAGGCAAAGGCAGATCCAAGTCCAGGGCGAGTAGTGAAAGGTCCAGATTAAGCATACCTTCTACCAGTGGGCTCTGTTGATCCAGTCGAAGAACCAGTAGATTATCCGGTGGGTTCAGTAGTTGGTTAAGAGGGAAAATATGCACATCTATTATTATATGATGCACCTATAGCATACCTAGTAGAGTCAACAGTAGCAGATCCTACAAATCCATACCCAGTTATAGGTCCAAATCCTCCAGCTTCGGTAGCGTACCTAGTAGCATAGACAGTCGCATATCCAGTACGAGATCTAGATCCATAAGTCGATCCATCGCTAACAGCACTAGCTTATCCAGATACGGATACACCTATAGCAGCTTTAGAAGCAAGGGTAGCATCCCTATCAACTTCATTGGTTCCATATCAAGATCCATATACAAGAGATCCATCATATAGAGAGCCAGACGGGGCCCTTTCAATTTACCCATCAGAGACAATGCCATAGGCTTTGGGGCGAAGGCAGCGAAGACATAGTTAGTAGATACAAAGGCATCGTAGGAAGTAGTCCCATATCCCATAGTGGAAGAGCAAGCATAGGCTAAGGTGGCAGCATCTCTTCCAGTTGTTATATATAGATATAGAGACCCAGTAGCAGCAAAAGCAGAGACAGATTCAGCAGTTGATGCTTGTTCGACTTTTTACACATCCCTCTTGTTCCGAATTTCGTTACATACCTACCTAAGCTATCAGTAGCAGTCCTAAGTCCAGTATAAGCATCTAAGTAAGCAGCATACCTAGCAATGTACCTTCCATCTCTAGAATCAAAGCGAGCACGAGTAGTTCCATACCCGGTAGACCCAGGAGCAGTAGATCTAGACGCAGTAGAGGGAGCAAAGGCAAGGCAGTAGGTGGCATATGTTCCAGTCACGTATACATATACAGATCAAGATCGATACCCAACATCAGTAGCAGCACCTGTAGAAGCACCGCCATTACTAGTAGCAGCAGAGTAAGAAGCAGAGGGTGACGGAACGGAATTCATTAAGTAGTATCGGCATAAGTCTATTTCGATGAAGCAGCTTCCCTTCGCTTGGCTCTAGATCTACCAGTAAAGGCCCAGGTAGTGACATAGCTAGTTCCAGTCTAGATTAGTCAATTGAACTAGTCGTTTCTGTAGCTTCGGTATCATTACTAATAGATACAGATCAAGACCCATACGTGGCTTCAATAGCATACCTAGAAGCATATCAATAAGCAAAGGCAGGTGCATCATTAGTAAGGGCAGATCAAAATCCATACTCAGGAGCAGTTCCTGGTCCAGATTAAGCAATTGATCCCGTCGGTGAAGAAGTTGATCCAAGTGATTATGCCATTGATCTTATAGACCCAGCAGTAACAGTTGACTAAGCAGCCCTATCAAAATCCATACTCAGGAGCAGTTCCTGGTCCAGATTAAGCAATTGATCCCGTCTATGAAGAAGTTGATACGAGTGATTATGTCATTGATCCTGTAGACCCAGCAGCAACAGTTGACTAAGCAGCCCTCCTTGGTTTAGACCCTGGTTCAGCAGTAGAGTAGATCCAGTTGAAGCACCACCACTAGTTTTAGTAGTTTATTTAGTCGATGAAGCGTCTATTGATCCTTTGACTCAGTGGATCCGGTTGATTTCTCGGTAAAAGCATAGGAAAGGGAAATTGACATATCCCTCTCAATATACGCTGCAGCCGGGATATACATCGATGGAATGTTCCGCGTTCCAGCAATGTTCCCACATATTCTATAGCGCCTAGTAGTGATGCAAAGACAAAAGCAGATCCATAGCATTTGCTCCAAATCCAGTCAGTGATACAATGCCAGTTGAAGATTTCTCCGTTTCAGATTGTTCAGATCGAGACCCATATTGAGTAGTTGGCCGAGAAGCAGCATCCTCGCTGGCTAGAGACAAAGGTAAAGGTAAGGGCCGTAGAGGCAGCGGATCCATATCCATAACCAGATTCAGTTGATCCATATCCAGTAGCATCCCTTCCTTTTCGAAAGTAAGCATGCCCAGACCCGCCCTAATCGAATGATTGGTAGGGCCTGAATGAATAGGTAACAACTCATAATGGAACTACGGGGTCCCCTGAATGAAGAATTCGCGGGCCGGGCCGAGAGGGAGTGCTATGAATCGATCTGATTCGCTATTTGGTCGATCATGGAGCTGGGCTGCCGAGATCAACGCAACATGACTGACATTTGTCTTCGGGATCATCAGGGCGAACCAAATCGATCAAATGTTGTATCTAGCCTAGAGCCATTTCTTTCTTTCGGGCTTCTTATTCACGTGATTGGATTTCTAGACCGCCCCGGGAGCTTTCGAGAGCCGTTCTTCTATATGTCTTTCGTCCACTCCTCCCTCATCTGACTCAGTGACAGATCTGTTGCATGCTACTTCCCTCCAGCTCCCATATACCGCATGAATGCTTTTACGCTATAGGTTGTGCCAGCCCGCCCACCTTCCATTTTATGACCCGGTCTAGTGTTCCTTCATTTCTCCGTGTGGACGGACCTCACACCCCCCAGCAGCGGAGCGGTTACTAGGATCAATCATCGATTCTTTCCCGCTCAACCCTAGACACTCCCTCCTTCAGCCTCAGTATCTTCACCTCTGGACCCCTTTGGGATGCGATCCATTATGGCATCTGTAAAGTACTCTTGATGCTCTACATTTGCATCCAAGTTAGGACCTCTGACTTTGCTAGGTCTTGTTGAGCTCCGCCAGGCGTTGCCCCTGCCATTCCAGAACCAGCCTCGGGGCATGGCCCTCACTGACCTGAGCCTGTGCTCCAGGTCCAGACTAGCGGTCAGGAACTAAGGTACTGCCTTAGTATGACTTGAAGATCAAGTCTGAGAAGGACCCCCGACCCTACAAAATATCTTGGTTCAAGAAAGGGAATAAGGTCAAGCTTCACTCTAGTTGTGAAATTTCTTTTACTATTGGCAAATCCACTAAGGACTCGATAGGGTCCGACCTTGTTCCCAGGATACTTTTCACATATAGCTTGGGAGACCATGGCAATATGACCGTAAGACGATCCCCACAAGGGGGAAAGAAAAAGACCTCTATTCCTTTTGGAAAGATGGGGTTCAAATATATATCTCCTCAATAAAGGCTTTTGCCACTCAAGGAAGAATTGCAAGCTAAGAGTAGTGAACAAAAGCCATAATAGAATATAGGGGAATCTCTGAACTACGCAAAAAGATGACTATTCTATTCAACTATATTAAATAATATAATAATAAAAGATGTCTATGTCTTCCGGGATCGAGTTTGCCAAAACAAGCTGCATACCGTGTGAGTCCTATGGAGCACGCCGAGTTGAATAGACTAGTTAGCGAACTTTTGAAGAGGGGGCGGATTCGAGAGAGTATGTCACCATGTCTGGTTCCGGCCCGCCTTATTAATGCCAAAGAAGGATGTATCATATCGGATGTGTGTGGATAGCCATGCCATCAACAAGATTGGCAGAAAGTCTTGCTTTCCCGGTTTGACGATATGCTCGACATCTTGACCGGGGCGAAAGTCTTTTCCAAGATCGACCTTAGAAGTAGTTATCATCAAATCCGGATTAGACCAGGTGACGATTGGAAGATCACTTTCCAGACAGGAGATGGACTTGACGAATGGCTTGGTTTTTTGGCCTCTCCAATGCACCAAGTACTTGAATGCAGATGATGAACCAAGTGCTCCGACCTCTCATTGCTAAGTGCGTAGTGCTTTATTGAGATGAGATTTTTTTAGTGCATGCGAACGGGACCATTTAGATCAGCCTTAAAGTCGATCAAGAGTTGGTTCACACACATTGACACGAGCACGAGATTCTTATGTCAACCAATACTATAATATAAGCGAAAAATGACAACAAAGTCGAAACTAGCCAGGCAAGGGAAAAGAGGAGGAAGTGATTGAAAAGTATAACTCGTTGAGTTGGGGCCTTCTGAACTACTATAGCGATACGGGAGTGAGAGCTGTTTTGGCTTGTGGAGTAGACTGCGAGTGGAGTATACAATCGTACATACGGCTTTTTGAAAACTGAACTATAAGAAAGAAGCTAACGGCCCTCCCTTTACTTAATAGGGCAAAAAGTTTATATTGCTTCGGGCGGGGGGAAGGAAAGGGAGCAGTCGACTGAAAACCTTCCCTTCCAGTGGCTCTGCTCTAGCAAAGAGAAAATCACTTGAGCTTTTTGCTCTTAATGGTGATGATATTATATTCCCTGACAATGCCCCCAAAAAGTCTTAAGTCGAGTAACTCTACTAAAGATAAAAGTTCTCTCTGCTCTTCTAGTAAGCGGTTTGAGCTAGTACTTGACTGCTATCAGAGTTAGAAAACAGGTATCCCCTCTTCTTTACTCGAGGATAGTGCCCCATACCAGCACTAAAGGATAACCTGAGATAAGGTATGGAAGCAGTCTGATTGATTATTTCCACTTGAGTCGACTTAAGTCTTTCTCTCCTCGTACAGTCTCAGCTCTAGTACAGATCAAATCACAGGATCTCTGTATGTATGCACTGATGAGCTATATCTCCCGGACGAAACACTTCTCAAACCTGATTTCCGGAATGGCAGCAATCAACTTATTTCTGTTTTACAGCTCTCTTGTAGTACTGCTCCCCGTACAGTGCTCAATAGTCTTGATACTAGCCCTTAAACCATCAAGCACTCCATTGCGAGGGGACTGACCAAGACAAGCACTCAATTCCACTAAAAGCTTCTTTCACGAAGGGGAAGAGTCAACTTTAGTAGTTATCAAGTTTCCCTTCATCAGAGATTGACTTGAGGACTCTCACTGACATTTGTTCTTCAATCCGAGGGGATCAAACTCTTGCTCTAGTTGCTGAATCCCTTGACCGACCTCGCTTGCCTTGCCCCATGGCTATGTCCTATTAAATAATATAGTATAATTTTTTTTCCAGAAGTTCCGGGATAGCTGCCCCCAATGGCTATACCCTATTAATATATAATTATTTTTTTTTTCAAAAAGTATGGGGGGGGGGGGGGGGGGGGGGAAATGCCTCCTCTGCATCCGCCCCTATGGTGAATTGCACCATCGTTTAAAAAAGTAGAGCTCATTTTGATCTTATATAAAGTGAAGAATTGTCGCGACCCAAAACCCACCCTAGGAGTTAGAGTGAATCTTGGACGACTTAATCATGAATTACATGACTTGCTTGACGAACCAACCTGCAAAACTCACAGAACATATACAATAGAGGATAACAGCGGAAACATACTATAAAACACAGCGGAAGTCTAACAAACCTCTATGTATATACACATGGTCCAAGTTAATACAAAAGAAAACAAAGCAAAGAAAGTGCGGACATGCCCGCCAAAATACATGGATATAATCACTCATGCTCACCCACAGCTAATCCACTCGGAATCTAACACCACCTACTGATAACCCTCTACGGGAGGTTCCTCCAAAGGTTCCTCGACGTACTCCTCCTCCACCCATGGACCAGGGGCACAAATATCAAATGGAGCAGCAGCTCCCTCAGAACCTGCCGACATAAGAAGTACGGCTGAGCATGGAATACTCAGCGGGTACTAAATACTAACCAACAGTCATAGTATACAGATAGCATACATAAAGTAGGAAACAAATTTCATATATAGAACAGGAACAATTTATATCATACAAGGAAGTAAAGCAGTTTGTAATCATGCTTGCATTCAGAAAAGCCGATAAAACCCTTGAAAACCTTGTGCACTTGACTTAATTGGAAAATACAATTTCCGTGCTTGAAACTTGTCATGGTTGTCTTATCTTGTCATATCATGCGTGTCATGCCATGTCATGCTTGCTTGGAAAGTAAACTACTTATGAGGGAAGGGAGACCCTTCTTCCTAGAATGCTTATGCTTGTCATGCCATGTCTTGTCATGCTTGCTTGGAAAATAAACTACTTGTGAGGGAAGGGAGACCCTTCTTCCTAGAATGCTTGCCATGTCTTGTCTTTCCACTTGTGAGATTCACTTGTGAGATGTCCTTGTGAGATGCACTTGTGAGGGAAGGGAGACCCTTCTTATGATATGTATGCACTTGCGAGGGAAGGGAGACCCTTCTTATGAAAATGTATGATTGTCTTATCCTTGCCAAAAGCGAGGTAAAACATATCGTAGGATATGCCCCACCTCTAAATCTCATTCTTGAAAACCTCTGTAAATCATGTCATGCATGCGTGCTCGTGGAAGCGTGTACATACTTGCATTTAAATTTAAATGTGACATTGGAGAGTTAACAATACATAACAATCCATAGACATCAATCAATTGAGCAATTCAATATTTGTGTACTTCAGGGAAAACAAGAAGGCACACTATCATAACCCTAGCAAATTTCCATAAACCTTAAACATGAATTTTCTTAATTTCTTATTCATTTCATTCATCTTGGCATTTCATCAAACATGGTGTGTTCATTATTTATTAACCCTACAACATGCTTTTCTAGGTGGGTTATACTCACATCACACTTGTATGTTTATTATTAGTACAATGCCCTTCCCCATTCATTCATTTCATCCTCCACACAGCATCCATTCGCCAACATCCATCTCCATTTACCATACATACCACCCATCTCATAATATATATATATATATATATGAAGGAAAACAAGGAGAAATAAAGGAAAAGAGAAGCTATAACTAGGAGGGTAGCAAGAAGTACCGACCTTGATCAAGTGGGGAAGAAATCCCCTTTCCAAAATGACCGTGAGTTGCTGCCCTAGCTTGGAACACGAGCTCCACACGAGCTTGAGCCGAGATCTTGAAGGAAAACGTTCTTGAGGATGACCTAGGGTCTCAAACCCCTTTGATTCCTCTTCAAAATGGAAACCCTAGGTTTAGGAACCCTTTCTCCTCTCTTCTAATCTCCCAAATCCTCTAAGTGTTGAGAATGAGCCCTAAAGGCTCGGGCAATCCTATATAAGAAAGGGTATAACACCCGAATGCCGAAAATGCCCTTAGTGAAAATTCTGTAAAACGCGAGGACCGAGCGATCGGTGTTAATGACCGATCGATCGGTTGCCTACCGATCGATCGGTTTCCTAACCGAGCGATCGGCCACAAATCTACTCTCTGGAAAATTTTCCCATACAAAACTTTCGACCAGTCGATAGCCTCCGAGCGATCGGTTTTGGACCGATCGATCGCTCCATGGACCGAGCGATCGGTGGTCTGCAGGTCCAAACTGTTTTGGCCATAACTTTTGACTTGTTCGTCCGATTTTGACGATTCAACTTGCGTTGGGTTCGTACTTCGAAAACGAACATTTCTGACGTTTCGGAATTTCCAATTTCTTCCTTATTTATTAATTGCATTACTTTAAAGGAAAAATGGCTACGAAGGGTCATGCATAAAATGTGAAAAGGTCCAGGGCTCTACATCCTTCCCCCCTTACAAAAATTTCGTCCTCGAAATTTGGATGAGACATGCATTACAGAATCAAACAATATTACAAGCTACATATACAAAACCTTTACAAAATTCATTCAAACAATTCCGGGTACTTCGCTTTGACTTCGGCTTCACGCTCCCATGTAGCTTCTTCCCGAGCATGGTGTTGCCATTGCACAAGAACCAAAGGGATTGTCTTGTTGCGAAGTACTTGATCTCTTCGATCCAATATGTGAATCGGCTTCTCAACCAATGTGAGATCTTCTCGAATTTCCAATGGTTCCAATTCTAGTACATGCGAAGGGTCCGCAATGTACTTCCGAAGCATAGACACGTGGAAAACGTTGTGAACCGCGGCCATGTGAGGTGGAAGAGCTACTCGATAAGCAACTTCACCAATCCGCGTGATAATCTCAAACGGTCCAACATAACGAGGACTAAGCTTGCCTCTCTTGCCGAATCTCATAATCCCTTTGCTAGGAGATACTTTCACAAAAACTTGATCCCCTACCTGGAATTCCAAGTCCCTGCGGCGCGTGTCTGCATAGCTCTTTTGGCGATCTTGAGCGGCTTTCAACCGATCCCGGATGATCTTGACTATACTAGCAGTTTGCTCAATCAACTCCGGACCAAGTACTTTTCTTTCTCCTACCTCATCCCAGTAGAGAGGAGACCTGCAGCTTCGCCCATACAAAGCCTCGAACGGAGCCATTTGGATACTCGCCTGATAGCTATTGTTGTAGGCGAACTCCACCAAAGGCAAGTGCTCTTCCCAACTGCCTTTGAAATCCAGCATACAAGCCCGAAGCATATCTTCTATTACTTGGTTCACCCTCTCGGTTTGTCCATCCGTCTGTGGATGAAAAGCAGTGCTGAAATCAAGTCGGGAACCCATAGCTTCCTGAAAGCTTTTCCAGAATCGTGATGTGAATCTTGGATCCCGATCCGACACAATACTGACAGGCACTCCGTGCAACCTCACCACTTCCTTGATGTACAAAGCAGCTAACTGACTAGAGTTGAAAGTAGTTCGGTAAGGCAAGAAGTGAGCAGACTTCGTCAAACGATCCACTACTACCCATATCGCATCTGAACCCCTTGCCGTCTTTGGCAAGCCAACTATGAAATCCATGGATATGTTCTCCCATTTCCACTCGGGAATTAGAAGGGAATGCAATAGACCGGCGGGTCGCATGTGTTCTGCTTTCACCTGTTGGCACACTAAGCACCGTGCCACATATTCCGCAACCTCCCTCTTCATATTCCGCCACCAAAAGTGACTCTTGAGGTTTCGGTACATCTTTGTACCCCCTGGATGCACAGTGTACTTTGCCCGGTGGGCTTCATCCATAATCTCCCTCCGAAGATTTGCATTGGCTGGAACACACAGCCTTCCCTTGAATGTGATAGCACCTCGGCTAGTGAGAGAGAAGTCCTCACTACCCTTAGCAACTTCCTTGTCCCGATAAGCCAACAATTCAGCATCCGTGGCTTGGTATTCTTGGATCAAATCTATAATGTATGGCCGAACCGTAACATTTGCCAAGATAGGACTACGGACAGAGTCATTCACACTAATGTCCAGATTTGCCAAGTCTTCAAGTAGCTTCCATTCCTGCACTAACATGCATGCTAATAACCCCGGAGGTCTTCTACTCAAAGCATCAGCCACTACATTTGCTTTACCCGGGTGGTATTGAATGGTACAATCATAGTCTTTCAAAAATTCCATCCAACGCCGTTGCCTTAGATTCAGCTCCTTTTGGGAAAAGAGATACTTGAGACTCTTGTGATCAGTGGACACATAGAACTCCACCCCATAAAGGTAATGACGCCAAATCTTAAGTGCAAACACGACCGTCGCAAGCTCCAAGTCGTGCGTAGGATAGTTCTTCTCATGCTCCTTCAACTGCCTTGATGCATAGGCAATGACTTTCTTGTGCTGCATGAGTACACACCCAAGTCCAACGTGTGAGGCATCACTATACACCTCGTATCCATAAGGTCCGGATGGCACTGTAAGGACAGGAGCTGTGGTAAGCCTCTTCTTCAGTTCCGTGAAACTGATCTCACACTTGTCGCTCCATACAAACTTCGCATTCTTCCTTGTCAGGTACGTGAGCGGCGCTGCAAGGCTAGAGAAACCCTCTACGAATCTCCTATAGTAGCCTGCCAACCCAAGAAAGCTGCGTATCTCCGTGACACTCTTGGGCCTCGCCCAACTCATAACTGCCTCTATCTTCTTTGGATCCACCGAAATGCCTTCCGCTGATACAACGTGGCCTAGGAATGCCACCTCTTCCAACCAAAACTCACACTTGCTAAGTTTGGCGTATAGCTTGTGCTCTCTTAGCGTTTCTAAAGCAAGGCATAGGTCGCGTGTGTGATCTTCCCGTGTCTGGGAATAGACTAAAATGTCATCAACAAATACAATCACGCACCTATCAAGATATTGCCGGAACACCCGATTCATCAAATCCATAAAGGCTGCCGGCGCGTTCGTGAGTCCAAAAGGCATCACCAAGAACTCGTAGTGTCCATACCGAGTCCTGAAAGCAGTTTTGGGAACGTCTTCCACTTTAATCTTCAACTGGTGATAACCCGATCGAAGGTCTATCTTCGAGAAAAATCTCGCTCCCTTCAACTGATCGAACAAGTCATCAATCCTAGGCAAGGGATACCTATTCTTTATAGTGACTTTGTTCAATTGCCTGTAATCGACGCACATCCGCATCGAGCCATCTTTCTTCTTAACAAACAACACCGGGGCACCCCACGGTGAGACACTTGGTCGAATGAAACCAAGGCTTTGTAATTCTTCCAACTGAGTCTTTAACTCTTTGAGTTCAATAGGGGCCATTCTATACGGAGCCCTGAAAACAGGAGCTGTGCCTGGTGCAAGCTCGATCATAAACTCAATCTCCCTGTCTGGAGGTAATCCTGGCAACTCCTCTGGAAATACATCCAGGAACTCACTCACAACCGGAATAGTCGATGAGTCCTTTGCCTCGGGGTTAGCTAAGCTCAACGCCGCAAAACGAGCAATAGATCTGCTTTTCAACTCGCGAAAGTGGAATGGTTTTCCTTCTACTGGCTTGAAGAGCACCATTTTCTCAAAGCAAGCTACATGCCCGTGATGTGCTGCTAACCAATCCATTCCCAATATAACATCAAAGTCTTGGAATCCAAGGACGATGAGATCAACTGCCAACTCGTGGCTTCCAACTTGGACCGCACTATTTCTATACACTTTATCTGCCAATACTGTTTTGCCGAGCGGAGTCGAAATGGCTAACTCCAGTTTTAGCTGACTAGGCTCCACAGAAAAGCCTTCTGAAAAATTCGGCGAGACAAACGAATGAGTAGACCCGGTATCAATCAACACTCGAGCCAAATACTCATTGACTAGTAGGGTTCCTGAAATTTTAACTAGTGGAGTTAATCCATGCATCAACAACGTATACATGTAGGTATATATACATATAGAACATGCCAAGTACATACATAGAGAATAGAGCATAACATAATAATCACGAGTAAAGAAATTAACTCTAACTGCGTACCTTGCACCACATCATCAGATGCAAGTGCATCACCCTCTGTCAAGGCAAAAACTCGCCCCTGGTTTGCCTGGCGAGACTGAGGTGTAGACCGGGTAGTCTGAGATGACGCCTGGTATGATCCTGCTGGGCGTGTCGGGGGCCTACTACCCTGAGACTGGCCTGGTAAATGCCGGCTAGGGCAATCCCTGATCATGTGGCCCTGGCGACCGCAATGATAACATCCACCAGATGCTCTTCGGCAATCTCCTGTCGGATGCCTTTTTCCGCATGAAGTGCAGACCTCATATGTGTAGGCTGGAGGGACCGGAGGTGGTGTATACCTCGCTGCCTGAGGGGTAACTGGCCGTGGGGCCGGAAGAGCCTGAGGTCGAGGTGCCTGTGGCACGTACTGCCGGGGTGCTGGAGGCGCATAAGTCGGCCTCATCTGTGGTGCTGGCCATGTATACTGATAAGGACCAGTCCGGGCCCGCCTCTCTAAAGGTACCGAACCACTAGATTGGCCTCTCGCCAATTCTCTCTTCTTAGACACCGCTTCGGAATTGGCCTCGACCAATAAGGCCTTGTCTACCACTTCAGGGTAGGTAGCATGCCTGAAAACGGAAACCTTCTCCATAATAACATCCTTGAGCCCTTGCTCAAATCTTCTTGCCTTCATTGCCTCAGTAGCAACCATATGAGGCGCAAATCTTGACAATTCTGAGAACTTGGCCTCATAAGCGGCCACCGACATCGAACCTTGCTCAAGGTTGATGAATTCTCTCTCTTTCTTTTCCCGTACACCGATCGGAAAATACTTCTTGTAGAACGTGTCCTTAAACTCCTCCCAAGTCCACGGTTGACCTTGCATGGTCAAGTCCCGTGTCCTCAATGCGGACAACCACCAATGGTGGGCTTCGCCCTCTAGCATAAAAACTGCCCATGCCACTTTCTCTTCCTCTGTAGGAGAGAGCACCGCAAATATCTTCTCAACCTGGAGGATCCACGCCTCCGCAGTAAGAGGGTCCACACTCCCGTGGAAGGATGGAGGCCTCAATCTCCTGAATGCCTCAACTCCAGCTGTACGATGTACTGGAGCTGCGGGCGGTGGAGTAGGTGCCGCTGATGCCGGTATAGTTTGCCGAGCCGCCAGGATGGCGAGTGTCTCAGCAATAGAGCCTAAGACCTGAGAGAGGTCCGGCTGCTCATCCTCATCCCGTGAAGAAGAGGAAGCTCTGGTATGTGGTCCACGACCCCGTGTGTTCCGTCTCATGACTAAAGTCCTGAGAATAATAACACCACATGAGTCTAACTTGAAACCACAGTTTATTTCAATGTCACTTCACAATAATTCAATTTGTATTAGTTGTATAATACTAATATACATCACATCAAGTCATCAGAGTATTCATCACATTATACTTATACTTTAGTGTTCTAGTGTACCTAGGACCCATACTTGGTTAAAGCAACCATTTTAGACTAAGACTAAAGTTTAGTCTTACACTTGGAACCAGACTCGCTCCCGACTCACTTCCTTCCTAACTTGTTTCCTCCTAACTTGTTTCCTAACATATGCTCTTGTCAAGCCGTGGTATTAGATTCTAAGTGACCCTAGAGACCTAAAGCCTAGGCTTTGATACCACTTCTGTCGCGACCCAAAACCCACCCTAGGAGTTAGAGTGAATCTTGGACGACTTAATCATGAATTACATGACTTGCTTGACGAACCAACCTGCAAAACTCACAGAACATATACAATAGAGGATAACAGCGGAAACATACTATAAAACACAGCGGAAGTCTAACAAACCTCTCTGTATATACACATGGTCCAAGTTAATACAAAAGAAAACAAAACAAAGAAAGTGCGGACATGCCCGCCAAAATACATGGATATAATCACTCATGCTCACCCACAGCTAATCCACTCGGAATCTAACACCACCTACTGATAACCCTCTACGGGAGGTTCCTCCAAAGGTTCCTCGACGTACTCCTCCTCCACCCATGGACCAGGGGCACAAATATCAAATGGAGCAGCAGCTCCCTCAGAACCTGCCGACATAAGAAGTACGGCTGAGCATGGAATACTCAGCGGGTACTAAATACTAACCAACAGTCATAGTATACAGATAGCATACATAAAGTAGGAAACAAATTTCATATATAGAACAGGAACAATTTATATCATACAAGGAAGTAAAGCAGTTTGTAATCATGCTTGCATTCAGAAAAGCCGATAAAACCCTTGAAAACCTTGTGCACTTGACTTAATTGGAAAATACAATTTCCGTGCTTGAAACTTGTCATGTTTGTCTTATCTTGTCATATCATGCGTGTCATGCCATGTCATGCTTGCTTGGAAAGTAAACTACTTATGAGGGAAGGGAGACCCTTCTTCCTAGAATGCTTATGCTTGTCATGCCATGTCTTGTCATGCTTGCTTGGAAAATAAACTACTTGTGAGGGAAGGGAGACCCTTCTTCCTAGAATGCTTGCCATGTCTTTTCTTTCCACTTGTGAGATTCACTTGTGAGATGTCCTTGTGAGATGCACTTGTGAGGGAAGGGAGACCCTTCTTATGATATGTATGCACTTGCGAGGGAAGGGAGACCCTTCTTATGAAAATGTATGATTGTCTTATCCTTGCCAAAAGCGAGGTAAAACATATCGTAGGATATGCCCCACCTCTAAATCTCATTCTTGAAAACCTCTGTAAATCATGTCATGCATGCGTGCTCGTGGAAGCGTGTACATACTTGCATTTAAATTTAAATGTGACATTGGAGAGTTAACAATACATAACAATCCATAGACATCAATCAATTGAGCAATTCAATATTTGTGTACTTCAGGGAAAACAAGAAGGCACACTATCATAACCCTAGCAAATTTCCATAAACCTTAAACATGAATTTTCTTAATTTCTTATTCATTTCATTCATCTTGGCATTTCATCAAACATGGTGTGTTCATTATTTATTAACCCTACAACATGCTTTTCTAGGTGGGTTATACTCACATCACACTTGTATGTTTATTATTAGTACAATGCCCTTCCCCATTCATTCATTTCATCCTCCACACGGCATCCATTCGCCAACATCCATCTCCATTTACCATACATACCACCCATCTCATAATATATATATATATATATGAAGGAAAACAAGGAGAAATAAAGGAAAAGAGAAGCTATAACTAGGAGGGTAGCAAGAAGTACCGACCTTGATCAAGTGGGGAAGAAATCCCCTTTCCAAAATGACCGTGAGTTGCTGCCCTAGCTTGGAACACGAGCTCCACACGAGCTTGAGCCGAGATCTTGAAGGAAAACGTTCTTGAGGATGACCTAGGGTCTCAAACCCCTTTGATTCCTCTTCAAAATGGAAACCCTAGGTTTAGGAACCCTTTCTCCTCTCTTCTAATCTCCCAAATCCTCTAAGTGTTGAGAATGAGCCCTAAAGGCTCGGGCAATCCTATATAAGAAAGGGTATAACACCCGAATGCCGAAAATGCCCTTAGTGAAAATTCTGTAAAACGCGAGGACCGAGCGATCGGTGTTAATGACCGATCGATCGGTTGCCTACCGATCGATCGGTTTCCTAACCGAGCGATCGGCCACAAATCTACTCTCTGGAAAATTTTCCCATACAAAACTTTCGACCAGTCGATAGCCTCCGAGCGATCGGTTTTGGACCGATCGATCGCTCCATGGACCGAGCGATCGGTGGTCTGCAGGTCCAAACTGTTTTGGCCATAACTTTTGACTTGTTCGTCCGATTTTGACGATTCAACTTGCGTTGGGTTTGTACTTCGAAAACGAACATTTCTGACGTTTCGGAATTTCCAATTTCTTCCTTATTTATTAATTGCATTACTTTAAAGGAAAAATGGCTACGAAGGGTCATGCATAAAATGTGAAAAGGTCCGGGGCTCTACAAGAATGATCTGGAATGGTCCCAGAAATATGGTAGTGAAATAGGAAAAATCATTCGATTCATGCCATAACTAATCTGAAACAAGTTATATTGTATTATTCGGTGTTAAGAATTAACTTTTTATCACTTGAAGTAAACTAAGAATTGGAAGACATCATGTTTCTCAATCAGTTGCAATTCTGATGTTGTGTAACAACTTGACATTCAGGTCGTTTTGGCAGCTCAATTATTCTGTTGGACTGGACAGTTTATAGGCCATGGTGTCTTTGTGGTAACTAATTCCATATCATTTTTATACTTCTCATCTTAATATTTTGTAGAAACGAGCACTAGCTCTTTTGGACAATCTCTCTCAAGCCTTGCTAATGGCTCCTTTCTTTGTTTTGCTTGAGGTAAATTTGTTTAGTCCTTACAAATTTTAGAATGAATTTTCTTAATTTGAAGAGTAAGGCGGATATGCTGCCATTGTTATTTGCTTCAGGCTCTTTAAATGTTCTATTTGAAGCCTGTTGTTAACGGCCCTCTTCCAATTTTAAGGCATTTTCCTTGTGATAAAATATGAATTTTGCATGCTAGGAGATCTATTGGAAGTGATTTTATCACCTAAATTACTAATGTTGATGGTTTAGGTTCCTGTCAGAGCAGCAACATCCCACATATTTGATTATAGCATACCCATCCAAATCAGATTGGTCTAAACAGATCAAAGGCAATGGACATCCATCATCATAGTGTAAGTACCTTGCACAAGTATTTTTATGAGATTTTCTGGTATAGCTTTTTGCAGTTGTTATTTTTTTGTCCTGTCTTCCACATCCCTGTTGATGCTATAAACTTGTATGCGGATGTATTCTTTGGTTTTGCTAGTTACTTTCGGTATCAATCTTTGCTAGTCTTTTAAATTCAGAAGCCATTTATCTGTCACAGTGTTGATGCATTGTTTAGTTCCATCTTCTTTCATTTATTGGTTTCACAAATGATTATATTTGATGAAATACAAAACTATTGCACATTTGTTAGTAGCCATTTATCTATTTGAAGTGGTTTTGTTTGCACTATGTTACTTTTTTAGTAGTTGGAAACTTAGGCAACTTATGAACTTCGTTGTCCAAATTGGGTATACAAGGTCTAAATTGAGCGAAACTAATTATAAAAGTTAGGAAGTTGAACCGTATGCTTTAGAGTAGACCACATTGAAAAATGAGTCCTGGTTGGGATTCTTTGTGTAGATATAGGTTACTTTTTTTAGTAGTTTGAAACTTAGACATCTTATGAACGTCTTTGCCCACATCGGGAAAACGAGGTATAAGCTGAACGAAACCATTTCTAAAACTTAGGATAGATTGAAACAAATGCTTATAAAACAGACCATGCCGAAAAAGGAGTCACAATTGAGATTCTGTGCGCAACATTAGGTTACGTTTTTTAATAGTTTGAAACTTAGGCAACTTCTTAACCTCATTGCCAAATCGGGCAGACGAGGTCTAAACTGAACAAAACCAATTCTAGAAGTTTGGATACGTTGAAACAAATGCGTCGTAGTAGACCGCATCAAAAAAGGAGTCTCAGTTGCGATTCTTTCTTTGGTTCTTGATTACTTTTTTTGGAGTCTGAAATTTTAGTAACTTATGAACCTCATTTTCCAACTAGGTAAACAAGGTGTAAACAAAACAAAACCAATTCTATAAGTTATGATAGATTGAAACAAATGCGTTGGAGCACACGTCGTCCAAAAGGAGAGCAGCTAGATTCTGTGCGTAGCTCTAGGTTACTTTTCTTAATAGTTTGAAATAGGCAACTTATTAACCTCCGTGCCCAAATCGTGCAAACTAGGGTCTAAACCGAACAAATTAATTCTAAAAGTTAGGATAGATTGAAACAAATGCGTTGGAGCACATCGTGTCGAATATGGAATCCCAGTTGGGATTACGTCTGCTGCTCTATTTACATTTTTTAATAGCTCGAAACAAATTTCGAAGTTGCCACCTTGATCAAGTGGTAAAGCTTAGAGGGGTTCATACTCTAGCCTTGGTTCAAGTCCCGCCCTCACCGATTTTCTCCTAAAGACTACATTATGTGTGTTGAGGTTGAACCCTGATGCATGCATGATTGTAGGACTTGGAAAGTAGGTTCCCAACCCCTCTGAAAAAAAATGGGCTTACCGGATAGAAATACCAACAAATTTTGATGGTGCCACCTTGATCAAGTGGTAAAGCCTACAAGTGTTCATACTCTAGTCCTAGGTTCATGTCCTGCCCTCACCGATTTTCTCCGAAGGTTTACATTATATGTGTTGAGGTTGATCCCCGATGCATGCATTATTGTAGGTCTAGGCAAGTAGGTTATCAACCCTCTGAAAAAAAATGGGCTTATATGGTAGAACTACCAACAAATTTTGAAGGTGCCACATTGATCAAGGGGTAAAGCCTGGAGGTGTTCATACTCTAGGCCTGGGTTGAAGTCCCGCCCTCACCGATTCTCGCCAAAGGTTTACATTATGTGTGTTGAGATTGATCCCCGATGCATGCATGCATGATTGTAGGACTTGGCAAATTCGTTACCAACCCTCTGAAAACAAATGGGCTTACCTGGTAGAAATACCAACAAATTTTGAAGGTGCCATCTTGACAAGTGGTAAATGTAACGCCCCAGAATTTTATATAATAAAATTATGCGTTTATTGGTCCTTAACTGGGGTTAAATACTTGTGTGTTAAATTAATAAAAAGTAGGTTTTGCTCGGGATTGAAGTGCACCGAGGAAATCTCAGTATCTTTTCTCGAAAATCGCACACAGTGTGTCGGTCGACTGAAGTTTCGTTACGATCGGATGACATTTGGTAGGGTTTTGGAGGCTTGTATGTGCGAAGAATCGGAAATCTGGTCAAACTTGGTTAAAACAGTCAAAACTAGTCAAATCGGTCAAAGTTCACACCATTATCACTCATGTGCTGTTGCACTGGATCCAAACCCTTTTCTTATATAAAGGCAAGCTTATTCACTCTCCTTATTTGCACAGTGAGTTAGAGCCTCTATCTCACGGTTTCTAGAGAGAAGAGGAGAGAGAAAGGGGAAAGAGAAAGTGCATGCACACTACCCCAGGGTTTATCGACGTGCTGAACACTGTGGTGAAATCAGATCGTGCATACGGGACCTCGAAATGCATGAAAAGGTAAAAACCCTTTCTTTCCTTCCTATTTCCTTCTATTTTTATCATTTTTGTCATGGTTTGGGATGTGTGAATGATGTGGATGAATAAAAAGGGTCTGAGACCCTGGAATGATCAGTGTGGATGAATGTGAGAAGAGAGTAGAGGGATGTAGCCTCGGTTTTGGGCTGTTCGCAGCTCGAAATTTGGACTCCAGCTGATGTGCTATCGATCACAGGTGTATGACGATCAATCACAGCCATACAAAAGGCGTGTGATGGATTATGCAATCGATCCGACGATTGATCGCAGAATAGGTTGATCACTCAAGGTCCTGTTTGGCCTCGAACGATCGATCGCAGCTGGTGTGCGATCAATTGCAGGGTGGGCGATTGATCGCAATGATCGATCGTAAGCTGGATAGTGTGCTTTGGAAGCCTATGTTGGCTCCCTTTTTTATAGTGTTCTCCTGGGAAGTCTCAAAAGTCACGATTGACATTTTTAAGGCAAGGTAGGGTGTCCATTAGCCTGAGTGCGCTCCCTATCGGGGTGGTATACTTGTGGACTTGAAATACGGGCGTGATGTCCAAGTGTGTTGGTTATCCAAGTGGGGTTTGGGATAATCAGGGTTGTTCGTGGTTAGAAAACCTAACCCGTGGTTACTTAAGGCTGTGGTTCCTCCTTGTCTAGGTCCAGAATGGTGGCATTGGATGTCGTGGGTTCCCTGAAACTGATAGACGGGAGAGGTCGGTCTATTTGTCTAGGTCGTTCGTGGTTCCTCTTGGACTAGGTTAGGAGTGGCGGCATTGGATGTCGTGGTTCTTCCGGGACTGGTAGTCAAGAGATGTTGGAGTTCTAGGGAGTCAGTGGCTGAGCATCCGATGGTGTATAGTCCGGGGATTTCCTCTCTGGATGGGTCAGAAGAGGGCGGCAGCCGGGTCTATCGGGGTTACCTTCGTGGTGGGACGTCTAGGTGTGGTGACATTGGTTGTCATGGTACCTCCGCAAGACTAGCCAGAAGAGGCCGGTAGGCAGGTTGGCCGTGGTTTCCTTTTGGACTAATACACGAGATGTGGTCGGCCAGTGGATTTGAGGAGTTTGTTCTTGTAGGGCAAGTGCCCGTGTGGTATGAAATCTTCGGATTCGCAGTTTGTTGAGCTGGAGTGCTCAGGTTGGTATTGAATCTTCAGATTTAGGGTTGTAGGAGCAGGTTTGCTCAAAGTTGTAGTGAATCTTCGGATTCTAAGTTAGTATTTGGGTCGGAGTACCCAATGTTCGGTCTTGATCGGGTATATAACCCAGGATTGTGTAAGTGAGTCTAAAGGACTCAAGTGATGATTGGACAAGAGTCCAAGTATGTATAGTGGCCGTAGGCCCTGTGAGAATCTCGTGTTGGGTGAAATAGCCCTGTGTGACCGTGTGTCACATTATAACTTGGATATATTATTATACGGTATCATAACACTGTACTATTATGTTGTTATTGATGCATGTTAATTCATGGAAAATAGTATAGATGAACTGTGGTTTTTATTGGGCTTCATAGCTCACTGACGTTTTATGTCAGCAGATACAGGAGCTACTGAGCAGTAGGTGTGGATCTTGCACTTTGGACTTTTTTGGATTTTGGATAGAGACTACCCGACGCGTTAGTGGCACATACGTTTTGTAAACAGACATAATTTTTTTTTTTGATGGGTAATAGAGATATGAATATATATATATTCCAAAAGAGTTACAATATGGTGGCAGGGTTCATAAGTGGTTGAACCCAAGGCCAAAAAGCCTAAAAAGGCAAAAGCTACAAGAAGGCAACATTTGCAAAAGCAGTGAAAATAGAATTACAATATTAAGAATAACCATGCCGGATCAAAATTCTCCCGGGTGGGGCACCACTGGAGTAGGTAATGACTTGCCCTGTGACAGGTTCGGGTGAATGGTGAGCAGGAGTCCTTGAAGACTCTGGAGTTCCGGTCTTTCCAGAGAGACCAAGCTACCGAGGCGAGAAGCATTGGACCCCCATCAAAACCATCTTCCCCCAATAGCACCGAGAACTTACAAGATAAGAAGTCCCGGAAGGAAAAGGGGAAGATCTAACTGAGTCCCAATCGGGAGAGGAAATGATTCTATACCTTGTGTGCGAAAGGACAATGTAACAAGAGGTGATCAACTGTTTCCTCAGCGTCCAGGCACATAAAACAACCATTGACCATTTCCTATCTTCTTCTCATAAGGTGATTGCATGTGAGAATCTTATCAAGGGTCGCGGTATAAAGGAAGAAGGATATTTTGGGGGGCAATCCCGCCTTCCAAACCGGTCTAAAAGGGAATGGGTGACCCAAGGGTGGGGGAGAGCTTAGTAAAGGGATTTCACTGTGAATTGACTTTTTGTTCCACGAGACTATAAATGGGTGTCCCTAAGAGAGGGGGGTGGGTTGGAACTTGTTGGAGTCTAGCTAGAAGGTCTTGGAGGATGCCTATCTCCCAGTCGTTGAGGTTGCGCCTCAGACGAGGGCCCTAAACTCTAGAGTTAGGAAGGTATTCAATGTAGGACTCGACTGAAGCGGCCCTATCTAAGGCAAGGAGCCAGATTGGGCGTAAAATCAGAGCTCAAGATAGTGGATCCACACCATTTGTTTGACCAAAAACTGACTTCGTTACCTCGTCCCACACGAAAGCTGATATTAGAGGCGAAGAAGTCCCATCCTGACATGATGCCTTTCCAAAGGCTTGGGCCGTGGGGACCAAGGACTGCCGGGGGGTCCAAATGAGGATGCCATCTAGAATTTGTCTACTAAGAACGAATGCACCCTGGGGGGCGAATATGTTGGAGCTCATCACTGATTGGAGACGGGATGCGAGGAGCTTTGCTAGGATTTTATAAGCATTACCTACCAAGCTGATGGGTCAGAAATGACTGAGATCGTGAGCTCCCGCTATCTTGGGGATGAGGGCAATGAAGGAGCAATTCGGAGATTTGTCAAAGTATCGAGACTCGTTGAAGTCAAGGATCCAATTGACAAAGTCAGGGCCCACAATGTCCTAACAGGATTTATAGAATTCTCAATGGAGAAGCCATCGGGGCCCGGGGCTTTTCAAGCTTTTTACGGCTAGGAGAATTTCAGAATCTGAGAAAGGTTTTTCAAGAGCCTCCCTTTGGTCATCAGAGAGATCACTGAAATGCAGGCCATCCAATTTCGTTCTGAAGGAGACATCTTCCCGGAAGAGAGTTTGATAGTTGTCCACGATAACGTTTCGGATTTTGGCTTCATCCTCTATCAAAGAGTCATTAATTTTGAGCTTATTGATGAAGTTGAAACGTCGTCGAGAGGAGGCCATCTTATGAAAGAAGCGGGTGTTTCTGTCACCATCCTTTAGCCAGGCCACACGGGATTTTTGATTCCAGTTAATTTCCTGTGATTTCAACAGAGAGGAATAGTCGATTTTGAGGCAATCTCTAAGCCGAGAGTCTGGGTCACTAAGGGGGGCAAGCTCCTAATGATGATCTAGGACATAAATGTAATTAATATAGGTATTTGTTTTGTGGTGATGGCTATTGTGATGACCAGTGATGATTTGCCTCATTGGGGGCGAAGTTTGAAATTTCCCGCAATTTTCACGAGCAAAGTCATCCGCTGCATTGGTATAAACGACCGAACGCGTGTCTCGGAACACGATTCCCTACGGCGCGGGTTCGAGGCGCTACAGTAAAGCTAGGCCTGGGTGCTAGTCCCGCCCTCATCAAATATCTCCAAAGGACTACATTATGTGTGTTGAGGTTGATCCCCGATGCATGCATGATTGTAGGACTTGGCAAGTTGGTAAAAACCCTTTGAAAAAAATGGGCTTATCTAGTAGAAATACCAACAAATTTCAGAAGGTGACAACTTGATCCAGTAGTGAAGCCTAAAGGTGTTCATACTCTAGGCCTGGGTTCAAGTCCCGCACTCACCGATTTTCTACATCATGTGTGTTGAGGTTGATCCCCGATGCATGCATGTTTGTAGGACTTGGCAAGTAGGTTACCAACCTCTGAAAAAAATGGGCTTACCTGGTAGAAATGCCATCAATTTTTGAAGGTGCCACCTTGACCAAGTGGTAAAGCCTAGATGTGTTTATAGTCTAGGGCTGGGTTCATATCCCGCCCACACCGATTTTCTTCAAAAGACTACGTTATGTGTGTTGAGGTTGAACCCCGATGCATGCATGATTGTAGGACTTGGCAAGTAGGTTACCAACCCTCTGAAAAAAAAATGGGCTTACCTTGTACAAATACTCACCAATTAAGAAAGTGCCACCTCTATCAAGTGGTAAAGCCTAGTGGTGTTCATACTCTAGGCTTGGGTTCAAGTCCCGCCCTCACCGATTTTCTCCACAGAATTTTATTATGTGTGATGAAGTTTATCCCCGTTGCATGCATGATTATAGGACTTGGGAAATAGGTTACCAACCCTTTGAAAAAAAATGGGCATACCTGGTACAAATACCAACAAATTTAGAAAGAGCAACCTTGATCAAGTGGTAAAGCCTTGGGGTATTCATACTCTAGGCCTAGGTTCAAGTCCTACTCTCATCGTTTCTCTCCAAAGGAATACATTATGTTTGTTGAGGTTGATCCCCGATACTTGCATGATTGTAGAACTTGGCAAATAGGTTCCAACCCTTTAAAAAAAAACTGGGCTTACTTGGTAGAAATACCAACAAATTTTGAAAGTGCCCCCTTGATCAAGTGGTAAAGCCTAGATGTGTTCAAACTCTAGGCCTGGGTTCAAGTCCAGGCCTCATCAAGTTTCTCCAAAGGACTACATTTTGTGTGATTAGATTGGTCTCTGATGCATGCATAATTGTAGGACTTGGCAAGTAGGTTACAAACCCTTTGAAAAAAAATGGGCTTACCTCATAGAAATGCCTAGAGGAGTTGATACTCTAGGCCTGGGTTCAAATCCCCCCCTCACCGATTTTCTCCAAAGGTTTACTTTATGTGTCTTGAGGTGATCCCCAATGCATTCATGATGGTAGGATTTGGCAAGTAGATTAGTACCCTCTGGAAAAAAAAATGGGTTACCTGGTAGAACAATACCAATAAATTTTGAAGATGCCACCTTGATCAAGTGGTAAAGCTTAGAGGTGTTCATACTCTAGCTTTGGCTCAATTCCCGTCCTCACCGATTTTCTTTTGAAGATTACATTATGTGTATTGAGGTTGAACCCCGATGTATGCATGATTGTAGGACTTGGCAAGTTCGTTCCCAAACCTCTGAAAAAAAATGGGCTTACCTTGTTGAACTACCAACAAATTAAGATGGTGCAACCTCGATCAAGTGGTAAAGCCTAGAGGTGTTAATTCTCTAGCCCTGGGTTCAAGTCCCGCCCTCATCAATTTTCTTGAAAGGACTACATTATGTGTGTTGAGGTTGATTCCCAATGCATGCATGATTGTAGGACTTGGCAAGTAACCACCAACCCTCTGAAAAAAAATGGGCTTACCTGATAGAAATACTAACAAATTTTAGAAAGTGCCACCTTGATCAAGTGGTAAAGATTAGGGGTGTTCATACTCTGGCCTAGGTTCAAGTCCCGCCCTCACCGTTTTTTTCCAAAGGACTACATTATGTGTGTTGAGGTTGATCTCCGATGAATGCCTGATTGTAGGACTTGGCAAATAAGTAACGAACCCTCCAAAAAAGATGGGCTTACCTGGTAGAATTACCAACAAATTGTAGAAGGTGCCAACTTGATCTAGTGGTATTGCCTAGAGGTGTTCATACACTAGGCCTAAGTCCAATTCCTGCCCTCACCGATTTTCTCCATAGGTTTACATTATGTGTGTTGAGGTTGATCCCCGATGCATGCATGATTGTAGGTATTGGCAAGTAGGTTAGAAACCCTCTCATAAAAAATGGGCTTACCTCGTTGAAATACCAACAAATTTTAGAAGATGGCAACTTGATCCAGTAGTAAAGCCTAAAGGTGTTTATACTCGAGGCCTGAGTTTTTGTCCCACCCTCATCGATTTTCTCTAACATACTACATTATGTGTGTTGGTGTTGATCCCCAATGCATGCATGATTATAGGACATTGCTAGTAGGTTACCAACCGTTAGAAAAAAAAAATGGGCTTACCTGGTACAAATATCAACAAATTTTGAAGGTTCCCCCTTGATCAAGTTGTAAATCCTTGAGGTGTTCATACTCTTGGCTTGGGTTCAAGTTCCACCCTCATCAAATTTCTCCAAAGGACTACATTTTGTAGGACTTGGCGAGTAGGTTGCAAACCCTTTGAAAAAAAATGGGATTACCACTTAGAAATACCAACAAATTTTAGAAGGTGCCAAGTTGATCTATGGTAAAGCCTAGAGGTGGTGTTCATACTCTGGGCCTGGGTTCAAGTCCCGCTTTCACCGATTTTCCCCAAAAGTCTACATTATGTGTGTTGATATTAATCCCCATGCATGCATGATTGTAGGACTTAGCAAGTTGGTTCTGAACCCTCTGAAAAAAATTGGGTTTACCTTGTTCAAGTACCAACAAATTAAGAAGGTTCCACCTCGATCAAGTGGTCAAGCCTAGAGGTATTTATACTCTAGGCCCGGGTCCAAGTTCCGCCCTCATCGATTTTCTCAAAAGCACTACATTATTTGTGTTGAGGTTGATCTCCGATGCATGCATGATTGTAGGACTTAGCAAGTAGCTTACCAACCCTTTGAAAAAAATGGGCTTACCTTGTACAAATACCCACAAATTAAGAAGGTGCCACCTCTATCAAGTTGCAAAGCCTAGTGGTGTTAATACTCTTGGCTTGGGTTCAAGTCCCGCCCTCACCGATTTTCTCGAAAGGACTTTATTATGTGTGTTGAGGTTTATCACCGTTGCATAGATGATTGTAAGACTTGGCAAATAGGTTACCATCCTTTGAAAAAAAAATGGGCTTACCTGGTAGTAATAACCTTGTAGAAATACAAACAAATTTTAGAAAGTGCCACCTTGATCAAGTGGTAAAGACTAGGGGTGTTCATACTCTAGGCCTAGGTTCAAGTCCCACCCTCACCGTTTTTATCGAAAGGACTACATTTTGTGTGTTGAGGTTGATCTCCGATGCATGCATGATTGTAGGACTTGGCAAATAGGTTACCAACCCTCCGAAAAAAATGGGCTTGCCAGGTAGAAATACCAACAAATATTGGTAGGTGCCAACTTGATCTAGTGTTAATTCGTAGAGGTGTTCATACTCTAGGCCTGAGTTCAATTCCCGCCCTCACCGATTTTCTCCAATGGTTTACATTATGTGTGTTGAGGTTGATCCCCGATGCATGCATAATTGTTGGTTTGTGCAAGTAGGTTACTAACCCTCTCATAAAAAATGGGCTTACCTCGTTGAAATACCAACAAATTTTAGAAGATGCCAACTTGATCCAGTAGTAAAGCCTAGAGGTGTTTATACTCTAGGCCTGGGTTCAAGTCTTGCCGCCCTCACCGATTTTCTCTAAAATACTACAATATGTGTATTGGTGTTGGTCCCCGATGCATGCATGATTGTAGGACTTGGCATGTTTGTAACGACCCGGAATTTTAATAGAATAAAATTATGCGTTTATGGGTCCTTAACTGAGGTTGATTAGTTAAGTGTTTGATAAATTTGTGGAAAATCCGTTGAAGGCGAGGAGGTCTTCACCTTGTTCGTTGATCGCCGTTTTCCAAACTCGTTGGCAGTGTCGTTTTGTCCCTATAACGGTCTCGGAAAGCGCGAAAGAAGTAAAAGCCCTCATCCATCTCTTTTCCCTTGTTTAAGCTACTTTATTTAGTGGAATGGTTTGGTGATATTATGGTGGATGGGAAATGTCAGAGACCTTACGGATGATGTATTAGATGGGATGATGAGCGTGAAAAGGAGCAGAGGGAAAGAGCCCTCGTTTTCCGGCTGTTTCTAGGCTCCGGAATTTAGGCTCAGTGTGATTTGCGATAGAGTCGGCAGGGAAGTGGGCAACTCGATCGCAAGGCAGGAGTTATGATAGCTCCTGACTGGGCTTTTATATGTGTGATGTGATGGTGATTTCGACATGTAAAGGCAATGGTAGGGTCTATTGGCCTGGTTACGTTCGCTATCATAAACTACTCTTGTCATGATGTGAGGTTTTGTTTTAGGCAATAATAGGCTCGCATTGGCCTGGATTCAAGTTCGCCTATGGAATGAATGTGATAAGATGTGATGTTTTAAAGGCCACTTGGTATGGTCGGCATTGCCTGGTAAAAGTCCGCACCTTGGGACAACCTTTGTGGGGCAGGATTGATGTTGTTGAGGACATGTAAGGTGATGGAATGGTCTATCGACGTCGGGTATGTTCCAAACCAGAACGTATACCCTCGAACTTGGTTATGGGGCAGAGGCCTTATTCAAGGCGGGCCTGAATAATTTGGGGATTTCCTATGGTTAGAAAACCTAACTTACTGAACTGCTGTCTGTGGTCCCTCTTTGGTTATGTCCGGAGAGCGGTATTTATTATGAGCTCGGGTTCTTTCCGTGACCTGATATTCGGAGAGTTTAGGACGATATTGGGGCCATGGGCTAAGGTTGTATTGGGGTCTAATGGACCCAGTGATGGTATTGAGTTTACAGCACTCAATTATGTTAACTTGAGGGGTGCATTGGCTGTGTCCAGCAAGTATGCACGCCAACAGAGGTTTGTGGATGATATATGATGGGTAGGCTGTCAGAGGTGTGTGCCTGACAAGATTTGATGTCAGAGGTGTTATGCCTGACGAGGTTAATGTCAGATGTGTTTTGTCTGATAGGAGTTGATGTCAGAGGTTTGTGCTTGAGCAGTATTTGATGTCAGAGGTGTTTCGCTGGTAATTACTGGTGTTCCTGGCATGTCAATTAGATGTGTTTATTCCTGGCAGGTCAGATGTGTTCCTAGTAATCAGATGTGTTTCCTGACAAGGGTGTCATATCAGAGGTGTTATGCCTGACAGAGTTATATGTCCGATTGTACCTGAATAGATAGGTGGTTTCCGATGGTCAGAAGTGTGTCGCTGGTGGTCAGGTGTTTTTTCCTTTAGTTAGAGGTGCGTCCTTGGCTGTCAGATGAGTTTTCATTTTTTCTTGACATGTTGGTGAGTTTCCTGTCTATCGATGTGTATCATGGCTGATCAGATTATATCCTGGCAATCAGATGTGTTTTCGGCTGACAAAATGTTGTTGTGTATAGTGTCTTGTTCCCATAGAGGGAAAATATAAAGTAAGTGTCAGAGGTGTGGTTCGCTGACAGAGTGTGATTGTTTAGAGGTTTGTTCCTGACCGGTGATGTGTCAGAAGTATTGTTCCTAACAGTTCTTCGGGGTGAACCCTAGGTTATGTGTAGAATTATGATGATTTAAGGATTAATTGGGTCACATA
>CM026553.1:24065964-24097887 GCA_015143295.1 Tetracentron sinense
TCCCAACACTTTTGAAGCGCGACCGTGATGAAGTGGTCAAGCTTGGTGTTCATACTCTAGCCTTGGTTCTAATTCCGCCCTCACCAATTTTCTTCTGAAGACTACATTATTCTGTTGAGGTTTAAACCCCGATGTCTGCATGATATAGGACTTGGCAAGTTTGTTTGCAACCCTCTGAAAAAAATTGAGCTTACCTTGTTCAAATCGCACAAATTAAGAAGGTGCCACCCTCGTTCAGTGGTAAAGCCTAGAGGTGTTTATACTCTAGGCCTGGGTTCAATTCCCGGGCTCATCGATTTTCTCCAAAAGGCTACATTATGTGTGTTGAGGTTGATCCCCGATGTATGCATGATTGTAGGACTTGGCAAGTAAGTTACCAACCCTCTGAAAAAAAAATGGGTTTACAAGGTAGAAATACTAACAAAATTTAGAAAGTGTCACCTTGATCAAGTGGTAAAGCCTAGGGGTGTTCATACTCTTGGCCTAGGTTCAAGTCCCACCCTCACAGTTTTTCTCCATAGGACTACATTATGTGTGTTGAGGTTGATCTCCGATGCATGGATGATTGTAGGACTTGGCAAGTGGGTTACCAACCTTGGTAGAAATATGGAAAAATTTTAGAAAGTGCCACCTTGATCAAGTGGTAAAGCCTAGGGGTCTTCATACTCTAGGCCCAGGTTGATGTCCCACCATCACCGTTTTTCTCCATAGGACTACATTATGTGGTTTGAGGTTGATCTCCGAAGTATGCATGATTGTAGGACGGAGCAAATAGGTTACAAATGTTAGCCTTCGTACCTAGTCAACAACAAACCCTTTGAAAAAAATTGGGCTTATCTCCTAGAAATACCAACAAATTTTTGATGGTGCCAACTAGATCAAGTATATTGCCTAGAGGTGTTCATACTCTAGGCCTGGGTTCTAGTCCCGCCCTCATTAAATGTCTACGAAGGACTACATTATGTGTGTTGAGGTTGATCCCCGATGCATGACTGATTGTAGGACTTGGCAAGTTGGTAAAAACCCTTTGAAGAAAATGGGCTTATCTAGTAGAAATACCAACAAATTCCAGAAGGTGACAACTTAATCCAGTAGTGAAGCCTAGAGGTGTTCATACTCTAGGCCTGGGTTCAAGTCCTGGCCTCACCGATTTTCTCCAAAGGACTACATTATGTGTGTTGAGGACCTGAGGTTGAACTCCGATGCATGCATGTTTGTAGGACTTGGCAAGTAGGTTACCAACCCTTTGAAAAAAAATGGGCTTACCTGGTAATAATACGAACAAATTTTGATGGTGCCACCTTTATCAAGTGGTAAAACTTGCAGGTGTTCATACTCTAGCCTTGGTTCAAGTACTCCCCTGACCGGTTTTCTTCTAAAGACTAAATTATGTGTGTCGAGGTTGAACCCCGATGTATGCATGATTGTAGGACTTGGCAAGTTGGTTCCCAACCCTCTCAAAAAAAGTGGGCTTGCCTTGTTCAAATACTAACAAATTAAGAAGGTGCCACCTTGATCAAGTGGTAAAGCCTAGAGGTGTTTATACTTAAGGCCTGGGTTCAAGTCCTGCCCTCATCGATTTTCTCCAAAGTACTACATTATGTGTGTTGAGGTTGATCCCCGATGCATGCATGATTGTAGGGCTTGACAAGTAGGTTACCAACCCTCTGAAAAAAAATGGGGTTTACCTGGTAGAAATACTAACAAATTTTAGAAATTGCCACCTTGATCAAGTGGTAAAGACTTGGGATGTTCATACTCGAGGCCTAGGTTCAAAGGACTACATTATATGTGTTGAGGTTGATCTCCGATGCATGGATGATTGTAGGACTTGGCAAATAGGTTACCAACCCTCCGAAAAAAAATGGGCTTACCTGGTAGAAATATCTACAAACTTTGAAGGTGTCACCTTGATCAAATGGTAAAGCTTAGAGATTTTCATACTCTAGGGCTGGGTTCTAGTCCCGCCCTCATCAAATGTCTACAAAGGACTACATTATGTGTGTTGATCCCCGATGCATGATTGATTGTAGGAATTGGCAAGTTGGTAAAAACCATTTGAACAAAATGGGCTTATCTAGTAGAAATACCAATAAATTCCAGAAGGTGACAACTTAATCCAGTAGTGAAGCCTTGAGGTGTTCATACTCTAGGCCTGGGTTCAAGTCCCGCCACCACCGATTTTCTCCAAAGGACTACATTATGTGTGTTGAGGTTGATCCCCGATTCATGTATGTTTATAGGACTTGGCAAGTAGGTTACCAACCCTTTTGAAAAAAAATGGGCTTACCTTGTAGAAATACCAACAAATTTTGAAGGTGCCACCTTGATCAAGTGGTAAAGCCTAGATTTGTTTATAGTCTAGGCCTAGGTTCATATCCCGCCCACACCGATTTTCTCCAAAAGACTACATTAAGTGTGTTGAGGTTGAACCCCGATGCATGCATGATTGTATGACTTGGCAAGTTGGTTACCAACCCTCTGAAAAAAAATGGGTTTACCATGTACAAATACCAACAAATTAAGAATGTTCCACCTCTATCAAGTGGTAATGCCTAGTGGTGTTTGTACTCTAGGCTTGGGTTCAAGTCCCACCCTCACTGATTTTCTCCAAATGACTTCCTTATGTGTGTTGAGGTTTATGCCCGTTGCATGCATGATTAAAGGACTTGGCAAATAGGTTACCAACCCTCTGAAAAAAAAAATGGGCTTACCGAGTAGAAATATCAACAAATTTTAGAAAATGTCACTTTGTTCAAGTGGTAAAGCCTTAGGGTGTTTATACTCTAGGCCTAGGTTCAAGTCCCCCCCTCACTGTTTT
The DNA here is from genome assembly GCA_015143295.1 of Tetracentron sinense. Lineage (NCBI taxonomy): Eukaryota > Viridiplantae > Streptophyta > Magnoliopsida > Trochodendrales > Trochodendraceae > Tetracentron > Tetracentron sinense. The sequence goes on from CM026553.1 coordinate 24,068,786, forward strand.
TCTCCAAAGGAATACATTATGTTTGTTGAGGTTGATCCCCGATGCATGCATGATTGACTTGGCAAGTTGGTTCCCAACCCTCTGAAAAAAATTAACTTTACCTTGTTCAAATACCAACAAATTAAGGAAGGTGTCACCTCGATCAAGTGGTAAAGCCTAGAGGTGTTTATACTCTAGGCCTGGGTTCAAGTCCCGCCCTCGTCGATTTTCTCCAAAGGACTACATTATGTGTGTTGAGGTTGATCCCCGATGCATGCATGATTGTAGGACTTGGCAAGTAGGTTACCAACCCTCTAAAAAGAAATGTATTACATGGTAGAAATACAGACAAATTTTAGAAGGTAGAGACCGTAGACAAGTGTGCCGAATTATTCACAAATTTTAGATCTGCTGAATTCTCCTGAATTATTCCCGATTTATTCGTGAATTTCGCAATAATTTGTTTAGTTCGGCAAAGTAAACTGCTTATTTTGTATACTATATAATTAAATTGTTGGATATTTTTTTATAATTATTATATTTTCCCGAATTGTTCCTGAATATTTCTCGAAATTTTTAAATTTTTCTGAAGTTGACCCTTGCCCAATATTCCCGAACCCCGACTTTGTCAGTATGGCCTCAGGTTTGTCGCTTAGGCGACGAGGCGCTCTACTAGGCTCAGGCGACTGGCCACCTAAGCGGTCATTATTAAAAATCTAATTTATGTAATATGATTATTATTCAAGGTTATGAAATATTATTTTATTTGAATATGGTAGTTAGTCAACAAAAAGGCATGTTATTATATATGCCTCTTGTATTTTTTACTACATAATATGTTAGGGCTATTTCCAACAAAATAATTTGCAGATAGAAGAAAAGGAAAAAAGATCATATTTTATTAACAATGTTTCCCTCATCTTAATTTGTCATCTCTTTTGCCAAGTGGGTGGTGGACTAATCTCTCTCTCTCTCTCCTCTATTTTGTGGTCTGTCGCCTTGACAACCATGCGTCAGATTTAGAAAAAGATTGTCACGTCATCTTTCTAGAGTGACTGCTCATTAAAAGCTTTAATGAGCATGACTCATTTGTATCCTTCCCTATATATTTAAATATAGTATAATCTTTCATTAACTTTTTAAATATTTTTGTAATTATCTTATATTTTATTTATTTATTAAAATGAGAGAGAATGAGGCTTTCTTATGAGGTTTAAGCCTCACGCCTTGAGGCTTACGCCTCATGCATCTTGAGGTTCCAACGCCTTGCCTCATGCCTTTGCGTTTTAACACATTGATCACGATGAATTGACGTGTCCTTTTTTTCTATAAGCAAGTTTCTTTCATTGACATGCATCAAACACCGACACTTACACCTAAGTTTGCATGAACTGTCTAGAAGACAATATTCACCTTCTGATTTGTGCACATCATGTGATTCCCTACTTGGTTGCTGGTTGGTAGGGCTGTCTTTGAGCTGAGCTGAGCAAAGTTTGAGCTTGGCTTGAACTTATTCAAGTTAGGCTTGAGCTCGATTCAAACTCAAATTCCCAGCTCGAACTTGGCTTGAAAGTGCTCCGCCAAACTTGAGCTCAAACTAATTTAAACTCAAGCCGAATTCGAATCGGCTGAAGCTTGAACTAAAATTTTGAAAATTATTCTATTATTTTAATGCTTTCAACCAATGGGCCTTCTTGGCTCATATGTGCACTCCATACAAGTGAGTACATGTTTCTCTTCCTCTTCAACCCTTATTTATTTGTCATTTTCTCCCTAATTTTGATATCTCCCTAATGTGGGACGAAATTTCTCAGTCACCTCTCCTTATCTTTTCTTTGCCTCACTTACCAATTGCTTACAGCCTTACACCATGTACCAAGAAAACAATAAAAGCATTCACTATAGGGAGCTTTCTTTCTTCTGACACGGGTAATCTTTTGGTGACATCTGTTGATGCTCACTTTATTTTTAAATTTTAAATTATATTTTATTACTCCAAAAGTAGAGAAAGGTTCTTCCATTTACTTCTAATAAGTGACCTAATCTGTGACGCCCCGAACCCGCGCCTAGGGAGTCAAGTTCCGAGACGCGTGTCCGTTCGTCAAATCATGCAAGCGGAAGACTTTACCCGCGAAAATACGGAAAATTTAAACATTTATCAAATGCTTCCAAAAAGCAAATAACACCCTGTCATCACAATAATCATCATACAAACCATATACCTGTATTATTTACATCAAGTTTGTTTTACAAAAGTAGGCGTCTCTATCACGCCAGGTACAACTTGTACAAGCTTCCAAAATATCCAGATAGACTTTTCAATTACTGGTCAGCAGCTCCAAGATCTGCTGACACAAAAATTCAGTGAGCTATGAAGCCCAATAAAACCACAATCCTTCTAAACTATTTTCCACATAATAACACGCATCAATAATGATATAACAAGCAGTTCAATTTACATGTTACAGTAAAATAGAACAATATATAATAAATTGTGACCCTAGGGTAACTTAGGGTTACGTCACCCTAACAGAGGTTCCCGACCTCACATTATTTTCCAATTATGAGGTTCAGTTATGAATGTATTATACTATCAAATTATCGTTTCGATCATCAATCATGTTTCATTTCGAGTCCTAAGACTCTATTAATTGGCCACAGCCCACAAATGTTTAGCTTAAAGTCTCTAAATCATAATCATAATACATTGAGTCATTTAGACTCACACGCTGTTCTGGCTTTCACCTGAACATGACCAAACCTTGGGTATACCAACCCAACTCACCTGGAATCCGATGATTCCATACCGAACCATGAGTCCACCAACTCAGACAATACACCAACCCTGAGTATACCAACTCAGACCACTTCGTATCTGAATCTTACACACACAACATGGGCATTCACCCAATAAGGACATATTTTTCCATTCAATTGACTGGCCACATCTACCTTGTATTCGCCGCCATCGCCCTGGGTATCAGTTATGAAGGAACCCCGACCAACCTGCCTACCGTCATCTTCTGGCTAGTCTATGGAGGAACTCCGACATCTATACCAATGCCGACATCTCCTGACGTTCCACCAAGAAGGGACCCCGATAGACACGGTGCCGACATCTTCTAACCCACCCAGAGAGGAACCCCGGACTATACACTATCTGATGTTCAACCACTTTAAACTCCCTAGACTCCGACATCTCCTGACTATCAGTCACGGAGGAACCACGGGCCATGCAGGACACCGCCACTCCTGACCTAGTCCAAGAGGCACCACAGATGACCTAGACAAACAAACCGACATCTCCCGACTATCAATCACGGAAGAACCCCGGCTTCTCTCCTGACCCAGTCAAAGAGGAACCACGGACTATACTTAACTCTGGTTAGATTTTCTAACCACAGGTTAACCAAAGTTAACCCAAGCCTCGCTTGATTAACTGAAATATTTGGGCCTCGTGCCCGTGAACTAACTCCGGTAACACACCGTCCCATTAGGGAGCGTTTTCAAGCTAATAGATGTCTCTATAGCCTTACAAGACATGCAAAACAATTTTTCGTCACTTTAGAGTGGCGATACAATTTACCCGGGACTCGATCTGGGCTCCCCGAGGGACCACACAAAATCACAATATCACATAGGGGTTTCCGCCCCTTTTTCATTCACGTCAAAAGACATGCATATACATCACATGAAATAATATAGCAAAATAAGCGGAAAAAGAGAAGAAAAGAGAGGGATTTTACCTGTTTCACGCGTTTCAAGGTGACTAGAGTCGAAACGAACACCGCCAACGCGCTCGGAAGGATGATCAACCCCAAGGTAGAGCGCGTGCAACTTTGTCTCTCAACTTTGTCTCTACCTTTTTCTCTTTCTCTCTCTACACGCAAAACGAGACGCAGAAAGAAAATCAGACGCTGCCAACGTGTCGGGGACGTCGAAAAACCCTAAGGGGACCTCCCTTTCCCTTTCTCTATCTTCCTTTCGCTCTCCTCTTTCTCTCTCTTCCTTTCTCTCTCCTCACTTTCTCTCTCTAAAGTGCTGTGGGAGAACCTCCCCTTTTTACAAAACGTGAGAAAATGGGGGGAGGTTGGCCTCCTTTATATATAGATAAGGTCATGTGCATAGCACATGACCATATTTAATGGTCCCGTTGACCGAGTCAATGGTTTGACCAATTTGACTATTTTTTGCCTTCTCTTATGTATACGGCCTCCGTAGTCCTACTTAATGACATTCGATTTTGACGAAACTTTAGGTGACCGAACTTGGGGCAGTCCGACAGCTACTGTAAAAATTTCGGAGAAAAATACTAAGTTTTGATAGCTGCACTTTAGTCCGGAAGAAAATTACAAAATCCACTAATTTTCTGATTTCGGACACAAAACACGCTGTCGCTTCTTCGTTTGAGATAACTAACTGCCGAGATGACAGACATTAGTCCCCACGGCCGACCGAAACGCATTAGTATCAACCGCACGGATTTCTATTAGGATCTCCAACAGATATTGGGTCCCACTTAATTTCTGGAAATATGAAAATTTTCTATTTTTCTCAATTTTATCACACATAATGGCCCCACGGTCCCGCGAAATGGTACCTGACGGAACCGATACGGTAGGGGTGTGTCCCGGCAGTCGACCGGTACACTGTGTGCGATTTTCGCTAAAAGATACTGAGATTTCCTCGGTGCACTTCAATCCCGAGCAAAATCTACTTTTTATTAATTTAACAAATAATTAACTAATTAACCTCGATTAAGGACCCATAAACACATAATTTTATTATATTAAAATTCCGGGTCGTTACATAATCACCTATGGGCATTTAATTTTCAATCTCAAATACATATTCTATTATACTTAATTACATATATTCACCAAAAGTAAATATATTTAAGAGAAAGGACCTTCATTTTTCTTACTTGAATGTGACATTTCATTCTCTTAGCATATACTACATAGAATGAGCTGAACCTAACCAAGCCTTAAACAAGCTGAGCTGAATCAAACATGATCTGGCTCGAGCCCGGCTTGTTTCATATCGAGCTTAAATTATAGCTCGGCTTGTTCAAGCTTGAAATACCTGCTTGAGCTCGGCTTGAACAAGCCGAAAATCCAGGTTGACTTGAGTGCAACACTACTGGTTGGGAACAAAAGATAAGTTATTAATTTGGTAAATTGTATGTGTCTTCAGGTTTCAATCATGGGTTGGGGAAGTGAGGAGAAATATCAGCTAAGCGAGATAAAAGCCATATTTTGTTTGGTGGGACAAAGATATTGCAGGACACTCCAGATAAGGTAGGTCAGACTACTTAATTATTACTTCTACATTGGTGTTTTAGTATCGGAGAAATGCTTACTTTTTTCACCTTTTATTGGAGTCAATCCTTTCATCTGAAAACCCCTGCTGGTGGCTGCTTGGCTGTTGTGCTACGAACTGGATTTGAGATAAGTCAAGGCAAACTGATGCGAACACTTTTATTTTCCACCGAGAGGGTAAGTGCTTTCAATTCCTGGTTGAGGATTTGTCACAGGAGTATTAATTGATGATCTATATTTTCTTTGCTAATCTTTCTCAATCCTTCTTGTTATTTTAGGTTACTGCAAACAGCTGGGAAAGTGGGTTTTTCATCTTGTTCTTAATCATATTTGTTGTCATTGCTGCTGGCTATGTACTTAAAAAGGTACCATATATTTTTTCATTACAACTAATACGTTTGGCTCTTAATGGTTTCTTACATTCCCCTTCTTCCATCCTCACATAATATTGATATTGTTTATTAAAGCATGTCTTCTTCCTTCTTCGCTCTTCTCTTCTGTTTGACAAGGAAATCTTTCATATAGGGATTAGAAGATCCGACAAGGAGTAAATACAAGCTTTTCTTAAGTTTTTCATTGATTATGTAGAGCCCCAGACTTTTCATGCTTAATACATGACGCTTTCGTTGTGATCTTGCCTTTTTAAGAGGTATGATTAATAAATGAGGAAGAATTTGGAAATTTTGAAATGTCAGAATTGTTCCTTTTCGAAGTACGAACACAACGCAAGTTGAATCGTCAAAATCGGACGAACGATTCAAAAGATATGGCCAAAACAGTCTGTACCTGTAGGAAATCGTAGCACAGACAACGTACTCTGATAACGTATACTGTGTGCATCCGTTGTACAACTCACCACGGGCACGTTGTGCACCTCACCACGGGTACGTTGTACAACTCACCACGGGCACGTTGTGCAGCTCACCACGGGTACGTTGTACAACTCACCACGGGCACGCCGTACATGAGACAACGTGACAACGGGTTCGTCACCCTTGACAACGGCACCACGAGTTGGCACTATTCACGGCACCGCGAGTTGGCACTATTCACTCACCACGAGTTGGCACTATTCACGGCACCACGAGTTGGCACTATTCACTCACCACGAGTTGGCACTATTCACGGCACCACGAGTTGGCACTATTCACGGCACCACGAGTTGGCACTATTCACTCACCACGAGTTGGCACTATTCACGGTCCTCGCGTCATTGCAGAAATCCCGGTAAGGGTATTACGGTCTTTTGGTCAGTTCACTCTTACCTTAAGAGTTTAACCCGAGCCTTTAGGGCTTCATTCAACACTTAGAGAGTTTGAGAGAATAGGAGAAAGGGGAGAAGGCGATTCCAACCTAGGGTTTCCATTTTTGGAGAGAAATCAAAGGGGTTTTGAAACCCTAGATCAACCTCAAGCCCGTTTTCTTCAAGATTTCGGTTCAGGCATTGTGGAGCTCGCGATCCAAGCTAGGGCAGCAGCTACACAGTCATTTGGAATGAGGGTTTCTTCCTCACCTCTTCAAGGTCGGTACTTTTTACTACCCTCCTAGTTATAGTTCTTCTTTCTCCTCCTTTTCTCTTCATTTTCTTTTATTTACACATGTGCTATGAGATGGATGAAGGGTGAATGGTGAATGGTAAATGGTGAATGGTGAATGGAGATGGAATGGGTGATTGGATGCCAATGGTTGTGTGTGATGAACAAATGGGGAAGGGCAATGTTTCAATAATGAACATACATGTATGATTTGAGAAAAACCTATTTGGAAAAGCATGTTGTAGGGTAAATCCATAATGAACACACCATGTTTGATGAAATGCCAAGGTGAATAAAATGAGCTGTAAATTAGTAAATTCATGCCTACTAAATTCTGAATATTGCTAGGGCCCATGATAGTGTGTTTCCTGCTTTCCCCAAATGCTATGAATATTGAATTACTAAATCTTTAATGTTATGTGTGTTGTGAAATTTCTCAAATGTCATGTTTAAATTTAAATGCAAGTATGCACACGGTTCCCACGAGCACGGCATGCATGACATGATTTATCGAGGTTTCCAAGAAGATGGATAGAGGTGGGGCATATCCTACGATATGTTTTACCTCGCTTTTCACAAGTAGACAAGAACCAACATTTCCACGAGGGGTCTCCCCTCACTCACAAGTGCATATCATAAAGAAAGGTCTCCCTTCCCTCGCAAGTACATACATATTATAAAGAAGGGTCTCCCTTCCCTCGCAAGTGCATTGCATAAAGAAGGGTCTCCCTTCCCTCTCAAGGCATCTCACAAGTGCATCTCACAAGTTACATGATCACAAGCAAGCATGCATGACATGACATGACATACAAGAATCAAGCAAGATAGACAAGACAAGCTTTCACGTACGAAAAGATATTTCAAGTCAACTGCACGATGTTTTCAAGAGGATTTATCAGTCTTCTACGAGTTTCAAGCATGATTATAAACTGCTTTACTTCCTTGTATGATATGAATTGTTTCCGTTTGACAAATATAAATTGCTCCTGATTATGTATTGCCATGTTTATGCTATAATTGTTGGTTAGTATTCAGTACCCGCTGAGTATTCCATGCTCAGCCGTACTTCTTATGTCGGCAGGTTCTGAGGGAACTGCTACTCCATTTGATGTTTGTGCTCCTGGTCCATGGGTGGAAGAGGAATACGTCGAGGAGCCTCTGGAGGAACCTCCAGTAGAGGGTTACCAATAGGTGGTTGTAGATTCTGAGTGGTTTAGCTGTTGGTGAGACGAGAGTCAGATTTATGTATTTTGGCGGGCATGTCCGCACTTTCTTATGGTTACCTTTTTGTATTAACTTGGATTGCGTATGTATATACATAGAGGTTTGGTAGTCTTCCGTTGTGCTATGTTAGAGTATGTTTACGCTGTTATTATATCCTCTATTGTATATGCTCTGTGGGTTTTTGCAGGTTAGTCTGTCAAGCAAGTCATGTAAGCCATGGTTAGTCGTCCAAAGTTCACTCTAACTCCTAGGGTGGGTCTTGGGTCGGCGACAGAAGTGGTATCAGAGCCTAGGCCTTAGGTCTCTAGGGTCACTTAGAATCTTATACCACGGCTTGACAAGAGCATATGTCAGGAAACAAGTTAGGAAGAAAGTAAGTCGGAAGAGAGTCTTGATCCAAGTATAAGACTAAACTTTAGTCTTAGTCTAAAATGGTTGCTTTAACCAAGTACGGGTCCTAGGTACGCTAGAACACTAGAGTATAAGTATAAAGTGATGAATACTCTGATGACTTGATGTGATGAGTATTAGTATTATACAACTAATATAAATTGAATTATTGTGAAATGGCATTGAATTAAACTGTAGTTTCAAGTTAGACTCATGTGGTGTTATTATTCTCAGGACCTTAGTCATGAGACGGAACACACGGGGTCGTGGACCGCATACCAGAGCTTCCTCTTCTTCACGGGATGAGGATGAGCAGCCGGACCTCTCTCAGGTCTTAGGATCTATTGCTGAGACACTCGCCATACTGGCAGCTCGGCAAGCTATACCATCGTCGGCGGCACCTACTCCACCGCCCGCAGCTCCAGTACATCGTACCGCTGGAGTTGAGGCATTCAGGAGATTAAGGCCTCCACCCTTCCATGGGAGTGTGGACCCTCTTGCTGCGGAGGCGTGGATCCTCCAGATGGAGAAGATCTTTGCGGTCCTCTCACCTACAGAGGAGGAGAGAGTAGCATGGGCAGCCCTCATGCTAGAAGGTGAAGCCCACCATTGGTGGTTGTCCGCACTGAGGACGAGAGATTTGACCATGCAAGGTCTACCTTGGATGTGGGAGGAGTTCAAGGATATTTTTTACAAGAAGTATTTTCCGATTGGAGCACGGGAAAAGAAAGAGAGAGAATTCATCAACCTTGAGCAAGGTTTGATGTCGGTGGCACAATATGAGGCCAAGTTCTCAGAGTTGTCGAGATTTGCACCTTATATGGTTGCTACTAAGGCAATGAAGGCGAGAAGATTTGAGCAAGGGCTCAAGGATGTGATTATGGAGAAGGTTTCCGTTTTCAGGCATGCCACCTACCCTGAGGTAGTAGACAAGGCCTTATTGGTCGAGGCCAATTCGGAGACAGTGTCCAAGAAGAGGGAGTTGGCGAGAGGCCAAGCTAGTAGTTCAGCACCTCCAGAGAGGCGGACTCGTTATCAGTATGCGTGGCCAGCACCATCGATGAGGCCTTCTTATGCGCCTCCAGCTCCACGGCAGTATGTGCCTCAGGCACCGAGACCTCAGGCTCGTCCAGCCCCACGGCCTGTTGCACCTCAGACGATGAGGTATGCTCCGCTTCCGGCCCCTCCGACTTATACACACGAGGTCTGCACTTCATGCGACTGAAGGCACCCGGCAGGAGATTGCCGAAGAGCATTGGGTGGATGTTTTCATTATGGTCGCCAGGGCCATATGATCAGGGATTGCCCCAGTCGGCATTTACCAGGCCAGTCTCAGGGGATTAGTCCACCAGCACGCCTAGCAGGATCATATCAGGCGTCATCTCAGACTACCCGGTCTACGCCTCAGTCTCGCCAGGCAAACCAGGGGCGAGTTTTTGCCTTGACAGAGGGTGATGCCCTTGCTTCTGATGATGTGGTGCAAGGTACGCTGTTAGAGTTAACTTCTTTATTCGTGATTATTATGTTATGCTCTATTCTCTGTGTATGTACTTGGCATGTTATATATGTATATATACCTACATGTATACACTGTTGATGCATGGATTGACTTAGTTAGTTAAAATTTCAGGAACCCTACTAGTTAATGAGTATTTGGCTCGAGTATTGATTGATACCGGGTCTACTCATTCATTTGTCTCGCCGAGTTTTTCAGAGGGCTTTTCTGTGGAGCCTACTCAGCTAGAACCGGAGTTAGCCATTTCGACTCCTCTCGGCAAAACAGTATTGGCAGATAAAGTGTGTAGAAATAGTGTGGTCCAAGTTGGAAGCCACGAGTTGGCGGTTGATCTCATTGTCCTTGGATTCCAAGACTTTGATGTTATATTGGGAATGGATTGGTTAGCAGCACATCATGGGCATGTAGCTTGCTTTGAGAAAATGGTACTCTTCAAGTCAGTAGAAGGAAAACCATTCCACTTTCGCGGGTTGAGAAGTAGATCTATTGCTAGTTTTGCGGCGTTGGGCTTAGCTAACCCCGAGGCAAAGGACTCATCGACTATTCCTGTTGTGAGTGAGTTCCTGGATGTATTTCCCGGGGAGTTGCCAGGATTGCCTCCAGATAGGGAGATTGAGTTTGTGATCGAGCTTGCACCAGGCACAGCTCCTGTTTTCAGAGCTCCATACAGAATGGCCCCTATTGAACTCAAGGAGTTGAAGACCCAGTTGGAAGAATTACAAGGTCTTGGTTTCATTCGACCAAGTGTCTCTCCGTGGGGAGCCCCGGTGTTGTTTGTTAAGAAGAAAGATGGCTCGATGCGGATGTGTGTCGATTACCGGCAATTGAACAAAGTCACCATAAAGAATAGGTATCCCTTGCCTAGGATTGATGACTTGTTCGATCAGTTGAAGGGAGCGAGATTTTTCTCGAAGATAGATCTTCGATCGGGTTATCACCAGTTGAAGATTAAGGTGGAAGATGTTCCCAAAACTACTTTCAGGACTCGGTATGGGCACTACGAGTTCTTGGTAATGCCTTTTGGACTCACGAACGCGCCGGCAGCCTTTATGGATTTGATGAATCGGGTGTTCCGGCCACACCTTGATAGGTGCGTAATTGTATTTGTGGATGACATTTTGGTCTATTCCCAGACACGGGAAGATCACACACGCGACCTATGCCTTGCTTTGGAAATGCTAAGAGAGCACAAGCTATACGCCAAACTTAGCAAGTGTGAGTTTTGGTTGGAAGAGGTGGCATTCCTAGGCCACGTTGTTTCGGCAGAAGGTATCTCGGTAGATCCGAAGAAGATCGAAGCAGTTATGAGTTGGGCGAGGCCCAAGAGTGTTACTGAGATACGCAATTTTCTTGGATTGGCAGGCTACTACAGGAGATTCGTAGAAGGTTTCTCTAGCCTTGCAGCACCGCTCACTTACCTGACAAGGAAGAACGCCAAGTTTGTATGGAGTGACAAGTGTGAGATCAGTTTCACGGAACTGAAGAAGAGGCTTACTACAGCCCCTGTCCTTACTGTGCCATCTGGACCTTATGGGTATGAGGTGTATAGTGATGCCTCACACGTTGGACTTGAGTGTGTACTCATGCAGTATAAGAAATTCATTGCCTATGCATCAAGGCAATTGAAGGAGCATGAGAAGAATTATCCCACGCACGACTTGGAGCTTGCGGCGGTCGTGTTTGCACTTAAGATTTGGCGTCATTACCTTTATGGGGTGGAGTTTTATGTGTTCACTGATCACAAGAGTCTCAAGTATCTCTTTTCCCAAAAGGAGCTAAATCTAAGGCAACGGCGTTGGATGGAATTTCTGAAGGACTATGATTGTACCATTCAATACCACCCGGGCAAAGCAAATGTAGTGGCTGATGCTTTGAGTAGAAAACCTCAAGGGTTGTTAGCACACATGTTAGTTCAAGAATGGAAGCTACTAGAAGATTTGGCAAATCTGGACATCAGTGTGAATAACTCTGTCTGTGGTCCTATCTTGGCAAATGTTACGGTTCGGCCGTACATTATAGATTTGATCCAAGAATATCAAGCCATGGATGCTGAATTGTCGGCTTATCGGGACAAGGAAGTTGCCAAGGGTAGTGAGGACTTCTCTCTCACTAGTCGGGGTGCTATCACATTCAAAGGAAGGTTGTGTGTTCCGGCCAACGTAGATCTTCAACGAGAGATCATGGATGAGGCACATCGTTCGAAGTACACAGTGCATCCAGGAGGTACAAAGATGTACCAGAACCTCAAGAGTCACTTTTGGTGGCGGAATATGAAGAGGGATGTTGCGGAATATGTAGCACGGTGCTTGGTGTGTCAACAAGTGAAAGCAGAACACATGCGACCCGCCGGTCTATTGCATTCCCTTCCTATTCCAGAGTGGAAATGGGAGAACATATCCATGGATTTCATAGTTGGCTTGCCAAAGACGGCAAGGGGCTCAGATGCGATATGGGTAGTAGTGGATTGTTTGACGAAGTCCGCTCATTTCTTACCCTACCGTACTACCTTCAACTCTAGTCAGTTGGCTGCACTATACATCAAGGAAGTAGTTAGACTACATGGGGTACCATTCAGTATTGTGTCGGATCGGGATCCAAGATTCACGTCAAGATTTTGGAAAAGTTTCCAAGAGGCTATGGGTTCCCGACTTGATTTCAGCACCGCCTTTCATCCACAAACGGATGGACAAACCGAGAGAGTGAATCAAGTCATTGAAGACATGCTTCGGGCTTGTATGTTAGATTTCAGAGGCAGCTGGGAAGAGCACTTGCCTTTGGTTGAATTCGCCTATAATAACAGCTATCAGGCAAGTATCCAAATGGCACCATTTGAGGCCTTGTATGGGCAAAGTTGTAGATCTCCTCTCTATTGGGATGAGGTAGGAGAAAGGAAAGTGCTTGGTCCAGAGTTGATTGAGCAAACTGCAAACACGGTTAAGATCATCCGGGATCGATTGAAAGCCGCTCAAGATAGCCAAAAAAGTTATGCGGACACACGCCGTAGGGACTTGGAATTTCAAGTAGGGGATCAAGTTTTTGTGAAAGTATCTCCTAGCAAAGGGATCATGAGATTTGGGAAGCGAGGCAAGCTCAGTCCTCGGTATGTTGGGCCTTTTGAGATTATCACACGAGTTGGTGAAGTTGCTTATCGAGTAGCTCTTCCACCTCACATGGCTGCAGTTCATAACGTCTTCCATGTGTCCATGCTTCGGAAGTATCTTGCGGATCCTTCGCATGTCATAGACTTGGAACAGTTGGAGATTCGAGAGGACCTCACCTTGATTGAAAAGCCAGTCCAGATTTTAGATCGAAGGAATCAGGTGCTTCGCAATAAGACAATCCCTTTGGTTCTTGTGCAATGGCAACACCATGCTCGGGAAGAAGCTACATGGGAGCGTGAAGCCGAAGTCAAAGCAAAGTACCCAGAATTACTTGAATAAGTTTTTGTGTGAAGTCTGTATATGACTTGTAATGTTCTTTTTGATTTGTAATGCAAGTAGTGTCTGAATTTCGAGGACGAAATTTTTGTAAAGGGGGGAGGATGTAGAGCCCCAGACTTTTCATGCTTAATACATGACGCTTTCGTTGTCATCTTGCCTTTTTAAGATGTATGATTAATAAATGAGGAAGAATTTAGAAATTTTGAAATGTCAGAATTGTTTCTTTTCGAAGTACGAACACAACGCAAGTTGAATCGTCAAAATCGGACGAACGAGTCAAGAGATATGGCCAAAACAGTCTGTACCTGTAGGAAATCGTAGCACAGACAACGTACTCTGATAACGTATACTGTGTGCATCCGTTGTACAACTCACCACAGGCACGTTGTGCAGCTCACCACGGGTACGTTGTACAACTCACCACGGGCACGTTGTGCAGCTCACCACGGGTACGTTGTACAACTCACCACGGGCACGCCGTACATGAGACAACGTGACAACGGGTTCGTCACCCTTGACAACGGCACCACGAGTTGGCACTATTCACTCACCACGAGTTGGCACTATTCACGGCACCATGAGTTGGCACTATTCACTCACCACGAGTTGGCACTATTCACGGCACCACGAGTTGGCACTATTCACGGCACCACGAGTTGACACTATTCACTCACCACGAGTTGGCACTATTCACGGCACCACGAGTTGGCACTATTCACGGCACCACGAGTTGGCACTAGTCACTCACCACGAGTTGGCACTATTCACGGTCCTCGCGTCATTGCAGAAATCCCGGTAAGGGTATTACGGTCTTTTGGTCAGTTCACTCTTACCTTAAGAGTTTAACTCGAGCCTTTAGGGCTTCATTCAACACTTAAAGAGTTTGAGAGAATAGGAGAAAGGGGAGAAGGCGATTCCAACCTAGGGTTTCCATTTTTGGAGAGAAATCAAAGGGGTTTTGAAACCCTAGATCAACCTCAAGCCCGTTTTCTTCAAGATTTCGGTTCAGGCATTGTGGAGCTCGCAATCCAAGCTAGGGCAGCAGCTACACAGTCATTTGGAACGAGGGTTTCTTCCTCACCTCTTCAAGGTCGGTACTTTTTACTACCCTCCTAGTTATAGTTCTTCTTTCTCCTCCTTTTCTCTTCATTTTCTTTTATTTACACATGTGCTATGAGATGGATGAAGGGTGAATGGTGAATGGTAAATGGTGAATGGTGAATGGAGATGGAATGGGCGATTGGATGCCAATGGTTGTGTGTGATGAACAAATGGGGAAGGGCAATGTTTCAATAATGAACATACATGTATGATTTGAGAAAAACCTATTTAGAAAAGCATGTTGTAGGGTAAATCCATAATGAACACACCATGTTTGATGAAATGCCAAGGTGAATAAAATGAGCTGTAAATTAGTAAATTCATGCCTACTAAATTCTGAATATTGCTAGGGCCCATGATAGTGTGTTTCCTGCTTTCCCTAAATGCTATGAATATTGAATTACTAAATCTTTAATGTTATGTGTGTTGTGAAATTTCTCAAATGTCATGTTTAAATTTAAATGCAAGTATGCACACGGTTCCCACGAGCACGGCATGCATGACATGATTTATCGAGGTTTCCAAGAAGATGGATAGAGGTGGGGCATATCCTACGATATGTTTTACCTCGCTTTTCACAAGTAGACAAGAACCAACATTTCCACGAGGGGTCTCCCCTCACTCACAAGTGCATATCATAAAGAAGGGTCTCCCTTCCCTCGCAAGTACATACATATTATAAAGAAGGGTCTCCCTTCCCTCGTAAGTGCATTGCATAAAGAAGGGTCTCCCTTCCCTCTCAAGGCATCTCACAAGTGCATCTCACAAGTTACATGATCACAAGCAAGCATGCATGACATGACATGACATGACATACAAGAATCAAGCAAGATAGACAAGACAAGCTTTCACGTACGAAAAGATATTTCAAGTCAAGTCAAGTCAAGTGCACGATGTTTTCAAGAGGATTTATCGGTCTTCTACGAGTTTCAAGCATGATTATAAACTGCTTTACTTCCTTGTATGATATGAATTGTTTCCGTTTGACAAATATAAATTGCTCCTGATTATGTATTGCCACGTTTATGCTATAATTGTTGGTTAGTATTCAGTACCCGCTGAGTATTCTATGTTCAGCCGTACTTCTTATGTCGGCAGGTTCTGAGGGAACTGCTACTCCATTTGATGTTTGTGCTCCTGGTCCATGGGTGGAAGAGGAGTACGTCGAGGAGCCTCTGGAGGAACCTCCAGTAGAGGGTTACCAATAGGTGGTTGTAGATTCTGAGTGGTTTAGCTGTGGGTGAGACGAGAGTCAGATTTATGTATTTTGGCGGGCATGTCCGCACTTTCTTATGGTTACCTTTTTGTATAAACTTGGATTGCGTATGTATATACATAGAGGTTTGGTAGTCTTCTGTTGTGCTATGTTAGAGTATGTTTCCGCTGTTATTATATCCTCTATTGTATATGCTCTGTGGGTTTTTGCAGGTTAGTCTGTCAAGCAAGTCATGTAAGCCATGGTTAGTCGTCCAAAGTTCACTCTAACTCCTAGGGTGGGTCTTGAGTCGCGACAGATTATTACTTCTGTGATCCCCCCTGAGCTGCCATTGGAACTATCAATAGCTGTTAATACATCTCTAATTGCATTAGCAAAACGTGGAATATTCTGCACGGAACCTTTCCGAATACCCTTTGCTGGGAAGGTAAGTAGTATAACCCTTAAGAATGTCTCTGATTGGATTTCATAATGCGATGCTAATTAATGCATTACATGGATCATTTGGATAATTTATAGTTCTAATACCCTATTTGTAGCCCACTTACGACTAATACCCTATTTGTAGCCCACTTACGAAATGATCTGGAGGGTTCAATTGGTTGGCCATGTCTTGTGTAGGCATAAAAATGTTCCGTTCCCAAGATGCTGTACTATCTGATATTTCCTTCAGTCATCAGAGCAATTGATTTTAACCCTCCAACATTGTCTCCTCTTTTTCTCTGAGTGGATAGTTTAAGTTTTTGGGTATATTTTTGGCATAATACAGGGACCAGTTAGCTTTTGTGTATAAAAACATGAGTATATCTGCATCCTTTAATCCTCCAACTTTGGCTCTTATTTTTGATTTTCTGTAATTTTTTCCATCCCTCCGTGTAAATAACCCAATATGGGTTCACAGTTCTAGAGTGGATGATAAGTTTTGGGGTCTAAATATGGCATAATGCATGGTGCAAAGATTATGTTATATCAACACAAAAGTATATCTCTAGGTTGTTACATCTTTTATTGCAATCTGCAGGTTGACATATGCTGTTTTGACAAGACAGGAACTCTTACATCAGATGACATGGTATGGCAATTGCAAAGCTGGGGCTTTTTTGCTCATTTGGTACTCGAGACTTTTTTTACTTCTAGAATTTTCTCTGTATTTTTTCAGGAGTTTTGTGGAGTGGTTGGATTGACCGATAGTGTGGATTTAGAATCAGATATGACTAAAGTTCCTCTCCGCACAGTAGAGATCCTTGCTGCTTGTCATGCCTTGGTGTTTGTGGACAACAAGCTGGTATGTTAGTGTATCATTTTCCTACGGATAATGATTAAAAACTTGGTACCAGTTACTGTGGCTTGGCCAGTATTCAGTCTGACTCAAATTATTGTCTGAGATGCCACTTTTGATTCACAACAAGTTTCTTTTTGTTTGTTTCTTTCCCTCTTTTTCATGACCATTACCATTTTCTTAAAAACAATTCTTTTGAATAACAAAGAATGAACACCAAACTTTTTCATAGGATGGCCATCTTTCACAGAAAAAACAATTTCATTTCCAAATTGTTGGTGCATGGTGAGTGATGGGAGGGGAATGCAGAGATTGTGGACAAAGCTGTTTCTTTTTACCGGGACCTGTATAGGGAGAACGAACATTTGTATCCCAAATTAGATGGTCTTCCTTCGAGAGTCTGTTCCCCTGAGTAGAGTGATGTTTTGGAGGGTCCCTTTGAGGAGGGGGTTTTGAGAGCAATCCGAGGTATGGCCGGGACAAGGCTCTTGGGCCCGGATGGGTTCACAATTAAATTGTATTGTTCATGTTGGGAGATTGTCGGTAAATACTTTCTTGCAGTTATGAGAGAGTATGTCTCGGCTCGGTTTTACATTAATAGTACTTTTGTTGTGCTGATTTCAAAAAAGAAGAGAGGTGGATATTAAGGATTTTTAGTCAATCAGTCTTGTGAGTAGTGTATATAAAATTCTCTCAAAGGTCTTAGCATCCAGACTTAAGTCAGTAATGGTGTAGACACCCAATTTTGCACGCCCCAATGCCCTTTTTAGCTCCAAGTATCGAATGGTGAACTCAAGGGAGAGATCCGGACTCCAAATAACCCGAGGTCGAAGCCAAAAACAAGCCCAACCCAACCCGAGTTTGAACCCGCCAAGACCCAAGGGAAAGGGCCTGTTTTAAAACTATAAAATGTTCAACGCCCTTTTAAAGGGCGTCGTTCTTTTTTTTGTCCAAAATCCTTCCCGCACCTTTTGAAACACCTCGGTCCTGTTTTTAGTGCAAATTTGATTCTGCGGCTTTTGAAACAGCTCGGTCCCGTTTTTAGTGCAAATTTGATCCCGTGGCTTTTAAAACAGCTCGGACCCCTTTTTAGTGAAATTTTGATCCCGCGGCTTTTAAAAAGGCGCGATTACGGATAACTTTAAATCTGACCTCGTTTTGCGTGCCAACGTACTTTTGGATTATTTTTAGTCCCACATCGGCCAAAAAGCGTGAAAACCCTATTTTTCACCCTATAAAAGGAGCCTTGCCCCAACCCATTCCTCAACTTTGGACACCCCAACTTGAAACTTTGAACCTTGGAAGAACTTTGAAACTTGGAACTTTTTGAGACCCCGACTTTGAATCTTTGAAAGCCCCTAGCCTTTGGAGTAAGTCCAAAAAATCTAGGATCCTTCAAAGCCTTAGGATATTCAAGGAGCTTCTTCGAGTTTGTCGATCTAGGCTCCCTTTAGTTCTTCTTCAACACGTACTTTAGGGAAAAGAGGGCCTAGTTCATTGGAGTCCGGATCTTATCATCGTGGAAGGACATTCTTGGATGCTTGGAAAGCCAAATAAAAGGGAAAAGGTATGCTACATCTTTCGACTTCGACTTCTACTTCTACCAATCCAAGTCTTTTTTTCCCTCACTTTCTCTTAGTAGCTTGGTGATTTACCTCTACCCAGTCGTGGGGAAGAGGAAATCCGGGTGAAGGAAAGGATTGGAAGACTAGATCTTCAATTTCTTTATTTCATTTTTTATTATTAGGAGTTTTTGTCATTTTTCCACCCAAACTTAGGTGGGGCCCCTCTTAACTCGGTCGAGGAGAGAGCGTGACCGTTCATCGATTTAGGGAAAATGGATCTTGCCGCGCAAGTAGAGAGAAAATCACCCTAACTCGGTTGAGAAGGGGTGATTTTACAATCTCGAAATAATAAAAAAGGAAAAAATAATTTTAAATTAAATTAATGGAGAAAATTAAGAGGTAACCGTCGTTCGACGGATGAGGTGGGGTGCCTAACACCTTCCCTAACTCATAAGAGAATCTCCAGACCCAATCTTTGTTTTTGAATCGAGGGTTTTCATTATGGGTGACCAATAACACCCGGATTTTTGATTGGTGGCGACTCTAAAGATCTCGGCTTCTCATTAGTTGAAAAATACTGATGCGGGGAGGAGATCGACCCGGGCCCGCTATCGCACAGATGTGATCTATTATCTCTTCTCAACAGAGAGCATTTGTGGGGGGTAGGCAGATTCTTGATGGCATTTTGATAGCTAATGAGTGTATTGATGAGCGGATCATATCAAAGGTTCCCGATAATTCTTACCGCATTGTAATTGGAAGCATTCCCTTTTATGAATTCGACAACATTTCCTGGTTCAATGTCGTTAATCCCAGATGCAATGAAATTTGCAATGTATGTTGCATCTTTCTTTTTCCCTACTATGCACTCACTTTCTCTTATTCTCATCAGTCCAAGAATGAGACATTATAATACACCCCGAAACAACCCAATATTCTTTAATTTTCTTGATGTGCTCTTCTGTTTCATACTTTAAGTTTCCCAATATCTTTAACCTAGTTGTTTACTACATGTCTACATGAGGGAATATAACTCGGGCCATAATTCGAAATGGTTATGATGTCGTCCTTAAACTCTTGCGACATTAGCAAGTGAAATGGAAGGCTATTCTCCACCAAAGCCTTTACCAACAAATGGTCTGCAAGCTCCTTTTTTTTATAATTCATGTACTGGTGTATCAATAGCTGAGCCCTAGACCCTTCCACATGGCCCCCTAGGCCTAATACTCTTCCCAAAGGACCTAAACTACGGTGATTGGATTTGCACCAATGAAAACCATATATTTCATATGGTATATGATAGATCTCTTTATTTTTAGATTGCGAATGTAGTTCTTCCATTCTATCCTATGTAGTTCTTCACTCTATCCTATTCACTGCTACTGGTCATTGAGATTGGAGAAAGGGTCTCCTTTCTTTGTTCCAGCTCATGATCTGAACGAGCCACACATTCATCCTAGTATACACATATTACATAAATAAGAGATATAATGAAGTTTTCTACCTTCTAAGTGGGTTCATGCTTATCTTTTTCAAAATTTAAGAATTTAGCAAACTGGAGGGAGAAGAGAGAGGCAATGGCTGTGTACGAAGTCTTGTAGTCATTGAAATTTGCACCGTACAAGCTAACCATGGACCACTATAGAACCAAATGAACAAACTATTACCCATCAAAACTTCTTCAACAAAATGGGTACACCACCACCAACAAAAACAGAAATGGGAGCAGAGCAAAATTAATGTTTAGCATATTAAAAACACCAAATTAATGCTTCCCTTGCTAACTTTTAAAATCTGCTATGGCACTCTACCAGACAGCATCTCCTATGGCACACTTTTACTTGCACAACAGATTTTTTTCCCATCAAATGAATGATACAGTCCCTCCAACAGTTCTATGCACTCTACCGGACAGTGTAAATAGGTTTCCACTATTCTCAAGAAACTTATTTTGAATTTTTTATAAGCTTGAATCTTACTAACCATTTTAAAGTGCAATGAAATGGACCTAACCATCTTTTGCCTAAAAATCAAGAAGTTTTTTGCTCTGTGGGATCTAGGTAGTAAATCAAGGAATTAGGATGCGAACCCTAATTTCTAATCATTCAAAGAAACATCCCATTTGTTATATATGTGGGCTCTAGGCAGTAATTTCTAATCATTCAAAGAGAACCACAGAGTAACAATATGGATTAGAGGAAATGATTTCTCTTATCTTTTCTTGTTGGTTAGCCTACACGATCTAAATTGAGAGAGAGAGAGAGAGAGACGCCAAGGAAGAGAAGATTTAACGGGTGACATACATACCTTTTCCCTTCTTTTTCTCCTTAGTCAGCTGTCCATAAAGGGCTTATAACTATATAAGAAAATTTTATAAAGGGTGGTGTTATGTGCACACCAACATTTGATGACTACACCCCATTTAAAAATCTTCTTATATTTTAAAGTTCTCTATATTTTTATATGTGCACCCCATTCATTATTTTTTTACTTTTCAACCTGACTTCTTCTCTATTCGTCATCACCTCTGTATGGTCTCACTTAGTCATTATTTCTCCATTAACCAAAATTTTCTCATGGTCTCAGTTTTTAATTTGACAATTTTGTTTACTTAAGATTTTATTTATTTTATTGAAAATTATTTATATAATTTCTCATATGCCTTTGATTTTCTTTGTTTAATCGATAACTATTGAAAATTGTTGATTATTTGAAATTCCCTCTATTTAAGTCATAGATATTGATTAAATCAAAGAAAAAAATAAATTAGTCCTATTGAAATTTTTTTACACCACTATAGTGTACTTGCATAGATTATTACCCATAAATATTAAATGAGAAATTCCAACCTTTAATTAAACAAGTAGTGGTTGCATTATTTATTCTTGGGTAAAGTGACTCTTAAGTGAAAATGAAGCTGACATTCCCTCTATTCTTATAATTAATAAATTTGTAGTTTGGTGTGTAACTATAAATTTTATAAGTATTTTTTAAATTTTGGTGTGCATTTAAAATTTCAAGAAACTAATGGTGTGCAGTCATTAATTTTAAAAAATGGGGTGTAATCATCAAATATTGGTGTGCACCTAACACCACCCTTTTATAAAAGAGGGTTTAAAGGGAGAGAGATGTAGGGTTTACAAAGCTAAATAAAAGAGGGTTTAATAGGGTTTTCTTTAGGGACCCTGTAGGTAACCACCCAATGCCCAAGTACGTAGGCATCGCCCAGGCGCCGCCCAGAGAATTACACTTGCCTAGGGAGGCGCCCAGACGATGGCAGTCGAAAAATGCCTAGGCAACGACTTGACTACACTGTTAAGCATAAGAGAAGACAACTCCCTCCTGATAATGTCTGCCTCATTGAGATCTTCCTCCGTTCTGTTAAGCCTATCAAGGTCTATCCCACCTAACACCCAATGTCTCCAACTCCTCCCACATGCTTGGCGTCAAAGACCTAGAGTTTGGAGCATAGACCTAAGAGAACATCCACTCGAGACTGTTGTCAAGCCTTTGGAAAAGAACGGGAAGTGAAAAGATCCCTTTCTACTGGTCAATCTCTTCTAATAATCTTGAATCCTACATCACGATTATGCCACCTATCATGTACCTATAGTCGGGATATATGATCACCCCAAAAGTCTGTAATCCCACAAATCAGCAATCACCCTATCGTCCAGCTCCCCAAGTTTGGTTTCTAGGACAACAACCAGATCCACCTTCATCATCATCATCATAATCATCAATGCTTTATTCCAAACATTTGGGGTTGGAAAAAACGGATCTAGTTTCTCAATTCCATTTATAGTAAAAGTTATGATTTTGGTCAAAGTTTGTGCTATTAAATTTTTCTACACTATCTTCATCTACGTTAATTTTATCATTTTCCTTGCCCTTTTAGAACCTTCAACTTACACCAATTCACTTTTTCTCACTGATGTCATTATTGGTCTTCGTTGAATGTGTCTACACCATCTTAGTCGACTCTCCCTTATTTTATCACCTATTGGAGCTACTCCCAGATTCTCTTGAATGCGCTCATTTTTTTCTTTTTTTTCATTGTCTTTGCACTTGTCCATCTCAACATTGTCATCTCGACTACACTAATTCTGTGAATATGTTATTTCTTGATCTTGCCCAGTAGTTTGCTTCATAAAGCATAGGGGCCTTGCAACTGTCTCATAGAATTTCCTTTTATTTTTATCGGTCACAGATCCTTCTGGAAGTATATATCAATCTCTAATTATATTGGCAACATTGTCCTCAGTCTCCTTGTCCTTGCTTTGGCATAACTCCTAGTCATCAATCTTTCCCTCTTTTCTTGTCTATTTATTAAGGAGAAATCAAAACAGAATGGTGGACATTTAACAATTGAGTTCCGTCTTTACAACTCAGCTGTTACAGTAATGTAGTTGCTGGAGTTTTTTTAATACATATAGAACTCTGTGAGTCCCTGCAAGTTGATAAGTTGCTATTGTTTATTTCTTCTTGAACTCTATCCTGAGCAAAACAGTGTACTTGGTTGAGTCTTTAAACCTGGCAGCTATGAGATATCTTGCTTCTCTGCTATATATATATATAGAAATCTCTGCTATATATTTCTTAAGCACTTGGAACCCCACTTGTTTAATTATTTGGCGCATTCTCTTGTACTAAGCTTCTGGATAATACTATTTCTTTAATTATCAATCATTGGTTGTAGGTTGGTGATCCTCTTGAGAAGGCAACTCTTAAAGGAGTAGAATTATAAATCAGACGAAAAGGCCATGCCTACAAAGTACGCTGCAATATTAGTTGCCATTGGCAGCTCAAATATTTTCATCTTAACTACTTTTCTTAATAGATCCATATGTCTGTACCTTGTAGTTCCTTCATCTTCAAACTTGTGAATGAAATATAGTTATTTTTAGATTTTCTATTCATTTTTTTGGTCCTGGTTTGTTCCAAACTTTAATCTTTGTCCACCTTCTAGTCATATCAATTGTTTTTTTCTTTCTTCAGGAACTGTTACTGTGATTACGATAATTTATAAGGTGGCAGGTTTTCTAATGATACCATTATTTGAACTTGGGATTATAATACTAAAAAATAATTTTCTCACTTAGCACACTACCTTGCATCTTTCTTAGAAGGATTTTTGTTCAGAACATATTATGGAGACTCAATTGAGTCTGGAATGACTTTGCGGGATCTCCTACGCATTAAATTTGCCAAGTTACTGATCAAAACAAAATTGTAGTGGCCAATTGCATGTACTGTTGGGCTTCTGTGTGCTGATATTAGAGAGAAAAAATAATCTAGCTATGTTCTACATTTTGGCTGAATCAGAGCTGACTTCCTGACATGATTCTTTATCATTGGTGGCTGAATCACACAGTACCAGTACTTTAGTGCTGGCTCTTTTTTCCTTGTCCTTATCTAGTTTGAACTGGAGATCCAATCTGGTAGGCTTGTGGGCTACCAAATAAAATGGCTTCGTGATTTCCATGGTGATAATATCTGCAAGACCACTTCAATAAAGTGCCCCAAGTATACATGATGTTTTTTCGAGACAGATATCCTCTGTAGTTTTCCTATTAAAGATGATGAGACAGATATCCTCTGCTGGTAATGGCTGCTTAGTTGTGTCGAAAGGTTTAAAATCTTTGTTTCTATGCATGTCAAGACCAAGACGAAGTGGGTGAGATTTGACCTAGATGATTCTCTATAAAATTAAATTTCAAAACCATCCCTACAGAGTTGGTATCAGACACTGTATTTTAGGCAATCAAATACAAATGCTTGGACAATAGGTGATCTTAATGAAACTATAGATGATTTTCTACAAAATTTAATTTTAAACCATTGCTACAGAGTTGGTATCTGGCACTGTACTCTAAGCAATCAAATACACATGCTTTGAGAATAGATGACCATCATGAAAACACCACAATATTAAGTTTGAGGATCCCGTGGTTCAGGTGTATTACATGCAAGAATACACTAACAAGTGGCAAATCTGAGTCATGGTTCAAAATATCAGTATCGGCAAGCATATCAGTTTAGGCGATTTTAGGATACGTATCATGCATGCTTGAATACGTCGGAAAAAAAGAAGATATTCTAAGAACGGTTAGATTTATTAGGATAAATTTGGATGCATTGCATAAAACTTCTTTTTAATGCAAATACAAGTTAAAAACATACAAAATGAAACCCTTCAACTACGTTTATAACCATACATACGAGGGTTATGAATTTTACAAGTTAAAAAAGGCGAACATGTTGATAAACAGGTATGAAAACACAAACCATAGCCATTCGCTACTTTTTTGCCTTTTTCTCAATCAGGTGTCTAGGACACATAGGGAAACGGTGATGTTTACGTACCAATCCGAAAAATTTTGTTCCAATCAAGTGATCCCACCATCTAGAAACTCGAACCCACAGAATCTACATTTGATCTTTAACCTATCACCATCTATTGAATCTGCTTATTGCCACCCTACATCTTTGATGCGCTCTATACTCTTCTTTGATGCAATTTCAAACTGATTTTGAAAGAAACAATGATCATTAATAGTATTTCAGTGTAGCTAATTAAATTTTTTACAATTTTTTATAACAATATAAATAATTCCAAATTTTGAAACAAAATTTCAATAAAATTTCTAATCTAAAAATTTAAATAACTTCTTACGGAATATCTACCCTTCAAAGTATACAATTTAGTTGTATACACTTATTTTAATGCAATGTACATACACAAAAATTATAATTATTTTTAATTGAATATAATAATATATTCAAAGATTAGGGTTAGTTGGTTC
The DNA here is from genome assembly GCA_015143295.1 of Tetracentron sinense. Taxonomy (NCBI): domain Eukaryota; kingdom Viridiplantae; phylum Streptophyta; class Magnoliopsida; order Trochodendrales; family Trochodendraceae; genus Tetracentron; species Tetracentron sinense. The sequence continues at coordinate 24,094,158 of CM026553.1, forward strand.
TTGCAGATCATCATAGACTTAACCCATTTCATTTTATTCAACCTTACTTTAAAGGTATCTTTCGAAAAATGAAGATTTTATAGCTTTTAGATTAAAAAAAGAGGTTAGGAAAAATCATCGATTTCTCCTCAGAAATGATTTTTAGTTCATAAAAATCAATAGATCTACTTACTTTGGGTTGATTGCAACTTATTTGCATCAATTTAAACAACTAAAAACGGAAACAAATGAAAATTTATACATTCAATATTTTGGGGAAACCTTTTGAATTTAAAATCAAACGCCTAGATCTTTGTTTTTAAACCTAAATTAACAACAAATGTATTGCTTTATACATAGAATTCGATCAATGAAGGAAAAATAGGCTCACAAGGGGTTCTAAGGATGTTTTTCAATACGCAAAATATGCCCCCATTCAGTTTTTATTCACTCTACAATGTATTGGTATTCGTAGGTATCTTAACAGTATTGACCGATATCTTTATGATACTCAATAGTATCAATTGATACATTAATTTTATGAAAGAAAGTATGAAAAATACGTAAAATCAATCTATTTTGTATACGTATCAATATCATGGTTCAAAATATCGGTATCGGGTGTTGTATTGGTAAGTTTAAAAGATGATACGGATCGTCGTATCAGACAGTGTGACGCCCTGAACCCGCGCCTAGGGAGTCAAGTTCCGAGACTCGCGTCCGTTTGTCAAATCATGCAAGCGGAAGACTTTACCCGCGAAAATGCGGGAAATTTAAACATTTATCAGATGCTTCCAAAAAGCAAATAACACATGTCATCACAATAGCCATCATACAAACCATATACCTGTATTACTTACATCAAATTTGTTTTACAAAAGTAGGCACCTCTATCACGCCAGGTACAACTTGCACAAGCTTCCAAAATATCCAGTTGGACTTTTCACTTACTGGTCAGCAGCTCCAAGATCTGCTGACACAAAAACTCAGTGAGTTATGAAGCCCAATAAAACCACAATCCTTCTAAACTATTTTCCACATAATAACACGCATCAATAATGATATAATAAACAATTCAATTTGCATGTTACAGTGAAATAGAACAGTATATAATAAACTGTGACCCAAGGTCACTTAGGGTTACGTCATCCTAACCGAGGTTCCCGACCTCACATTACTTTCCAATTATGAAGTTCAGTTATGAATGTATTATATTACCAAGTTATCATTTTGATCACCAATCATGTTTCATTTCGAGTCCTGAGACTCTATTAATTGGCCACAGCCCACAATTATTCAGCTTAAAGTCTCTAAATCCTAACCATAATACATTGAGTCATTTTGACTCACACACGCTGTTCAGGCTTTCACCCGAACACGACCAAACCTTGGATATACCAACCTAACTTACCTGGAATCCGACGATTCCATACCGAACCACGAGTCTACCAACTCAAACAAATACACCAACCCTAAGTATACCAACTCAGACCACTTCGTATCCGAAGCTTACACACACAACACGGACATTCACCCAATAAGGACATACTTTTCCATTCAATTGACTGGCCACATCTACCGTGTATTCGCCGCCATCGCCCTGGGTATCAGTCATGAAGGAACCCCGACCAACCTGCCTATCGTCATCTTCTGGCTAGTCTACGGAGGAACCCCGACATCTATACCAATGGCGATATCTCCTGACGTTCCACTAAGAAGGGACCCCGATAGATACGGTGCCGACATCTTCTAACCCACCCAGAGAGAAACCCCGGACTATACACTATCTGATATTCAGCTACTTTAAACTCCCTAGGACTCTGACATCTCCCGACTATCAGTCACAAAGGAACCACGGGCCATGCAGGACACCGCCACTCCTGACCTAGTCCAAGAGGCACCAAGGACGACCTAGACAAACAAACCGACATCTCCCGACTATCAGTCACGGAGGAACCCCGGGCCTTACTGGACACCGTCTCTCCTGACCTAGTCAAAGAGGAACCACGGACTATACTTAACCCTGGTTAGATTTTCTAACCACAAGTTAAACCCAGTTAACCCAAGCCTCGCTTGATTAACTGAAATACTTGGGCCTCGCCCCGGTGAACTAACTCCGTTAACACACTGTCCCGTTAGGGAACGTTTTCAAGCTAATGGATGTCTCCATAACCTTACAAGACATGCAAAACAACTTTTCGTCACCCTAGAGTGGCGATACAATTTACCCGGGACCCGATCTGAGCTCCCCGAGGGACCACATAAAATCACAACATCACATAAGGGTCTCCGACCTTTTTTCATTCACGTCAAAAGACATGAATATACTTCACATGAAATAATATAGCAAAATAAGCGGAAAAAGAGAAGAAAAGAGAAGGGTTTTACTTGCTTCACGCGTTTTGAGGCGTCTAGAGCTGAAATGGACACCATCAATGCGCTCAGAAGGATGATCAACCCCAAGGTAGAGCGCATGCAACTTTCTCTCCCCACTTTCTTTCTTTACCTTTTTCTCTCTCTACATGCAAAGCGATACACTGGAGAGAAAATCAGACGCCTCCAACACGTCGGGGACCCAAGGGGGACCTCTCTTTCCCTTTCTCTCTTCCTTTCTCTCTCCTCTTTCTCTCTCTTCCTTTCTCTCCTCACTTTCTCTCTCTAAAATAGTTCGGGCAGCAATCTGGCTCTGTAGAATTTGTGGGAGAATGAGGGTTTTAACCCTCTTTATATAAGTAATGAGATGGGATCATGTGCAAAACCACATGACCAATAAGGTGTGGAGTTGACCGGTCAACTCGTTTGACCGGTTGACTGTTTGACCAATGTTTGATTTTTTTTTGTATTTACGGTATCCAAAACCTTACTACATAGAGTCCGATTTTGACGAAATTTTATGTAAAGCCCCGGAATTTTTCACATTTAATGCATGACACTTTCGTTGCCATTTTGCCTCTAAAGAGTTATAATTAATAAATAAGGAAGAAATTGGAAATTCCAAAACATCAAAAATGTTCGTTTTCGAAGTACGAACCCAACGCAAGTTGAATCGTCAAAATCGGACGAACGAGTCAAAAGTTATGGCCAAAACAGTTTGGACCTGCAAACCACCGATCGCTCGGTCCATGGAGCGATCGATCGGTCCAAAACCGATCGCTCGGAGGCTATCGACTGGTCAAGATTTTTGTATGGGAAAATTTTTCAGAGTGAAATTTTAACCGATCGCTCGATTATGAAACCGATCGATCGATAGGCAACCGATCGATCGGTCATTAACACCGATCGCTCGGTACTCGCGTTTTTGCAGAAATTTCAGTAAGGGTATTATGGTCTTTTGGTCGGTTTACTCTTACCTTAAGAGTCTTGCCCGAGCCTTTAGGGCATCATTCGACACTTAGAGAGTTTGAGAGAATAGGAGAAAGGGGAGAAGGCGATTCCAACCTAGGGCTTGTCTTTGGAAGAGAAATCAAAGGGTTTTGAGACCCTAGATTACTTCAAGCTCGGCTCTTCTCCAAGATCACGGCTCAAACACTCGTGGAGAGCGTTCTCCAAGCTAGGGCAGCAGCTACACGGTCGTTTTGGAAAGGGGTTTCTCCCCTCATTGTTCAAGGTCGGTACTTCTTGCTACCCTCCTAGTTATAGTTCCTCTTTTTCCTTTATTTACACATGTGCTATGAGATGGATGGTTGTGAATGGTGAATCGAGATGGAATGGGCGATTGGATGCCAATGGTTGTGTTGTGATGATTAAAATG